>CM076584.1:1501479431-1501832708 GCA_034641835.2 Pinus albicaulis | reverse complement strand
ATCTTTTTTCACACTGCAGCTTTTTATATTTCCTGGTCATATTTAACCCAAAATAAGGAAATAAATTAAACAAATCTTTATTTATTTGATTATTTCCTAGAAATAAGTTATTTAAATAATATTCCTAGTTAAATTTGACTAAATCATTTATAAATAATTAAATAAATAATTATTTATTTAATTATATTCCCACCATTTCCTTCAAATAGTAAATAAATCATTTATTTATTTATTATTTATAAATAAAAGAATTACCCAAGTCAAAAATCATTTTCCCTCCAACAAATATAATAAAATATTCCTAAAGGGTGGTTCTAGAATTTGATAAATAGTATTTTATTCATGCACCAAGTTTCTAGATCGCCCTAATATTTTGTTATAAATAGAAGGGTTTTCCCCATTCATTAGTCACCTTTTGTTGCCTAAAGATCACTCTAGATCTATACACTTGGTCACATTTTCTCTATTTTTGCCTTGTGCGCTCCCATTGAGTTCTATGTTTGTCTAGGTTTTCTACACCAACAAGAGAGAAATTCTAGATTTGAAGTGCTGAGAACTGTCAAGAACCCATCCCATTGAGGAGAACCGGAAAACACCTTTCTTGTTTTCCTCTCAGGTGCCCCCTTTCAATATAATATAAAAATATTCTTTCAAATACATTGTTCTTGTTTTGTCTATTGGATGCATGGAGCCATATTTTATTTTTACTGCTTAATGTCTTTTATGCTTAGATCTGGATTTGTGCAACGTTATTTGGATCAACTAACTGCAGACTTAAAGATATTGACAGTCACACTTGATGTTAGGGCTATTTGTTATGCGTAGCTAAAGTGGTCTTTTACGACGAAAGATTCATACTAACAATTGGCGACTCCACACGGGTTTTCTTTTACGACCGTTGTCATTTCATATATTCCTGCATATCCAGCTATTTCAGACCCTAGGGTTTCTCTTCAATTTTTTGTTTTTCCTATTTTTATGGTGTTTTTCACCTTTGAAACCCTCAAACATTAAAATTTTTAACTTCCGTGTGTTTCTGGCCCTATTGCGTAGGTGACCGACATCAGTCGCAGCTGAGACGACAATTTTTTCTAAAATCTGCTGCCGAGAGACCCGGATCTGCAGGTCACACTTATCAGCCCAAAAACTGTGACCTGGAATGGAGGGCGCACTTTTCTACCCCAAAACTGCAACCTAGACTGAAAACAGGTCAGAACCTGCGACCTGCACTTTTTTCTGCAATTTTCCAGCAAATTTTCTGGGTTTGTCTTAAGCTTCTGTCAGGGTTTTCCAGCCTCCGTCTCTGCCCATTTAGACCTGTTTCTGATCTGTTTCACTCAACCAAGTGGGAATATTTCCCCTTAAGGCTTTAGTACCCTCCACTTTTGGTGGGCAAGTTTTAGTTGTTTCAGACGTCTGAATTTTCAGAGTTTCAGCCTTCTTATTTTCAGATCTGATACCTCATTTTCAGATCCCTTTAGATCAGCTCTTATCCCTTTCAAATCACCTCATATAGTTTTGTTTGGGTTTACCTCTAGGGCCACCTCTTCATCCCTCCTCCCTTTAGCTGATTTCCCCTTTTGTTACAACAACTTTGCCTCTGCCTCTTTGCTGTTCTCTGCACCTCTTTCTAGCAGATTTATCCTTTAGATCCCTGTCCCTCCCGACCTTCGATCTATCGACTTCTTTTTCATGTGTTTCGACTAGATTATTTCCCTCTTTTTAGAGTAGTTTTGAGAGACCCGCCTTCATCAATGCATTGTTAGCTGTTAATTTTCTGTCATTTCAGCATTATAGACTGTTATTTTCAGGTTTATTTTCAGTCACGCAGCACACTTTTTCTTTTACTCTCAAAACAATTGGGTTTAAAAAATTAAAATCAACACACGCCACACACTGACCCTAAGTGAAGAAGAGCCTGGTTAACACTGCCTGGCAAAGACTTTAAAATCAATTGTCACTACACCTCTCTGCCCTTGACCTCACTTGATTTTGTCCCTCCCTGCCCTTGTCGGTTTTTCTTCTTCCCGTCATCATTGCACCCCCAAGGTGCTTATCCCGGAGACTTCTTGGCCTTCACCCTCAGTTTCCGATTGGTCGACTTCCTCCTTCCCATTGTCATCGAGTAAGTCTTCCCCCGAGTCTGCACTCCGACTCTTCTTTTGATTGTTCAGGTTCTCCCCCTACTCCTGGTTCTCTCCCTATTACCCTCACCATGTCTAGTTCAAGGCCTAGCGCCAGCGGCAACCCCAGTTCTACTGTTGGGTCCATTTCCAGCGGAACCACTACGGGACCTACCTCGACTGCCCCATTGATCCCTTATATGTCTTAGTCTCCCTGACTTCAATCAGCTGATCAATGATCCTATTCTCCACGATGTTAGTTGGCTGCTATGCCAACCAAGCTCCCCTCTAACATTCCCAAGTTCGAAGGCCTTGCTAGTGAAGATCCCTCCAACCATATCCGATCTTTCCATACGTGGTGTTCATCCAATTCCATTATTGACGACTCCATATGTCTTAGATTGTTCCAACACACGCTTACCGACGAAGCTTCTAAATGGTATGTTGAGCAGACCACCTCCTCCCATACCAATTTTGCGACCATTGCCCAAGCCTTTTTATCTTATTTCCAGCTATCTCTCTGATACGACACTGGTATCGAGCTTTTAACTTATTTCCGTCAATCCTCTTCGACCCACCTTTCTGCTCATGTCCAGGAATGGCGGCGAAGAAGAAGCTTATGTCGCACTCCTCCCTTTGAAGATCGGGTTTATATGGACTGGTTCCTTTGCTCTCTCTTACCTCCCATTGGCAAAGATGTTGCCTCCCATTTCCCTCAAACCGAAGAAGCCGCCCTCCAAATAACCTTGAAATATGACCTTATTTATGCTCAATCTGGTTATGTTTATACTATCCTTCCTGACCTCCCCAATCTCGGCGGCGCTAACTCCCCAGGGGCATCAGGGAGTTAAAGGGTGGTTCCATATTCAGCTATTTCAGACCATTTTCGTTTCATATATTCCTGCATATCCAGCTATTTCAGACCCTAGGGTTTCTCTTTAGTTTTTTGTTTTTCCTATTTTTATGGTGTTTTTCACCTCTAAAACCCTCAAAAATTAAATTTTTTAACTTCTGTGTGTTTCTAGCCCTATTGCGCAGGTGACCAACATCGGCCGCAGCTGAGACGACAATTTTTTCTAAAATCTGCCGTCGAGAGACCCGGATCTGTAGGTCACACTTATCGGCCCAAAAAATGCGACCTGGACTGGAGGGCAGACTTTTCTGCACCAAAACTGTGACCTGGACTGAAAACAGGTCAGAACCTGCGACCTGCACTTTTTTCTGCAATTTTCCAGCAATTTTTCTGGGTTTGTCTGAAGCTTCTGTCAGGGTTTTCCAGCCTCCGTCTCTGCCCATTTAGACCTGTTTCTGATCTGTTTCACTCAACCAAGTGGGAATATTTCCCCTTAAGGCTTTAGTACCCTCCACTTTTGGTGGGCAAGTTTTAGTTTATTCAGACGTCTGAATTTTTAGAGTTTCAACCTTCTTATTTTCAGATCTGATACCTCCTTTTTAGATCCCTTTAGATAAGCTCTTATCCCTTTCAAATCACCTCATATAGTTTTTTTTGGGTTTACCTCTAAGGCCACCTCTTCATCCCTCCTCCCTTTAGCTGATTTCCCCTTTTGTTACAGCAACTTTGCCTTTGCCTCTTTGCTGTTCTCTGCACCTCTTTCTAGCAGATTTATCCTTTAGATTCCTGTCCCTCCCGACCTTAGATCTATCGGCCTCTTTTTCGTGTGTTTCGACTAGATTTTTTCCCTCTTTTTAGAGTAGTTTTGAGAGACCCGCCTTCTTGGGTTAGATCAATGCATTATTAGCTGTTAATTTTCTGTCATTTCAGCATTATATACTGTTATTTGCAGATTTATTTTCAGTTACGCGACACACTTTTTATTTTACTCTCAAAACGTCTGGGTTTAAAAAATTAAAATCAACACACACCACACACTGACCCTAAGTGAAGAAGAGCCTGGTTAACACCGTCTGGCAAACGCTTTAAAATCAATTGTCACTGAACCTATCTGCCCTTGACCGTGAATTGATTTTGTCCCTCCCTGCCTTTGTCGGTTTTTCTTCTTCCCGTCATCATTGCACCCCCAAGGCGCTTATCTCGTAGACTTCTTGGCCTTCACCCTCAGTTTCCGGTTGGTCGACTTCCTTCTTCCCGTCGTCATCGAGTAAGTCTTCCCCTGAGTCTGCACTCCGACTCTTCTTCTGATTGTTTGGGTTCTCCCCCTACTCCTGGTTCTCCCCCTATTACCTTCACCATGTCTAGTTCAGGGCCTAGCGCCAGCGGCAACCCCAGTTCTACTGCTAGGTCCATTTCCAGCAGAACCACTACGGGACCTACCTCGATTGCCCCATTGCTCCCTTATATGGCCGGTCTTAGTCTCCCCAACTTCAATCAGCTGATCAATGATCCTAATCACCACGATGTTAGTTGGCCTGCTATGCCAACCAAGCTCCCCTCTGACATTCCCAAGTTCGAAGGCCTTGCTAGTGAAGATCCCTCCAACCATATCCGATCTTTCCATATGTGGTGTTCATCCAATTCCATTATTGACGACTCCATCCATCTTAGATTGTTCCAACGCACGCTTACCAACGAAGCTTATAAATGGTATGTTGTGCAGGCCACCTCCTCCCATACCACTTTTGCGACCATTGCCCAAGAATTTTTATCTTATTTCCAGCTACCTCTCCGATACGACACTGGTACCGAGATTTTAACTTCTTTCCGTCAATCCTATTTGACCCGCCTTTCTACTCATGTGTAGGAATGGCGGCGAAGAAGAATTTTATGTCGCACTCCTCCCTTTGAAGATCGGGTTTATATGGACTGGTTCCTTCACTCTCTCTTACCTCCCATTTGAAAATATGTCACCTCCCATTTCCCTCAAACCGAAGAAAGTCGCCCTCCAAATAGCCTTGTACCATGACCCTATTTACGCTCAACTGGTTATGTTTATACCGTCCTTCCCGACTCCCCAAGCCCGACAAAGACTAACGCCCCGGGGGCATCTCAGTCTTACGACTCGCATCGTGAGCTCTTTCACATACCTCCACCCAACCTATTGTGGGCTAGGAGCCCAGAGGGGCCAGCATCTCCAAAGCACTTTTTCCTCCGTAGCATGTATCCAGGATATGGCATGCCTCCCTCCTTTTTCCCACCCCTCCTCGCTACCTCAATGTTGCCCACCCCAACCCTTATCCTTACCCACAAATTTCCAGGTCCTGTACCTCTTCAGCATTTGGACCTCTCCTCCCTTCGCTTTTCTCAACCTCAAGAAATTTTCGGCGCACTTACTTCCCTCCAGGGCAAGTCTTTGCGTTGTAGTTATATGCCAATAATTCCTATTCCTTCTCAAAGAAAGAGGAAAAAGGTAATTGGGTTTCGGTAATCATGGATCCAATACTTCAAATATTGACCTCAACATCGGCTAATCGGCCCACAGGCTCTCAAATTTCAGCCGGATAGGCTGCTGGCAAATTCGAAGCCCCGTTCATGTTGTGTGTTTATGGACATTACACTCACAATTGTCCCCTATTACCACGATGTGGCAGCGGGAGTCTCGGCCACCGTGCGGGGACAACATCCCTCCCCATCGTCCCTCCCACCCGCCTACTTCTCAACCCGCCGTGTTTACCAACTTTTTCCTCAACAAGGATTCGTGGCCACTCAACCACCTCATGCCCCAAGAACCACCAACCTTCCTCTTCTCGGTTCCTCCGATTACCGTATTCTCGTGATGGCCGACCCAGCCTCTCACCGTTGACCTTAACCTTCAAACTCGGCCCCGTCACACTCCACGCCTCCTCGCTCCATCTATCCCCGGTCCCCATCTTTCAGTCCCATAGAGCCTCCGTCGATACTAAATGGTCCTCGCAAATCCCTCCGCCCAAAGCCGAGGTTCATACCAAGATTCCTAAGTTCCCACAGCACCCAAATGTTGCCTCCGGGCCTGGCCGCCCATTCATAGCATCGTAGATGATCTAGCACAATCTCCTCGCCGCCATTTCAACACCGGAACTCCTCTAGTCATGTCCTTCTCAAAAGAAGGCTCTACTATTTGTCGGGGCACTGTGAGATCCCGTTGATGACCAATTGATTGTTTTCTTGGCGTTCCATCGGGCCGACCATCCCCCCTTCCTACTTCGTTGCTTTCCAAATCCCAAGAAAATATGAAATGCCAACGTCGCTTCTGTATTATCATGAGGGGCATCTACTTGTGTCATGTCCGCTTCGGTTTGGAAACAACTTGGATCTCCCGTAGCCGGCCCCTTTCCACAATCACCCTTCGTGCGTGGGATGGCCATGCCTCCCAGCCCACTCCGCCTTTTCCGTAACTCTCCTATCGTCCTCATGAAAGATCATAGGCCGACGTCGAAGTTATCGACGCTCTCATTGACCATAACATCTTTTTTGGGGTGTAGCTACACCTATGCCATGTTGGCCGTCCAAATCCGTAGTCCACCGCAAGATGTTTTCCCTCATAATGGCAAGATCGTCACCATCACTCGCCTGACATATCATGAACCAAAATCTCGTACCTCCCCGAGTCCACCATCTCTCGTCACCAATAAGACAAATCCAGCTGATTATTTGACTAGTGTCTTCCCCAGCCGTCTACAAAGACCTCCTTGCTTGGAACCTTCCCTCGTCTTCCTCCTCCTCTGTCTCTCGATCCCACTTCTCGCCGAATGTTTGCATGTTGCACTGCTCTCGGCCGACCTTACGCGGCCCACTTCTGGCCTAGTCAGCAACCTCAACCTCACCCACCGCTACCTACTCCTAGCCCTTGCCACTACCACCCGTACCTCTTCCCCGCCGGCCCTTCCCCTAGCAAATGGGGTACCCATGAGCCTCTACCCTCCCCGGCCGTCTCCCCCAAGTCTTAACCATCTTGGTGCCATCCCTCATGGCCATTACCCCGCTAGTCGCATGTCTCTTCCTCGCTACCCCTCCGCAGTCTATTCGCCCCCATCATGGCCACCCTTCTCCCTAATTTGACCCCGGGCATTCCCGCAGGTACCTCGACCTCCGCCCGCCACCCCGCTCGTGCCTAACCCAAACCATACCTTGCTTCGACAC
This sequence comes from Pinus albicaulis, assembly GCA_034641835.2. Taxonomy (NCBI): domain Eukaryota; kingdom Viridiplantae; phylum Streptophyta; class Pinopsida; order Pinales; family Pinaceae; genus Pinus; species Pinus albicaulis. Next base: position 1,501,825,550 of record CM076584.1, on the reverse strand, counting down.
AAGTTCAACCAAGCCCCTTAGCTACTCCCATTGCTACAATGCCACCCACACCTCAACAAGACCCTTTCTCCCGTTGTGACAAATACTTTAAAGAAAAGAAAAACTCGCAAGGGGCATCAAAGAAAAGGCCACCCCGCGAAGCCTTGTACCTCGTGTGATGGTAAGCTACTGTGCCACCCATACTTGTCCCGAGTTGCCCCGTATCAAACCCATGGTTAAAGTTGCGTTCCCTAAATCTACGTCCCTCAAAACCTCTCGTTTCTTCCTCGTCCGCAACCAAGAACCCAAAGACCTTTCACACCAACAAACCCCCGTGCTCTCGGTGGTGTCCATGGCCATGATTTTCATTATTGTCCTCACCTCACACATTACCGAGCTCTCTTAGAGGTCATTCAGGAATACGAGGTTGAACGAAATCAATCCACCTCTCCTATCCTTGCTCAGTATGCATCGCCATCGACGATCCCTCGCTACCATTTACATTCCTCCCCGATGTTGAGATGCGTCTCGAACCTGCTACCCCCTCCCTATACCTATCATCATCCGCACGACCTTCCTGGAAAATTCCTCCTCGAATCGAATCCATCCGTTTTGCTTGATTCCCCTTAGCAACATTCTCTGCCTCTACATGCGTTTCACCTCAGCTTTTTATTGTTCTTCGTCATCCCCTGCGCATCGATCCATAGACCGCGCCTTTCTTCCCATGTGGCCGATGATTACGTAGCTTTTGCGTATAGATCCCGTGGTTTCCTTGACCTATCCCTTTACTCCCATAACCAGGATACGATACCATCCGTATCTATGATGTCCTCCGCAAAGATGAGCTCCCACTTTTCCTCCCCATAGTTTCCTATTCATTACCCTCTATTCTACCTATGAGTCCTACCATCCTACCCGTGGACTACTCCCTCCCATAGTAGTCAAGCTGATGTCTACCTCATACTCACGCTCGCCCCTCATTCTTCTCTTTCTCCTCCGTCTTTGTTCTGTGACAATTATCTCCACCTCGTGGACTCTCTCATCCACACATTATATTAAGCAGCGATGGGGCAAGTCGCTACTCCCGACCTCGCTTTTCATCGCCGGGGCCATCTTTGCCCCCTTTCATGCCCTCGTTCTTTCGAATGGGCCCCATTGTAATGCCACCAATAACAGGCCAAATATGCCGTGAAGACGTGGTCTCTAGGCCGACACTCCCTCCCCATCGCATCCTCCATCCGCACGTTCGTTTAGATTCCCCGTCCAACTCAATATGCCCATCATGTGCATAACCCCATCCCGTTTAATAACATTTACGAAAGAACACTGGATAATAAGAATTTTGGGTTACTTATTTTCAAACCATGTACCTAGAAGGAAAATCACGATGAGATAGAATTGCAAATCATGTTCTAGACCTGCATTTATCACACAAGAACACAACATTTCAAAACCATCAACACAATGCATACAAATAATAGATATTATATAACATGTTTAGATCTCATCTACTCTCAAATGATATGACATACCCATAGCATGTTACAAAAACAAAACTAAAATCAAACGGTTTGCCTCACATACATACTTGGGGGCACTCACCCGCCCTACATCTAATCACCTTCCGGGAGGATCCCGAGCCAATGGCTCGCTCCCGCCTGCTCGTAGATCGTGCACAAGCCTAATCGGCCATCGTTGTATGTGTCGCACAGATACCTCGCCATTCGGGAGATATCCTAACACATAGCTCTATGTACCGTCGTCTAAATCCCGCCAACCACGCTCCGACACACGGCCGTAGCCCCTCAGACATACGACGAATTTACTCCACCAGTGGCCATATTCTTGTTCTCATATGTTTCATCCACTTGCACCGTAGCTCCACTGCAGGTCGTCCATATCCGGCCAAGCACGGAATAGAGCCCGGCATTCCAAAAGTATAAGGATCAACACAGAATACTATTCACAAAATTTTGCAATGCACATATACGTATTATTTATTCGTCACTTACCATCGGCCCCCATACCTCAACCAGGCGAAGCGCAAGTCCGAATCTCCCCAATAACTCATCCCACTATAGGGATAGTCATCTATGTATAATGGCATCCGATCCCAATGGGTGAAGAACTCGGTCGTAACACTCGCCCAACCGCCCTCCCTCCCTCCCGCCCCTCCTCCTCCTCTACACAAGAGGTCGTCCCCACCGACATCCGTGCTCTCTCGGGACCCCATTCGTAGCCGACATGAGGTCGAAGTGCCTTCCGGATCTTCTCAAAAGAAGGAGCACACACACAGCCTACAAGCACAATCATATTCACTGCTTTCGTTTTTTACAGGAGCACAGCCAGCCACCGACACCAAATCATCTGCCCACCCATAGAGATCCCACCAACACACTCATAATCTCATCATCTCGCCTCCAAGGATGTGATGTAACGTCTGCTGCCCCAAGGATTCAAAACATCGGCCATTGCTGCATCGCCCGAGTCTCCAACCCCTCTAGATCCCCACCCATCCCAGTCTTTCTACCTCTGGACACCTAATAAAAATGTCGCTCACGAACCCAGTTACGCCCGCGTAACACTGTCAGTATTTCTACCATCCCCAATGGTGGGGAGGACTACTGTAAGAACAGCATTCCCACCAACAATCCCCAGCCCCTACTCCAAACACCTCATGACCGGATCCCAACAATTTATTTTCCAGCCAACAAGGGCCCCCGCCCCCACCGTGCCCTCCACCACTTAGAGCCCCAAACCCACGCCACGAACACAGACACCCCCGTCCCGCCGTACCCCCCGTTCAGGCCACCTGTGTCTCTCTCACTTATCCGTATATATTCATGTATATCCGCACAAAAACCATCATCTTCGTCACTACATAATCAAAACCCATCGACCACCGAAAATCGAATCTCACCATTAGCACCAAACCACCCATCTGTTAGCCCGCACTTTTGCCAAATCGCAATGTGTCGCACTTTTCGGTGCCCCAAACTATGTCCCGAAAGCCCGTATTTTTGTTTTGTGTGTGCGGGGACGAACGCACGATGAAGTAGGACTCCCATGTGGCTGACCAAGACCAATCGAACAATCCATCAAAACAAAGAGAGACGCAGCCTCTACCCTACAACCGACCACCGCATCTAAACGCCTTATTGTCACCACATCGCTGAAGATTTAGGGCCTTCTCCCTCCAGACCACACCACACAAATTTACATAAAATGAATATTTTTAGAGAAAATGCCTTATTAGAAGAAAAACCCCGAGTTTTTTTTCTTTTCGCCCAAGCAGCATCAAATTATTCTATTACACAATTGGTTCAGATTTCATAGAAAGCTTCCCACTGCCTATACCTAAAATGGGTATCTATATTTTCGTTTGATATTCACCAGATATTTGTCCATTGGCATTTCTTCATCCCTCTTCCATTGGTTCTTCATTGTCATTGCCAGGCTTAGGGGCACCGCTTACCCCTTACTAGTAGTTTTTTTTTTGCCTGTGATGATTTTCAAGCCATGAGAGACCCCGTACACAATGTTTTTATGGTCTCATTGATTCCTACTCTTGGGTAGCACACCCATCGATGTTCTCTTGCTTAGAGCACTGAAAGAGCCATCATCAATCATGGTGTGTCTATTCCTTTCATTCCTTTGTATCCCGATATAGTCTTCCATCCTTCATTCCTTGGTCCCCTTCGTGTTGCACACACAGGTCACATTACTGAGCTGTCCCTCATCCCTCATGATATTTTGGTCACGTCGCCAAGCCATTCGTCTTATGTTGCCCAACAAGGAAGTTTTCCATTCTACAGCCTCCAAGATCCCCCATTTCACCATCACCAGTGTCCGTCTCATAGTCGTCGGTATTTATTTTTCTCTCATGCCTTAGTTGGGGACCCCTTTATTTCCGTTCTACCTGCGACACCCCTTCTGTCGACATCACTATCACTCTAGAAGCCGTGTCCAGAGGGCGAAAATTTGGCCCGAGCTCCTCTGCGTTGTGATTTTGATCCTGAGCGACGATGGTCTAGTACGAAAGACAGAATCATTAGCATCTGGGTGGGTGTGGTGAGATGTCCAACCCTCATGAGGGGGGGTGTTCTGCAGCCCCCTGCTGATGCCCGCATGACTTCTTCATTTTAGCCTTTGAGCCTCCTTACATTCGATGGATGTTGGACCCCCATCCATCATGTTTTCTGCTTCGTAAAAATGTACGATTGCGAGCCCTTCCTACATGTATAGGGGAATTTGGGTTGTATTTATATCTCATGTAATAAAATATTGTCGATAAGTCCAGTCGTTATTCTCAGTGCACAACATGTGTGTGGATTCATCACCTATTTTTCTGTCAAAGATACGTTATGCCATGATGTACCTTTATAGTTCATGCTCTCGGTTTACCTACATTATTCTTTTGTATTTTTGTCTCACAAGTATAGGTAGCGTCCGTCACTTTCTCGCATGGTGTACCACTGACAAAGTAGAGATTTGTTGCACCCTGTGTTCCCCCACTTCCTCGTGGCCTGTCTCTTTGTGCACATTAGACTACCTTACATTTCCTCTCCACTTCCCTCTCGATGTCTAGTGATTATTCTGCAACGATTTCGGCGTCATACAAATTGCTCCGAACACTTGTACATTTGGGGGAAATCGTTACACCATTTTTTAATACTCTAACTTAATATTTATTAGGATGGAACCTCCAAGTACACTATGTAAGACTAGTCTTACCCTAAGTAAAATTGCTTTCATACCATAGAAATAACTTAGCAGAAACACCTTGCTGTTTAAGCTGAGGCCTTCCAAACAGAAAACTTCAAAAAAGGAAATAATAAAAAATCTATATTTATTTATATTTCCCCAATAATATTTAACCTTAAACAAGGAAACTAACAACAACCGCATATATTTGATTATTTCCTATAGTCAGTTATTTAAATCCTATTCCTATTAAATTTGACAATTATTTTATAAATACTGGGTCAAACTGTCATTTATTTATCTATTCCCAATTATTTCCTTTAAAATATAAATAAATCATTTATTTATTTATATTTATTTAGTAACAAAGTAATTGACCCAAGTCAGTAAATCCATTTCCCTCCAACAAATATAATAAAAATATTCCCAAAGGTGTCTGGAATTGATTAATAATATTTTATTCATAAATCAAGTTCTAGATCAACTAATATTTTGTTAAAATAGAAGTGTTTTCCCATTCATTAAGCCACTTCATTGCATTAGATCACTCGGATCTATACTTAGTCACATTTTCCATTTTTTGCCTCATGTGGAGTCTCTCGAGTTCTATGTCGTCCGGGGTTTTCACACCAACAAGAGAGAGAACACTAGATCCGGAAGTGCCGAGGACTCGCCACAAGAACCCATTCCATGAGAGAACTGGAGAACACCTTTCTTTGCTTTCCCCAAAGCCCCTTTAATATAATATAAAAAATTTTTTCAAACACACGTGTTTTATATTCTGCTATCTATTGGATGATGGAGCCATATTTATATTTTAACACGTTTAATACTGCTCCTTATGCTTAGATCCGTATTTGTGCAACAATATTTGGATCAACTAACCGTAGGAATTTCAAATATACAAGGCTTACTTTGATGTTAGGGACAATAAGCTATGCGTAGCTAAAAGTGGTTTTTGCCACGAAAGATTCATACTAACACCTCGTATTTATTTTTTTAAGGTGAAGTTTTGAATTAGGTTGTTGCAATTTCAGTCCAGATAATCTATCTCGTGTTGGCCTATCTCAAATGATGGTGAAATGGGGGCCCCGAACGAGAGTAGTTTTCCCCTAATTTTTTTGAGGTAAATTCATACTCATCAATATTTTTGGCATTAGAAGGAGGGCCAACAAGATTATGGATGGAAAGAAACACTTAAATCAAAAGGTCATTATAAGAGTCAATCCCCCTAAAATATCCTCCAACTTCTAGACTGCATTCAAAGTCACCTTATTATAGATCCGGAATTTGTTGTTCATCTTCCAAATTCTAGATTTGTTAAAATTTTCTAGTGAAGCCTCTTTAAACACACCACTTTACAGACTAACCGAGCTCCTAAACTTCAAAATCTCTATAAAATTAGAAGGCTAGAATTTCCATTTATGAAGAAAAATAAACTACAACCTTCCGACTCGTAGTTTTACTTTCTTGCCAAAGTATAATGGAGTGCTACTAGATTATAAAGTCTAAAACTTGGACTTAAACCATTCAAATTTACATTACCACATCACAAGAAAAAGAAGACTATTTTCTAGTGTCAGACCTCACCAGGAGAACGTTACATCCTCTCCACTCCTATACTCCTACATTTGCCCATCCTACTTCTTCACATCCTCCATTAATGTCCTCTTATCATTCCTTGACACCTTCATCCACTCATATTTATTCTCTCCAACAACCAATGCTATTGTTTTCGTAGTAAGCAAAGTGAAAATTTCTTCAATTGTTAATACTACAATCCCTTCATTATGTACATATACTTCGTACCTACCCCCATCGATCACTAGACATATTAATATTATAATCGAAAACATACCATGGAACAATCCAATATCAAATAAAGAATCCTCCTGCTACACCTCTCAAGAATCCAGAAATATACGCTAAATGTATCCCGATGATGTGACTTCCGGGGCAGTAAGAAATATGTACATAATAATTTTTATGTTAGAAATTAATCTTAATAGATTTTTTGAAGAGGATGTAGTGATTATTTTTACACATTTTAAGGAGAAGTAGGTTCTAGTATTTTTCCATACCGTCTCGATCAATTACCGATTGGGATACATTCGAAGAACAATTTCTTTAAGAAATCTTAATAGATAAAAAATCATAGCATTAATTAATGAATTGTAGAATTAAAAGCCTAATTAATGAGAAGGTTAAATATTTTAATTCAAGATTTAATAAAATTTTGAATAAGATCCCAAATACATCTAGACCTAGTGTCGATGTTCAGATCGAATGGTATACAGTGCCCTACCAAATATTGTTATGTTCGTAGACATATCTCAAACAATTACTAGTGATGGTATGAAAGAAGCTCACGTAGAAAAAATGGCATTAGCCTTCAAGAAGAAAGTTGTTTATGAAGAAAAGAAAAAGCATATAAAAAGGTAAATTTCTGAAGAATCTAAAAAGAAAGCTTCCAAAACATCCTTTCGATCTAGAAGGTTTACAAAATGTTCTCAAAACCATTTCAATGAAATGAATTGGAAGAAGTAGGAAGGTCAACAACGAGAAGACCTTTAGACCTATAAAATTAATCAACTCCTATTCAATATCAACCTCCTTATTCTCATATATCTGACTGATTCATATGAAGAAGAGGAAGAGGAATAAATAAGATCAACAGAAGAAGAAGAGGAATAAGTAATGAAGAAATGGCCTATGGGATTTTATCCTTACTACTTCGTAAAATGAAGAAGAAGAAGAGGTCGTTAGCACTTGAAGCAAAGGACCCGCAAATACAACACAAAAAATTAAAAAAATCAAATAATCCCTATCAAATAAGAAAGGTACATCCAAAAAAATCCTTCTAATCAACTGGGCAGAGTCTATATCAATACTCAAATGCCTCCTACCACTTCTCCTACATCAAATACCTTTGACAGTCTGATACTATTGAATATAATATAGTTGAGGATATGAAGAAAACTAAGGCCAATATTTTATATGGGTTAGTAAGTAAAAATAACAATAGAAAATATTTAATGAGTTTTTTATGCTGTCTCTCGTCTCCATTACCCTCAATTGTTGTTAACACTAAAGTCTCTAAAGGAAATAAGCCTCCTCCTTCCCTTTATAATAAGCTTGATCCTTCGATGTGATTTTTATTGGGGATAGATCTAATTCACGTACCATTTTTCTTTTAACTTTTGAAATTTTCAAAAACAAAATGTTCATAATTATCCGGTAGATCTTGCATATTCCAATATTATGTCTTATTCAAGATGCTTAAAAATTAAATGTAAAGCCCCCGAAATATATTTTTTCAAATAGTTCAAATTTCGATAGAACAAAATTCTAAATTTTTATGAGAGATGAATTAGGTTTTAATTATATTATCTTCCAATTCAAAGGTGTTTCGCATTATAGATATTTTGGTGGTTGATATCCCTAAATCTCTATGGCCTTATTCTAAGTAGGATTGGTTCGAAAAGTTACATGTCTATTTTGCTACATATTTCCCTCATATTTGGATCCTTTATAATGGAAAACATAATCAAATTAGAGTTGATATAGAGAAACACATGAAATATACTATGACCAATCTTGATGAAGAAAATGAATCAATGCTTTCACTAATAATATCCTAGGGAAATTTATTCTTTTTGAATATTTTTGCAGTTTTCCCGATCAATATTCTCCTTTACCCGTTGAATCTATAATAGCAATGCATTGAAAATTTTACGCAAACATATTCATCAATATGTAAATATTGTATAATTATTTGTATAACTCCGATAATTCCTTTGGACTCTTTAATTTTATGGATCTAAGTCCAATGATGGTGCATGAGCTAGTTTCATATTAGTAAGTCCAAATGGGGAAAAAAATATGTTGGCCTCGTAGAATTGAATTTGAATGTACTAATAAATGTAGCTCAATATGAAGCACTTGTTCAAGGATTACAAGGGCTACGGGGTCTTGATGTTAAATTTCTCAAAGTGTTTGGTGATTCTAAAATTATTATTAAACATGTAAATTTAATAATATTCATTGTGTTTAAAATAAATTAAAACATTACAAGTATTTGATTCAAGACCTAACTTCCCATTTATCGAATTTAATATATCTCATATTGCTAGAATCCGAAATGCAAGTGCGCTTCTATTGGCCAATGTTTATAAGGTCATTTATCCAAGGACTTTAGTCTTGATAGATTTTCTATTGAATTGATTTTTCGCCCTCTATCCCCCGATAATATTACCAATTAGAGAGTGTTTAATGATGATGTTGATATTATGAGTTTTCTTACTCTTAAGGGACATACACAAAGCAAATTATCGATGGGTATGAACATGACAGAAATATTAGCATGTCCTTAGATGAAAATTCATTACCAAAACTTGTGGTGAAATTAGGAATATTTGTATGATTTGAAAGATAGATTTAGCAAGCCAAATAATTGTAAAATACAAAGTAGTTCTTTAAGATTTAAACTCATCAATTTATGGTGTGAAGAAAACTCGCAAAACATTAATCTAGGACTCGTAATTCCCTCGACGAGACTTGATTTTATTCAAATTATCGGTAGAAGATGAAGATGTCTTTGCTTGGAGTTATGATGAATTAAAAACTTATAACACTTATATCATTCAACATACAACACTAATGTTTCCAAATGTTAAACCAAAGGTATTAAGAAGCTCAAGGCTAAAATAATCTTTCAAGCCTAGGACAATCTAAAATGGGGTGTCAAACCTTATTTCGATTAGGAAAAAATAATGGTGATATTATAATTTGTATAGATTTCATAAATTTTCCGTTGCCTCCTATGGAACAAATCTTACAATCAACAGGTGTCCTTAACTAAATTCTTTCTTAGATGGTTTTTCTCGGTTATAACCAAGCCTCATTCATCCCGTACAAAGAAGACAATGGTTAGAACAAAATTGAGAACATATGCATATTAGAAAATTTCTTTGATCCGATAAATGGAGTAACATTTCAAAGAGCCATGGACATTGCTTTCGCAGGTATGATAAATAAATCAATATTTGTTTACTTGGATGATATCACAATTTATTCTAAAAAGGGAATTAATAATCTTCATTAATTAAAAATATATTTTAAAGATGTATAAAGCTCTTGGGATATTACTTAATCCAAAGAATCATTATTTTCCTCGATCGAAGGAAATATTTTAAGATTTATTGTTTCAAAAAGATGGAATTCTGAAGTAGATCTTGAAATGGCCGAAGCTAGTTCAAATCTTTGCCACATAATAAAAATCCAATGCAATCATTTTTTGAAAATAATTTCGTTAAACATTTTTTGGAAAATATTTTTGTTAAAACATTTTGTCCTCGGATTTTCAAATTGTTATGCCTCTTCAAAATACGATTAAAAAAAAGGAAAAATTACAAATAGGATGAGCTGAGAAAACATCTTTCAAATCCATCAAATAGGGTATTATCAATGCTCCTCGGGTTGTTCTGCCTATTATTATAGAGAATTTAATTTATATATTTTTTCCTCATATCACTCTTATGCAACAATGTTGACCCAAAAGAATCACATCGTTGAAGCTCCAACTCGCTTTCTACAATTCAACATTACACCAAGTCGAGTTAAATTACTTGGAAATCGAGAAGCAAGTTTATGTCAAATCAATAAAATATTTTAGGCTTTTCTCATAAAATCACATACAAAAGTAATTGTATCATTCCCCGTCGTTAGGAAATTATTGATTCAAAGTGAATTAAGAAAAAAAGAGGCAACTGGTCATGACCTTACCATAATATGACCTTGAAATTAAACCTTTAAAATTAAGTGAGGTCAAGGTTTTTGTAGATTGGTAGCCCGTGCATTCGAGAACACATCTAAATCTCTTCATTCAAGTGAAAATATTGAAGTTTTAGAGGTATGTCTTGTCACACTAAATCCCAATATGCGCATCTCATTTTATATTTGAAGTATGGCTATGCATCAGCTTGAACTGATTCTAAAAAGAGAATAATATGAAGACCGGAAGAAAAATAAATATCAAATTGTAAATGGTATTTTATTTAGAAATAATTATGATTATGTCTTTTCTGGGATGTATCAAAAAATTTGAAGCCGAATTTTTTTTGTAGGAAATGCATGATGGACCAAAATTAGGACACTATAAAGTGAGATACTACCGCTCATAAAATCCTCCATGCTAGATATTACTATGCACATGCATATGTCGTGAAATGAAAATATGTCAAACTCGCTTCTGTGAAAGGAAATAATTATTCCTATCATTGCAAACAATGAATATTGAACACCATTCCAACAATGGGGTTTAGACATTATAGGTGAGATTTTTCCTCACTCATCTAAGAAACATAAATATTCTCACTTCTATCGATTACTTTACCAAGTGGGTGGAGTGCGTCTCCTTTAAATGTGGTTAATTCTGTTGTAATTGATTTCATTGATTAACATATTATTACTTGTGCTTGGGCGTCTCAAATGCTCTCATGTTTGACAATGCATCTTTATTTTTCCGGAAACTTAATAAACAAATTTTCTTTAAAATAGGTTTTATGATTAAATATTCGCCAATTATTATCCGCAAGGGATTGTTTATGTAACTACAAATAAAACTCTTGCGAATAATAATAAAACAAACTATAGATGAAAATCATAATGTTGGCATAAAGATTTATTTTTTTGTTTATGGGCAGACAGGAATAATCTATAAGGCTTCTTTAGGAACTTCCCTTACTATTTAGTTTATGGCTAAGAAATATTTTTCCCTAATGTCTCTTTCCTTCACTATCCCTAGTTAAATCTATTGAAGAAAAACCATATTCTTCCCTTCAACTAGTATTATTTCAATTAGTGAAACTAGAAGAGGGAAGGGATAAATCAAAACACACTTATGCTACAACATCATAACACTATTAAATCATGGTCTATGAAAGTTTAGCTGGAAATAAAGTTTTTTTGAAGTTAGTGACTATGTAATGAAATGGGATAAATCCCCCAAGAAAAAGGGTAAACACACTAAATTTCGTAAATTTTGGCTAGGACCATTTCGTATTGCGTAAAAACTGCCTCATCTACTTTCATCCTCCAAGACCTAAAGGGGAGAAGGAATTCCTTCCCTCGTAAAATGAGCTCTCATCCTTAAGAAATACTTTTCTTGAAATTCATGCTACCTTTGTAAATATAAAATAGAATTTATATGTATAAACAAAGTTTTTATTTTAGATATTTTGTAGATTGTCACTCTTTTGGTTTTGTACTCGGGTAGTATGTATAAATAATATCTAATAATTTTTATGAAATTCATTTTTAAAAGTAAAATTTTTAATAAGATGGTTATTATGCTATTATTTTAGAATTTCATAAATAATAAAATTTAATATTAATGGTTTTTCATTATTATTCCAAAAACTACTCATAATCTAATTATATAAAAGGCTTATTTTGTCCCATAACAAGCCATAATCTCAGAATTAAATAAGTAAAGATTATGAAAATGGTTTATCTTCCCTATGACTCTATTTTTCATCGTCACTTAAGAAGAAGACTTACCTCCATATCCACTAATTAAATATTTTTAGAATGTAATTCAAAAATATCAACCAAATATAAGGAGTCTCATTAAGAACCAACTTATCATTATCATGAGTAATAATGGTCTTGACATTACAAAAACTGGTCACCAAGCTGTGGCAATGGCTTAGTAGCCAAAAAGATGTAAGATAAGAGGCCTCATCACAGTTTCAATTGTTCACTATAATTAATACTGTGAATGGAATTTTCAATATCCGGTCACCAAGCCGTAACAATGATCAAGAAAAATAAACAACAAAAGTCCTAACTAAATTTGTCTAAAATCTATATTAGTGGAGTGATATCAAGCTATTTGGTGTAAAAGGTAACCATGTCGAGGCTATAGACACCTACTAGAAGAAGGGTACTACCCTATGACATTAGAGGATATCTTGATGTTAAACTTATAAATAGTCTTTACCTCATCAATGTAATCAATATTAACAACCGGCTACCAGAGATAAATTAAGTCCTTCATATGAATAGGTTTTATATTTTGAAAATAATAATTTATTGTTTTTTTTTTTCAAAGAGATTTTTATATACAAAAAATATGAACTTTAGCATCCTAATCTTTTATTTATTGATTTTTCCTTTGAATTTTATTAATTTATTCAGATAATTTTTTTGCCCGCCTCCTCGCCAATTGTTGTATTATAACAACCACTCCATTTTTCATTTTTCTTTTTAAACATAATAAATAATGGGGACCCTTTATGTTTTTAATAGTTTTTAAATTATCTAGTTTTTTTTTTAAATAATACACATGGAAATTAAGTCTAAAAGTTTAAAGAGGAAACCAAAGTAAATTCCTTATCCAGATAAACATCTTTGGGACAACTTTTATTGAAACATTTTTAATAAAATGTTACGAGGTATTTCCTCTTCGATATCCAATCTCCCCAAGTTTTGCAGACAAGGTCTATAATATATCTGAGTTTAAGGTCAAGACTCACTATTGGAATTAATTACATCAACTCCAAGAAAAATAACCTTGTAATATTTAATGGTCCTCTCGAGTACTCTTATACGTCGAAGCTTACATATTTCATAAGCCTTGCATATTGACCTCACATCTGTGGGAAAATTATATACCATAAATTTTTTGTATCGAAAACATTTGTATCTCGTAGCCCTCACATCTTAGAAGAGTTCATATCGACCTTTCGTATATCGAATTTTCATATCTCGCAAGCTTTCATATCGACACTCTCATCTCTCGAGCTACATATCTGAAAGGTTTATATCATCACTTTTTTTTAATTCCCCCTCCGATATCTCCATTCTGATACCTGATGTGGCATGAACACGTGATCGTTTTTATTTTTGTTTAAGTGATTTAACAAATTAATAATGGGTCTCGAGTGGAAAAATAATATTAATTATGCTTTGGTTTTCTCAATGGATTTTTACGTCCATTTCCATTTTTATGCCATTTGTGGGTTGTTATGAATATTTTTTGCTAAGTCTCTCGCTTTCCGCCTCCTACAGTTGCTTAGATTCTCAAAATTTATAAGAAATGAAGAAAGGCAATAGAGCTAAGAAGAAGGCTCGCAACAACAATCCCTCTCCGGTCCATTTGTTGAATATGTGGATGATAAAATCGTGAGAGAGGACTATTTTCGCATAATGTATGTACCGATATTTCATATTTCCTTCTTAGGAATAATTCACTATCACTTCGAAAATGAGAACCCCAAGGTTAATATAAATACCAAAACTCACGTATATACTCCCCATCTCTAAGCCATCGAAGTGATGCTACCAACTCTTTTCTTCATATAATTAAAACTATACCACGATTATTGCCTACACCTTTATTACGGTTCATTGGGTGGTCGACCTAGATATTTCTATTAGATGTGATTCGGTAATTCAAAAGGGGAACAATGATTGGCTCTTTCTAAGCAATGATTTGCAAAGCATGTATCATTTTCCAAATCCTCACATATGTATAGTAAGGAGTATGCTGAGGCCTTTATAAAAGAGCATGAACCCCTATCGTAAAAAATTATACAATGGAGAGAGGAACTAAACAAGCATAAAGAAGAGAAAACCAAGTACTCGTTCAATTCCCCGTTTACTCCTTTTTCCCAAGTTGCAAACCTATGATGTCGATCGTACGCACTACCCTAATGTGTCAAAAATATCTAAAACATAGTCTTCGACTGGTGGGGATTCCTAAGGATATATATTTACCGGGGATACTCATTATTTCTAATAGACTACTCATATATTAGAATTTTAAGTAAGCTAGAAATATTTCCGAGACAAGTTTCCCCTTTTACACGTAATCGTATGTTATGGATTCATTATTTTTTTCTATATATTTTCCCGTTTGCGGCTGGAAAGTGGACCATTCAAGTTCGTAAGCCTATCCACATTTATCATGATATCCTATGGGAATCCAAATACTCATCAACTTTACCGTATTTTCCATAGGGTATCGATTATGATATGAAGCCATTTTTTGAGTCTCGACCTCCAGATGTCTCAAGAAGCTATGGATGAACTTCAAAGGGTCACAAGTTGGTTTTAAGAGCATACGATATTGGAGTCTAGGGAAACCTTTCTCATCCTCATGATTTTCCTTTATTCATCCCTCGATAAGTTATAAACAGAATTATCTGTATCGTACAAAATATGGTGTTCTAAAGTGTTGAGAGAATAAAATAAAAGGTATGGCTTATTTTCCCGTGATATTTTGTATATTTTCTTTGGCCAATTATCGTCATATTTAGAAACAAATCCTAGCCATTTAATCTCTCAAAATTTTTATCGTTCCTAACATACAATATGATCCCGGTATTCGCTTGTTAATAATTTTACTACACATCAAGGAATCAAATAGTTCATCCATGAAGAATACAAGTTAGATTATTTATTTTTACAATATTACTTTATAAAAATACTACGAAGAGTGGAAGAACAATTAACTATAGAGAGAAATTACGCTTATTCAATAAAGGAATTCTCGTATATAATCTTCCACTAAATTTTCTACAAGCATCTTTGGAAAAGTCATCAATGTCACCGATCAAATTTTTAAACAATTCTTCATAGAAGGTAATTCCTAAGGACTGTACTAGAGGTTGTTATAATTTCTTCTCCACCTCTGCAAAAGAATTAATTTTCAATCCCGAGATAAATAGTTGGAATGAATTTTCTAGTATGAATATAAATCCAAATACTCAAGGGTCAAAGTACTAAGCCACATATTTCCACTTCTTCACAAAATGTGATGCCTGGCAATTTCAGAATGTTGAAAAAGATACAAAGTCGAAGAAGTTACCGATAAGTCTTTTATTCATGATCGTAAGGATATTGAATTTATTATTGCGTTCCCTAATTTAGAGGCGACCCTTAATGGGAAGATATTCTCCTTAGGATATATTTTATAGTCCCCAACACAAGGTTGCCAAATAAGAAGGAAATTAAATAAAGATTGAAAGTATTGGTTTTGGTACCCAACACACTCTCTTCTTTGAAGTTGTTGGAAAAGGTTCCTCCGCTACACCTTTCCGTATGATTAGAAAAATTGACACATTTTATAGGAGCCTATTCCTCTCGCCACAATAGGCAAGCAAGACAAATTCAAGAACTTCTAAAGGAAACATAACAAAATATACTCTCATTGTAGAGAAGAAGAAAATTACGAACAATTGAAAAATAAGATAATGAAATACATAATAAATTGATCCCTTTAAACTATAGCATCAAAAGATATACGTAGATGAAAGATAATCATATTAAAGAAATGAAAAGAAAGATAGAGAAAATGTTAATCCACAATGCTAGCATATTCTAAGAAAGAAGAAGAGTTAAATACATCAAGCCAGAATCAACAATAAATCTTCTCGCAATAAGCTCTTATTGATTTGGGATCAATGCAAGATAGGAATTATCTCATTGATTACTTAAATGAGATGATGAGTTATTTCGATGAAGTGAATGAGGAATTGACCGATTTTATAACCTTGCAAAAAAGTAGAGAAGGAAAAGAAGCAAATTTTCCCTAAAATTACGAGGCACAAAAGACAATATTTTTACAAGAGTAGGGAGATTAGAATGAAATAAGCCGCGGTTGTAGTGAACGAGGCCTAATATATTTCTAGTTCCATCATTGAAGCAATAAATGATACTCGTTGCAATCAAATATGTCTTCAATTTCCAAGAATATTCACTCCCGTATGCCAAGACACTATTGAAGAATTTTCAGAACATAGCACCTACAATTATTGAGAGAATCAAGAAGTTAGCTAAAATTAATTTTGAGAATTATCATAGCTATAAGACCCACAATCAATGGTTGGTACTTTGTCATATCTAATTTTTCACACATATGTTGCCACGATTGAAGCTTCTAAATATTTTCACCAGACAAATTAGAATCAATAAACATCCTTCTGAGCTCACCAACCTACTATACATTGTCATGTTGCAACAACTAACCAATAAGCAAATTCTCATCCCAAATTCTAAAGGTTGTTGAAATAATTTCCTAATAGTTTTTTACTGTATGTTTTCAAGTGAGGAATTAAAGGAAGATTTTGTTTTTATCCTCTTTGTATGAAGAATATAAATTTCCTCTTCTAGATGGAGAAAAGAGGTTTCGATTTTTGAGAAGAAGGAACTTGAAATTGCACTATTGTATTTTAAGTTTTTTTCTTAACATAAAGTTGAACCACTTGCAATTCCGAATGAGAAGACTTCTGCGTTTCTGCACTACTCCATTATTTCTATTATTTTGTTTTGAAAGGAATTTTTCATACATGTGTGTGTGTGTGTGTGTGTTTTGGGCTTAGTCTTTAATGATCACTACTAACATGTTTGATTGAAATTTATGTTATATTGTGAACAATGAAATATTTATCATATGTGATGTTTTTAATCAAATTAATTTAATTAACTATTTAATTTAATTAATTTTTACCGAATTAATATCATAATAACGTAATAATCTACATTATCAGGTTTGTTACGACATCACTCTAAGACATATGTTTTTCAGCTTTAATCCCCCGGGTATTATAATAAGTTATAATTATTTATAATTTATTTGTTAGAATATATCAATATTCCAAAAGAACTATTATCACCATCATTCATTACATTCCACACATTATATTTAAGGAAACTGTCCCATTATTCTAGTTGGAGCCATTATTTTAAATTGAAAACAAGGTAATTGGGGCTTCGACTAGGTGGAGTTTTCCCTAAATGTTGATGAGGTAAATTCATACCATCAACATAACTACATGAAAATTTTTAATTCATAATCTCATGATTTTGAGCGGATTGTAACATTAATATTTTTTTTATTTAACATTTTTCAATAATTTTTAGCAAAATCCTCCAAAGGAGTGATCACCAAACCCAAAAAAATTATAGAAGCGCAAACCGGTTTATCTTTCAAGGGGCAATAAATTCTACATGAAATTTTTGCCAAAAAAAAGCGTAGCAATACAATATTATCAAACATGACCATGGCCATGACCCCTACCATTGTATCCTCCTCATTTGTCGTAACCTCGTCGACCACATCCTCGTTTGTCATAAGACGATGATTCACGAAAGTGACCGCCACTTGTGTTTTATAATGCATGGTAGTTTGGTTTATTTTTCCCATTAAGTGAGCATTCCTCTATGGAATGTTCATTTTCCTTGAAAATAGCACACCATTTCATCTTTGAGTTTTCTGTTGTATTGCTAAATTTTTAGTTGAATGATTCGAGGCAAATTTGTAGATATTGCAATATATGTCAAATCGTATTCTTCAAACGTTCGATTAAAGTAGTCTAAGTAAATACATGTATCTTTCAGTGTCTCTCCATAAGACAATTGGTGTTCGTAGATGGTTCTTTGTAGTGTCAATTGCATTAAATAATTTTGTAACTATTCTAGTTTATCCTTGATTATATTTTTAGATGGTTAGATAATCGATCGACCTTCATCATTCTACCGAATACACCGAGCCAATTTAAGTGCTTATTCACAAGTGGTGATTTCGTGTATTCTTATCAAACCACAAATATTATGTAAGTAGACCAACCAAATACCATTTTAATAAGATATGTTCATCGATGGTATATAATCTCTGTCATTAAGTCTTTAAATCGTTTATTGTATTCGTCTCATATATTCATTTGGTATTTGTTTAATTTCATTTAAATTCTAAGTCACTTTCTAAATGTTTGACATATTTAGCTTTAAAAATATAAGAAAAATAGTTTTAATTCCACTTTTTGACTTTGGATGATTCTCTCCGCGTCTATGAACCATGTTAGAGACCATTTTCTTATGCTATAGGCAACCGTGCTATTTTCTTGTCTTCATCATTAACACCATTTGCCAAATATAATTTTTTGTAGAAAAACCAATGATTTTTTTTATTCGTTTTCCTCGTAGAGGGGTATGTGGTTGGTACTCATCTTACTTGAATGAGGTAGTGTCAAGGAGGTGGTAAACTATTACTCAATTGATCATTATTGTTGTATCTATCGTTGAATCACGAATTCTTATTTTATTCTATGTTAATGGTATATTTTGATAATAGATTCACGGTCTGACATGCCCTATCTATATATTCTATGAACCAACTTCCATGGGATAAAAAATATTTTTCTAACCGATTCCATACTTTTGGTCTTCCTCAACTGGGATACTAACGGCAACAAGGGGGATACAATCATGATATTTTGCAGTTGGAGAAGCACTTTTTCTACTTCATTATTGTTGTTTAATCAATATTGGTCAAGTTTTTTAGTTTCTTGATGATTTATTCGTTGAGGTTCATTGTGTCAAACTCGTAGGTATCTCTAAATAATTTTGTGATTGGATAATTATCGAACACGGACTTGTTATTTCTATAGTTGGAGTTCTCCTTATTTCTATACTTAGAATCATTGATTTCCATGGTGTCTATTTTTTTCTCTAAGATTTATGAGTAGAAAATAATTCTCTATCGTTGTGGGAATTGCTACGCTCTCAAATATTCTACGTAGTCTCATGCATCTCCGCTCTCACACTCCCGATTATTCATTCTTTCCCTAGTATTATTGCTCTCTTATTTTCTCCCATCATTGTTGTCACTTGTCCTTTGTTATTTTTTTTATGTTGGTTGGTTACTTTCTTGTTGTTTTTCCTATTAATGCCGTAATTTCCTTTCTTCCATATTTCCTTTAATTTTATATACTTCTCTAACTTTATTCTCTTTCTTTCTATTTTTTCTTATTTATTTCTCACCATATGCTACCCCCACCCATGCCGACTTGAATTAGTGTCGGTTCGCAAGGAAGTAGTCAGTCAACCATGATCATTTGGGTAAGAAATAATTCCATGCTTCCTTTGTATCTTTACACTAAGAATCGAGGAATTTTTGCCACTTAGTTTACCTTTCCTCCAATCAAAGGTTGGCCTGCATCCCTACCGTTGTTCGGTACTCAAAAATAGTCATGCACATTTTTCAAGAATAAATTTATGTAAGAGGGTAGAAATTGTACAAAAGAAACCGTCATAAGGTGTCATTTGTGTGGGAAGATGGTATTGATATGTTTGATAAAGCGTAAAACATTCTATAGATTTTTCTTTGCAATAATATTATAGTAGATAAAATCGATTCACTTAATTAAATTTTTTTTATTTTCCCATTTGGTAGTTTCAACAAAAGTCAAGCGTCAATTTCGTAATATCTCTCGTGAATTTCGCAATTTCTTCAATGAGGACACACCGTATAAGGAAAACCATGCAACAAAAACAAAATAGGACTTGGATCCTCTTATATATGTTGTATGTAGCTTAAATATGAAATGGAATTAGAAAAAATCAATCATTCTAGCTAAGACAAACATATCTCCTCAAATTTCATATATTCTCAAAAGCACCCCAATCCCACAACTTCACGAAATAGAATTGATGGAGACTAAAAAAGTGTAATTTTTATTAGGGATTCTATAGAAAAATATGATTTAATACATATTTGGAGCTTTAATTATCATAGAATCAGAAATGAGAGGTTTTACCCCTCTTACAAGCACATTAGAACACCCCGGCAAGGGTTTCTCGGCAAAATAGAAATATAAAATACAACACCGCAAAATAATGCAATACACTGTGAATCAGACAGAAATTACCGAATATGATCTGAAATAGATGAATAATACAGAAATTGGCCCAAGGCCTTCTCCAATAGACTTTCCGTGAGTGAAATAGACACCTCCTCTACAAAAACAAGCACAAAATAGGAGGGTTTAACCCAAATAGCCTACCGAAACCCCAGAAAAGACACAAGCATTAGAAGTGACTACGTTTTAGATGATGCATAATAGATGTCCTCAAGTTGATGATGAAAATAAGCTCAGACCTTCCCTTTTGATCTCGTAAACGGCCAGACCAAAGGTGAGGATACCCGTATGAGAATTCTTTGCACTAAACAAAGGCTAAACTACAACCTAAGCAACCGGAGCTTGCAATCACTCAAAATACTAAAAAAAGATGATTACCGAATGCCTTCCTTGCTGCCATTCTCCTTCTTATCCTTGGTGAGCTTCTTACCTGGGACTCCACCTTACCGATGAGGTGACTTTGGAGAAGATTCCCCTTTCAAAACCGTGTTGCCCTAGTTATTTCCTCAGAAAAGACTGCTGACTTGGTCAATCGGATCTAGTTCATCTACCTGTCCTCTTTCACACCAAGGTGGCTTTATTTGTCTCCTAATCTGATCCTTCACACCGGGATTTGTTTTTATTGACTTCTACTCTTTTTGTTTGCAAAAATGGAGCAAGTATAATATTCCAACTATCGTTGGCTAATTGGGAATATTAAATTCCTCCTTCTCAAAATTTGATTACTCACAAGGGTCAAAAGAATAAGGATGTTGCAAGATCTTCTTCTCTCTCCCAAGCGTATCCTCATCCGGTAGATTCCTCCACGAATCGTATTCTCGATGACTCGTTTCTTAGCCGCCTCTCCTTGTGTCTAAGATTGTCAGTACGCAAAATTGATAAGTGGCCCTCATCATCGTCAATAGGGGGGATATCCATGTTGGAAACTATATTCTTTGCAATGGCTTTCTTGAGGCAAGAGACATGGAAGATATTAGATCTGCTTCCCTTGGGAAGCTCTAGCCGATATGCTACCTACCAACACACTTGATCACCTTGTATGGCCCATATAAATGTGGTTTGGAGCTTTTCAGCCTCCCTTATCCTTGAGTGTGATTTGTTTGTAAGGCTTAAGATGAGGATAGACAAGATCCCCCACCTCAAACTCGTCTCTATCCTACCACTACCGTATGCACATCTTTTGCTAGTCCTCGGGTAATAGCAATGATGTCCTTGAGTGCCCCGAGTACAATCTCGGTTCTCCATCCATTCCTTTTCCATCGGAGCCTTACTCTAGTCTTCCAAACATAACATCAAGAATGAGCCTCTATACCCATATAAGGCCCTAATGGAGTCGTACAATAGAAATATGGTGAGTAGTGTTGTAACAATACTCTCCCAAGGGATCCAATGCAACCAAGCTCTCTCGCTACCTTGCTACATAGTTTCTTAAGTAGCCTTCCACCCACTTGTTCACTATCTTAGTTTGTCCATCAGTTTGGGGGTGATAGCTAGTGCTGGAGTCAACCCTCACTCCCCACTAGCCGGAAAAGTTTCGCCAAAAGCCACCCAAGAAGCGCTGTCCCGATCACTCACTATGGTCTTTGGGAGACTATGGAGTCTAAATACATCTCCGAATAAGAGCTCAACCGCTCATGAAGTAGTATAATGTGAAGAAATGGCAAATAAATGAGAATAATTTATTAGTCTATCAACAACTACAAAGATACAATCCTTTACCCCGTATTGTCCCGTAGGCTAGTGATGAAGTCCATAGAGATACTTTCCCACTTCCCATCCGAAATAGGTAGTGGCTACAATAACCCAAGAGGGTGGGTGTGTTCTCCTGTTCTTCCGACAAGTGGTGCACTCCTTGGATATGCCGGAGCACATCCTCCTTGGAGACCCTTCCATGAGAACTTCTATCTTATGGCCCTATAAGTCTTTGTAAAAACTCGATGCCCAAAGAAGTGGGGAATCATGTGATGCTAGTAAGATCTTCTCTCCTTGAGCTTGGAATTTGAAATAAGAAGATCTCATCCTTGGCATGATGATCTCATCCATCACCTAAACCTCTCATCCGATACCACCCCATCAAGTATCTCACATGCAAAATAATCTTTGGAATACCTAACCAAAAGTTGAGCCTTCCAACCGCGTCCATGCCCCTCAAAGACAACAGAGGGGCCTCCTCAGATAAAGAATTAGCTACTACATTGTTCTTTCCCTTGAAATATTCTATGTCAAAATCATATGCTTGGATTTTTTCTCACCGACTTCGTTGTCTCTATTCAAGGAATAATCTAACATCGTTATGGTCAACACCTTGAATTTATTCCCCACCAAGTATTGGCCGGAATTCTCGTCAATGCATGCATGATAGCCAACATCTCTTTATCATAGATGGGGTATAACCTCTCATGAGGGAGCATATTCCCGCTCTCAAAGGCTATAGGATGCCCACCTTGCATCAAGACTGCCTCCAATCCCTTCACCCGATGCATCACATTCTAGAGCAAAAGGTTGAGAAAAATCGTTAAAACCAAACAGATAATCGAGCTCATTACCTCTTTGAGCTTATCAAAATCCCTCTCGTGTTGTAGGTGTCCACTTGGAAAGCTCCCTTCGGTCAAGTCTATAAGTGGTGCTTCTAGCCGTGAAAACCCTTTCACAAACTTCCGTAATGAGTTCATATGCCCACAAACCCTCCGAGTTCTCGTAACATTTCCGGGTTTAGGCCAATCTATGATAGCCCAGATCTTCTCCTCATGTACCCTCACTCCATATACTCCTATGATGTGCCCCAAATACAACATCTATGTGAGGTCAAATTCACATTTGGAGAGCTTCGCAGAATCGCTTCTCCCGAGGATATGTAACCGTTCAATATGCCGCAAGTGCTCCTCCCAAGTGCACCAGAGATAAGAATATCATCAAAGAAGACCAATACAAACTTCCTCAAATGACCACTTAAGATGTGGTTCACAAGATTAGGAAAGTGGCTAAGGGTGACACGCTAAACTCAAAATGCCCATAGTGACATCCTCGAACATTGTCTTGGGGATATCTTGCTCTCTCACCTTGATTTGATGATCTGATCTCAAATCAATCTTGAGAAGTATTTATAACCCCTCAACTCATCCATGAGCTCATCAATACCGGGTATAGGGTACCTATTCTTCATGGTCTTCTGTTTCAAGGCTCTATAATCAATGCACATCCTCAATGTGCCATCTTCTTTACTAAGACCATTAAAGAAGAAAAGGACTAGTACTAGGCTCTGGATGTGTCCTAGAGCTAGTAGCTCTTGGATGGCCCGCTCAATCTAATCCCAATAAGCCTTGGGATGCCCATAAGGAGTGGTGATTACCGTTGGTATTAGCCACCTATAAAAATCTCTATTGGCAAAAGGTGGCTAAAATTTTTTTGAGCCTCCAAGGAACAAATTTTATTGCTAAAAAGTGTTGGCTCTTGAAGACTCTTGAAGGCCTCATGCCTCTGTCCCAATTTCACTGTTGTGCCCATTTGCGCACTCAGAAATCCTGTTGATTCCTAAGAAAGAATACTGCTGCAAGCACCCTGGTCCCTTTCCCCCTTTTTCCAGACTAACCTCATCTTTGCCTTTCATCTCCCATGAAAAACCTTCATTTTCATGTTTTTCCCCTTTCCCTTCTTCAAAACCCTTTTTGGTAAGGTTTAAGATCCTTTCTGGCCTTATCGAAACTCTCAAATTCCTTTGAAAACCATTGAAAAACCATTGAAATGCATATTTTATATATATTATGGACTTAAACCCCCTTGGGATAAGTCTTTAATCCTCCCCTCCATGCGTCTTGGTGTTAGAACCGATCGCCAACGCTTCAGGTGGTTATCGCGGCACACGATGTCGATTAGACCTCTGCTTTAACCCTCGGTCTTATTATCTCCCATACACCCAAAGGCCCCGCAGACAGGTGCCAAACCATATCGAAAATTAACCTCTCGCCCCCAAAGTCTAAACCTTAGTTTTATTTAAATTTTTCGGATTTATTATGAAATAACGTTTCCACCGGTGAAAAATTCCAAATCAATCTCCACCATCGATCTGATCTACAGATCGACGGCGCACAATCCATCACAGTCAGTGGTCCCCGCCAACCACTCACCATTCCAAAACCGGGCGGTATCCATCGCACCGCCTTCAAGACGAGGGCGGTTTTTTCCCGATCGGCAGCGATTCCATACACTGCCCGACACGTGTCTTGTGCACAGTTCAGAAAACAGTCGCTCATCGCACGTTAAAGATTTGATATGGACCCGGTGTGATATTGATGCGCGTTGTCCGATCTAAGGCCGCTCATCGAACGATAGTCGCTCTTCGAAGATGCCTGTGCAATATCCGCAAGTACGGCGCGGTATTAAAATCATTTCCACCATCGATCTGATCTGCAGATCGACGACCCAAAATAGTCACCCTGGTCCCCACAGCCACGACAGCACTCCCGAAGAACTGGTGGTCCCGAATGCCCAGTCAGCATCTACGCGACATCTACAAATTGGGGCAGGTTTTCATTATTCCCTCGCACAGTCAGCAAGCCTGTTCTATGACTTGAAATAATTATATAGTATGATTGAATTAAAGGTTTGAAGTCTGGGTTTTGTTTTTAAGGTCTTGTGGCGTCGTCCTCCTCCGTTGATCGCGTGGGCCGATCCCATCCGATGGCCCACGTTTGTCCTGATTCCCAAACTTGATTTCGTGACCATTTTTTTCCAAAACTCAGGTTTTAACCCATTTCTCCAGTTTTTCCAAAAACTGACTCCTCCGCTTTGACTTTTTTGCTCTGTTCCCGACCGTCGATCTCTACGCAATCGACGGCTCCGATTTAACTTCTCCCTTTTTCTTTTTGACCCCTTTTTGATCAATCTTGACCATTGGATGATGCCATCCAACGGCCATGCTCTCCCCACATGTCCTCCCGTAGCAATAAACCTATACATGCAGGATTTTTTAATATTTTTTGTATTGTGCAGGGTTCCAAGTGATTTTTCCGCTATGCCCGAAGAAAATTCAAAGGCAGAGGGTAATGATCCTCCTGCCTTCGATTCACCAAAGAAAATCAATCGCAAGGTTTAAACTTCACGTTTCATCTATGTTTCATGAGGCATTGATGCCATATCACTGCTGCGCAACCCTGCATACCAGCAAAACACAGTAAATCAAGCACAGTCAAAGAGTATCAGTGTCGAAGACAAAAATGTACCAGGACAGAAGATTGAAGACAGATTTGCGGGGATCACGGCTAAGAATGATTATCAAAAGCCTAGTCCCCAATTAAAACATAGTTAAAGGGAAGTTCATAAAGGTTTATCAATCAGAAAGCTTCTACAGCCACAGCTGAGGCAAATTGATCCCTCTATCTACCACGATGCCACCTGTGCCTCAAAGCATTCATATCCGAGGCCGGAGTTATTGATCAGGATCAGATATTTGTCTCGAAGCACAACCAGAGAGTGAACTCTGCAAACAAACTTAATGAAAAAACATCAGTAGAGTTACTCTGACACCACATAGAGCCTCAAAGGTCAAAAAGAGCTCCCACCGATCTTACAATCTTTATGTAAAACATTTAATACAGAAGACACCTATGTAAGTTTCTTCATCGAGCCCCCCAAGGGCCGAGGGACCATTAAGTCTGTATTAATTGTCTTTAGAGATCTTCTAACAGATCTCACCTCCTCATTCTTCTATAAATACTACTGCAGAAGATGAGAGAGGGGTTGGTTGGGTTGGTTGTAGAACACTGAAACGTAATTGAGCTTGAGACTTCTATCTGTAAGTAGTGTTCACGGGCCCTTGGAGCTATGCTGGTGGTAGATAGGTTAGGCTGAGATGTGTAGATGGTTGATAAACTAAAGCATTGGACTTAAAGTTGTAACTGGTTTGGAGCATCAATACAAGCTGATTTATGGGATCTTGGTCTATGTTGACGGTGATTTTTTTCTTATTGTAACTTGTCTTTTTGTTTCTGTTTTCACTGTGTTTCATATTCTCTTATAAAGAACAGCATGCATAGAGTTAGGACCTACTGTATATCAGTACCCTTCTCTAACTGAAAACCTTTATCTGAATGTTTTCTTCCAATCTTTGTTATTTGGGAATGATTTAATTCAGTTTAAGCATAGGAATGTTGGTGTTCCCTCGTCTTATTGTCTTAGCTGAATATTATTCTTGAAATTTATGTTCAGTACTAGTTAAGTAGAGATGAACTATGGAAGATATGGTGTGCCCTGGTCCTAGTTTTATCCCCAAAGGCTGTCTGGATGTTTCCCTTGGAATGTGTTAAAAGCTGGCTAGTTTAGAAGTACTTACCAGATCTTAGGCCATTCTGTGTTATCTTTGTGTTTGTCTTGAAAGTAACCAAGTAAAGCAGAGCTAGGATAGGATTTGTGGTGAGCCCGGCCTGCTAGTTTCCACTCCAACAGTTGCCTTCAAGTTTTCCCTTTTTTTTAAAATGTTTTCTGTCGAAAGTGTATCAAAGGCTGGCTAGTTTAAAAGTACTTACCAGATCCTGGGCTGCTCTTTGTTCTGCATCTATTTAATTTTCCTTCTTGTTGTATCATTTCATTCCATAAATCAATCTTCAAAGAGATCCTTAGACATAGATGACTTGCCCCATGGACCAATCTTGCCTCTTGTTGTTCCAATTAAACCCTATTATGACCCCATAGCCCAATGGACTAAAACCTGCAATTATCTATCTTCCTGGCCAAAGCTTGTTCTATCTGCTTGCAACTTCTCACCTTTGAAACTCTTTACATTTAGAACTTTCCACCTCAAACAGTAATCATGCTCAACCATCCAAAAAACAAACAAAACCCTTGGCCTTCATAACTAGCCTAATATCATTACCCCAAAATTCAAAGACAAATCCATCTTTGCACTTAGTGGAGAGTTCCCTCTCCGGATTCAGGAGGGCTAGATCCTAGAATCCCAAAGTGGTTGAAACGATGTTTCTCCCTGCGACCGGACTTTCGCCAATCTTGCTAATTACAGGGAGATAACATTTCTGGTGACTCCACTGGGGATCGAACCCAGAATCATTTTCATTTTAGGGTAACCATAGGACATCAGATCACTTTGGGTTCCCTTAAAAACTTCATAAAACTTGTGAGTAAAAATCAGCCTTTTCAAGCACTACCGAGGAATGGTAATAATGATGGAACTTGTTTGAATCAGTGAAAAACTAGGTAAACCCTATGATTCTCTTAAGACTTTATCTAACCTTGAAAAAACAGATGTCTTAGCCATAAGAGTACATTGTCTTTGTCTCATAATCGTAGCTAAGTTTTGAAACAAAGTTAGGATATTCTTAGAAACCACACAATTTAAAAATAACTCAGAAAACACCAAAAATATTTCAGATTGGTATCCAATAAACATGGTGGTGGACCATAAAACCTTTTACCTCCTTAGGAGCTAAAAACTTCCACTTGGCGACTCTACAATCCTCAACAAACCTTAAGAATCCACTGGGAAGAACCCTTACTATTATAATATCTTTCAAACTCAGTTACAGGACTGTAGGATTTAAATTTGTAAAATAGACTAGTTAACCTCTTGAAGATTGTCATATCTAGTTGAACTTTTCTTGTTTATTTGGGTCTAAAAAACACAGCATCGTGGCTTCTAGAAAGATTCATACTAGAGCCTACCCAGACCCTGATCCACCTGAAATAGTCAGTAACCTAGAAATTATCCTTAGGAAGTCTCCTAGAATTAAATTATCAACTATTTGCAGATCACCCATGAGAGCTAATTCAGTTCCTGAAAATCTTTCAGCTCTACAACAATCACAAGTTAACTTAGAAAATCCCTTTATAACTAGGTATCTTGGTGATTTAGATCAGTTATATTCTGAGTCTTCACTTTCATCTCCTGAAACAAGTGAACATCCTGGTAGAATAGAAACAACACCTCCTGATTTACATTTCCTTTACAACCTAGGTGCCTCTCATCCAAGATCAGCTCAGCAGTCTATTCCTGGTCCATCCACTTATGCTCATCCTACATCCACTGTCCAAACCACTCCACTTCAGCCCACTTTCCCTTTCGTTAATCCACTTCTTGTGAATCCACCCCCACCACATATCATGGTAGCATGGTATGCTCCCTTAGTCCTTCCTGTACCATTAGTCAATATTCCACAGGACTATCAGTCCAAAATTCCATTATATGATGCTAGTAATGTTACAACTGCATCACAACATGTGGATAAGATGAATGACTACTTTGACAGAAATGAAATTGATGATGATTCTGTCAAGCTTAGATTATTTGCTTAGAGCTTAGGGGGAGAAGTAAGAAAATGGTTCAAAGGTTTAACCCCCCATAGTATTAATGATCTCCAAGCCTTCCATCAAACATTCTTAAACAAATGGGAAGTAAATAAAAACCCTCTCCAAGCCCTTTCTGACTATAAGAACCTCCATAGAAACGCGGGGGAAAGTGTACAAGCTTATTGTACCAAATT
This sequence comes from Pinus albicaulis, assembly GCA_034641835.2. Classification (NCBI taxonomy): domain Eukaryota; kingdom Viridiplantae; phylum Streptophyta; class Pinopsida; order Pinales; family Pinaceae; genus Pinus; species Pinus albicaulis. The sequence continues at coordinate 1,501,796,674 of CM076584.1, read as the reverse complement.
CAACAGTGTGTATAATGCACTTTCCCCAGAACTAAAACCTCCACAAGGCTCAGGTTTAAACAAGTTTCTTGAAGGGTTTGACTCTGATATGGCTTATCAGCTAAGGGAAAGAGATCCTGCAACTCTTGAAGAGATGAAAAAGGGTGCTCTTTCTGTGGAAGTCAAATTAATGGAAAAGAGAGCAAGAATGAAAAATGAAAAGAGAGTGACCTTCAGAAAGGAATCTACACCTTCTACTTCAAACTCAAAAATGGATAAAATTATGGAAGAAATGATGAAAGAGATGAGCATAATCAAGAGAGCACAAGCCAATCAAAACCAAACTGCTCCTCAAAATAGAAACCAGAACCAAAACCAGAATTTTAGAAGGAATCAACCTCCAAATAGACCCAGGGAAGATGATCAGCAGATCATTCCACCCTTTCATCAAAACTATGTAAGTGAGGTTGAGGAAACAGATAAAATAATAGAGGAAGATGATATCAACATGCTGGGGGTAGATAATGATGACTTCGAGATTCATTATGATAGAAAACAAGGTCTATACACACCCTATGATGATAGAAGAAATGATGATGAAAATTATTATCAAGACATGGAAAATGTCATCATAGAATCTCAAAAAGAATATGACCTTAGAAGCAAAACCAGTCAACAAACTCCCAACACTAAAGCCTCTGACAAATCTTCACAAAACAGCACTGTAACCAAGTCTAAAATTGTCAAAAAAAAGGATAAAATAGTGGCAGTTAATTCTGATAATGGTAAAGAGAAGGGCACTCAAAACAATGAAAAGTAGAGTGCAGACGTTAGTAGTACTAACATCTTAGCTAGTACTCTTGTAAAAACCATTTTGTCAATAATAACTAAGACAAATCAGCAAGCTAATATTGCTAATAGCATGACAACTAATAAGGCTGAAACCAACACTTTAAAGAGTCAAATTCCTTTCAGCCTACAGCAAGAAACTTCAAAGATCAAAATCTCTGTTCCCTTGCTTAAGTAAGCTACCCAACATGTATTTAGGACCCAAATTTTTAAGGCTTTAAACATTGAAGAGAATGAGGACACTGTTAATCTTAATGATGACAAACCAGAGCTTATCTTTGGTCCAAATATTGAAGGTATGCATCAAGAGGGACCTGTTCCTCCCTTTTATGTGAGTTTAAACGTTCATGACAAGATTTTGCACAACGCTATGCATGATTCCAGGGCTTCTCATAATTTAATGCCAAAAGCTGTAATGGAGAGCCTTGGTTTAGAAATCGCCAGACCTTACAAAGATCTTTACTCCTTTGACTCAAGCAGAGTAAAATGTTTAGGACTAATCAAAGACCTCTATGTTAACTTAGCCCAGATTCCAGCCAAATTCTTAGTCATGGATATTGTGGTGGCTGATTTTCCCCACAAATATGGAAAGTTGTTATCAAGATCATGGGGGGCTACATTACAAGGGACTATGCAAATGGACATAACCTATGTGACTATCCTTGGTTTTAATCAGACCAGAAGACTTTACAGGGAGTCTCATATGCAATACACAGTTACAAGTCAAGACAGACCGCAAAAATCCCCTTTATAATCTATAAACACAGGCCTTGATTCATTTATCCTTTTTAATGAAGAATCATTGGATGAACAAGTAACTTTAACATAATTTATTGCCGATAGAGAGGAGGAGGTAAACACCACAGAACTATTAAAATAGTTGGCAAAACCTCTGAGTATCAACAAACCAAACACAGGTCCTGAGCTTCAAGTCGTGTATCCATTGCTCCTAAACCTTGACAATCAAGAAAACAATCCTCAACCCAATGAAGAACCTGTGGAGTTAAAACAAACGCAACTAAATGTTGACATTACACAAAAATCAAGAAGCACGTTAGTTGAAGAGGACAACCACCAAATAGATGAAACTAAGAATAGTTCTCTGTGGAGTATGTATTTTGATGGATCCTACACTATAACTAACGTTAGTGCAGGTGTCTGGATTTCCAACACTGAAAATAACCACACAGACTGCATTTCCTCTAAATTAAACTTTCAGTGTTCCAATAACATAGCGGAGTATGAATCCCTTCTCTTAGGCTTACATCTATTGAAAAACTTTAGGAGCCAGGAGAATCAACGTATATGGGGATTCAGAGTTAGTCATTAGGCAAGTTAATGGGGAGTATAACGCAAATCATCCTAGACTTAGGGCCTACTGAAATGATGTCATGGACCTTTTAAAAATATTCAAGTAGTCCAAACTATTTTTTGTCCCAAGAAAAAGAAATATTGCAGCCCACAATTTAGCCTTTGCAGCTAGAACATGCTTAATGCCATATAACGCCAAAGATTGCACAACTCAGATGAAATTTAGATCAGCCATGCCTGATAATAAAAATTTTTAGCAGGTGTTTGACGGAGACAAACAAATAGAAGACTTCATGCAATTCAGAAATGAATTTGAACTACACAGTTTGGACTCAGACTATGATACAAACTGCGGTGAAGAAAATTTTCTTGGTGAAGAAGAGCCCTCTTCTGAGCTTGTCAATATTAATCTTCTGACTAGAAAACTAAAAAATAAAATAGAATTGAATGCAGAGTTAAAAACAGAGGAGTTAGAAACTCTACACTCTAAAGATGAAAGTTTGCCAAGCGGTCTGGCACCTTTAGAAGAGTTGTTTGATTTTAACGATGTGGAAAATAAACCAAGGCTAGAGCGTGTAGAGACTAAAGTGGAAGAGTGCAATATAGGCATTGAACTTAAACCTATGATGATTAAACTGTCTAAGACTTTACTAGCTCACATTAAACTCAAATACATAGATCTATTTAAAGAATTTTCTGATGTTTTTGCGTGGAGTTACGAAGATATTAAATCCTATGACATTGAAATAATATAGCACAAAATTCCCCTCAAAGAAAACCAAAAACCTTTCAAACAGAAACTACACAGAATAAAATTTGTTCAGTTGCCTTTGGTTCAAAAGGAGATCATGAAAATGTACGAGGCTGGTATTATTGTCCCTATTAGATATTCTGAATGGGATTCTAATCTGGTGTCAATTAGAAAGAAAACTGGAGAGATCAGGCTTTGTATATACTTTAGAGACTTGAACAAAGCTTCATTGAAAGACAACTACCCTTTACCTAATATGGATCATATCTTACAAAGGGTGGTAGGGTCTAAAATAATTTCTTTGCTTGATGGCTACTCAGGGTACAATCAGATCCTAGTCCACCCTGCTGATCAATTAAAGACGGCCTTTACTACACCATGGGGCACTTTCATGTATGTGAAAATGCCTTTTGGTCTAATGAATGCCGGAGAAACTTTTCAAAGAGCCATGGACATAGAATTCTCGGAGGAACTGGGCTTCTTCATCATTATATACCTTGATGATGTCACTATGTTTTCAAAAACAGACGAAGAGCACTTAGAACATTTGAGAAATTTTTTCAAGAAATGAAGAAAGTTTGGAATATCTTTAAGCCCTAATAAGACACTATTTGGTCTCCAAGAAGGTAAAATTCTTGGACACATTATTTATGAAGAGGGTATAAAGGTAGATCCAAAGAGGATTGAGGCCATTTTGTAAATCTCTCATCCTCGGAACATCAAATAGTTGCAATATTTCATTGGAAAGATTAACTTTTTGAGAAGGTTCATCCCCAACTTGGCTGAGCTCCTTAGGAATATCAAAAACATGTTGAAGAAGGAGAAAGGGGTGAAATGGACCTTGGAAGCAAAGAAGTCATTTGAGCTAGTGAAACAAGCATTAACAAAAACAACGGTTCTTATAAGTCCTGATTTTTCGAAGGATTTTTATATTTTTTCATTTGCATCATAACATACCATAGTTGTTGTCCTTCTACAGAAAAATCCACTAGGACAAGAGCAGCCTGTTTATTTCTTTAGTAAGGCATTGAGGGATGCCCCTCTGAAGTATAACATTATGGAGAAGCAAGCTTTTGCTTTGATCAAAGCTTTGAAAGACTTCAAGGTGTACATCCTTCACTCGCACATTATTGCCTTTGTCCCAAACTCAGTTCTTAAAGAAATTCTAACACAGGACCCAGATGGTAAGAGAGGTAAGTGGATTGCTGTTATCCTTGAATACGATTTAGACATAAAACCCACTAAACTCATCAAAGGCCAAGGTCTAGCTAGATTAATGGCTGAAACCAATTTTGAAGTTCTTGATGTTAATATGATTGATGCTTTGGATGACCAAGAAGGATTTCCACCTATGGTTGAAGACCATTTTATGAATTCTCCTTGTTATGCTGATATTATTTATGTTTTTCTTAATTTGAATACACCTCCTCGTTTGACAAAGACAAAGGCAAGATTCCTAAAGTTTAAAGCTATAAACTATTGCATTATAGATAAATGTCTTTATTGGAAAAATGCAAGTGGTCTATTGCTTAAATGTTTTCCTGAGTTTGATGCAGAGAAGGTTAAGCACGAGTTCTATGAAGGAGAGTGTGGAGGTCATTTATACTGGAAGACAACAACCAACAAAATTTTGAGGGCTAGCTTCTATTGGCTTACTCTTTTTCCTGATATACACAAGATGATCATTTCTTGTCAGAAATGTCAACTTTTTGAAGGCGAAATAAAACTGCTACCCCTACCTCTACATCCAATCACTGTTGAAGCCCCATTTCAACAGTGGGGACTTGACTTCATAGGAGAAATCCATCCACCATATTCTGGCTGGCATAGGTGGATTCTCACTGCCACAGACTATTTTACTAAGTGGATAGAAGCCATACCTTGTAGACAGGCCAATGATTTAGTTATTATTAAATTCATGGAGACTAACATTCTCTCCAGATTTGGCTGCCCTACTAAGATCATCACTGATAATGCAATAGAATTTGGATCAAAAAGGATGGCCGAGTTCTGTCACAGATATCAGATAACATTGGGGCATTCCACAGCCTATTACCCTCAAGGTAATGGACTTGCGGAATCCTCAAACAAGAGTTTAGTGAACATAATCAAGAAACTGTTGGAGGACAATAAAAAATCTTGGCACACAAAGCTAGTTCATGCACTTTGGGTTGAGAGATTGACTTCGAAGAAATCTATTGGCATGTCACCCTTCCAGCTTGTATATGGCACTGATGCAATTTTTCCAAACAGCCTTGGTGTACCAGTGATGAATTTGATCCAAGAATTTCAAACTGAAGAAAATGACATGATCAGAAGAATAAATCAGACCATTCATCTTCACCAAACCAGAGAGGAAGTTTATAACAAAGCATTGTAGAAACATGACAACATTAAAAGGCTTTTTGATAGAAGAAAAAGGGCCAGCAACTTCAAAATTGGGGACAAAGTTTTAAAGTTGGACTCAAGGAGGGAAGACAAGGGCAAGCACGGGATATTTGACAACTTATGGCTTGGACCTTATCTCATTCATTCAGCTGCTGGTAACAATGCCTATTTCTTACAAGAGCTGAATGGAGCATAATTGTTTGGGGGCCCTGTCAATGGCAGGATGCTTAAACATTAATTCTCTTGATCCATGCGATGTTTTAAATCCTTTTTATATTTTCTTCATTATAAATATCTCATCCACCATTGCATTCAAAGTTATAAAAATAAAAAATACAAAAAAAATAGAAAAAATAAAAGAGGGCAGAATGAAAACAAGAAAGGTACAGCCCCATACCAAAAAAGAGAAACAAATTCTAAAAGCGTGCAAGCTCAAATGCCACTCTTGAAAAAACACACTTATAGTTAGTCAAATAGCCTAATCTTGACTAATTAGTTTGAAATTTTCTACTGATAGTATAGTGAATTCGATTTTCCAAAATGTTTAATCTTGGCTTATCAGTAGATCGTTTAGGATAGAAATTAAAGGTTCAAACAAGATCAAAATCTGAACCTAAGTTTCCAAAGAGAGATGACTCAAATCTGTTTTATTTTCTAAGTAAAAAAAGATGTAAATCTGGTTCTAATTAGCTCAAAATCTGAACCAGAGAACAAAGAAGGAACAGCTCAAACAAAAGTCAAAACAGAGTTGTAAAAAGAGAAGGTAGTACTTTGAACTTTCAGATCTCAAGCCTTCCATTTTAGTTTTAAATTTTGTGCAAAATAATGTCTATATGCAGCATGTTTCTATGCCATAGACCAGCATCAAGTTATACTGTTCAATCCTAACTTGAATGTTTTTAAATTTCTGTTGTAGAATTTAGAGAATTAAAATCTGTTGGATAGTTTAATCCCAACAGATGGTAGAATAGGTAGAGAAGCATCTGAACTCAACTGTTTAATCTAAGTTCAGGGAGAAATAAGGAGTAGAATTAGATTAGTTTTATGCTTTCAAAAGAATAAAATTTTGTGAAAAGAGTTTTCCAATCCAAGTGCACTCTAATGAAGAAAAAATGTTAGATCTATAAGATTGGGTAGGTAGAAAGCTTGTTGATGAAAGATCCATTGTTTTTATGCTTGCTAATATGTTTTCAGAGAAATATCATCCCAGCAAAGGAAGGGTAGCCCAATGGATGCGGCACAGGTCAGCCTCCCAGAGAACATAATGGATGTGGCACAGGTCACTCCCATAGAATGCAAGTTTGAAGTTATTGATACCTTCAAGAATGCACCATCCCCAAGTGGAGCCACTGTTAGCCACCTATAAAATTTATTATAGCAAAAGGTGGCTAAAATTTTTTTGAGTCTTCAAGGAACAAATTTTATTGCTAAAAAGTGTTGGCTCTTGAAGACTCTTGAAGGACTCAGGCCTCTGTCCCAATTTCACTGCTGTGCCCATTTCCACACTCAGAAGTCCTGCTGATTCCTAAGAAAGAATACTGCTGCAAGAACCCTGGTCCCTTTCCCCATTTTTCCAGACTAACCTCATCTTTTCCTTTCATCTCCCATGAAAAACTTTTATTTTCATGTTTTTTCCCTTTCCCTTCTTCAAAACCCTTTTTGGTAAGGTTTAATATCCTTTCTGGCCTTATCGAAACTCTCAAATTCCTTTGAAAATCATTGAAAAACCATTAAAATGCATATTTTATATATATTATGGACTTAAGCCCCCTTGGGCTAAGTCTTTAATCCTCCCCTCCATGCGTCTTGGTGCTAGAACCGAGCGCCAACCCTTCAAGCACTTATCACGTCACCTGGTGCCGATTAGCCCTTTGCTTTAACCCTCGGTCTTATTATCTCCCGTAAGCCCCAAACGCATCCCACTTTGACCGAGGGCGCCAAACCCTCTTAAAATTAACCTCTCGCCCCCAAAGTCTAAACCTTAGTTTTATTTAAATTTTTCGGGTTTATTATGAGCTCACGTTTCCTTGAGTGCAAATTCCAATCCGTAAAATCCGTCACCTGCCATCAACCTGATGCGCGGATCGACATGATCATCGCGGTCGGTGGTCCCATGACCACTCACCATTTAAAACCGGGTGGTATCCATCGCACCTCCTTCGGCGGAGGGCGGTTTTCCCGTTGACGACTATTCATACACCGCCCAACATGTGTTGTTGGGTAACCATCTCCAAAAATAGAATAAAAAGATATCGACGCCTTAGAAATAAGCCACTTCGAGGGGGAAACCTCCAATACATTACATAAATGAACAATTCTTGGATGATACAATTTACAAAACCTCCTTTCTATATATAGGAGTGCATGGGGCCATAATGTAATCCTAGTGGGCCACAATGTAATCCTAGCCGACCTAAAAATAATAATTTAAGGGCACAATAATAACAAAATGGGGGTTACAAGGGTACAATAATAACAATAAGGGGTTACACTAACAACAATAAGGGACTATACTAGTAATATAGGGACCTAACATGCCCCTCTCCTTCAAAAAAGTGTTGTCCTCAGCGCTTGAGTAGCTCTGGGTGCTTCTGTATAAAATTCTCATCCTCCCATGTAGAATCTTCAGTGGGTAAGTTCTTCCACTTGATGAGATACTCTGAAATTGATCGATTCCGTAGTTGTCGAGTTCTTGTTTCTGTGACCGCTTCAGGTTCCAATACGATTTTTCCTTCCTCATCAAGTTCTGGAAATATTGTTTGAACTGGAATATTTTCACCTATAACCTTCTTTAAGCATGAAACATGGAAAACTGGATGTACTCGCGAAGAAGCAGGAAGCTCCAATTTGTATGCCATAGTACCAATCTTTTGCAACACCTTGTAAGGACCATAGTACTTTGGCGATAATTTATTATCTTTCTTAGCTTGCTTGAGGGACATTTGTTTGTATGGTTGTAGCCGTAAAAATACCCAATCTCCTACATCAAAACTTCTCTCGCTGCGATGTTGATCTGCCTGTTGTTTCATTCGATTTTGTGCCAAATTCAGGTTATCCTTTAATATTTGGAGAACTTCTTGCTGATGCTCGATGTGATCTTCCACTGCTTGAACCTTCAAATTTTCTCTTAAAGATGATGTGATGGATGGTGGATGATATCCATAAAGTGCCATAAATGGGGTCATTTTTGCTGCAGTATGGAAGGAAGTGTTATACCACCATTCGGCGAGAGGTAACCACTTGACCCATTGTGTTTGTTTATCAGATACAAAACAACGAAGATATCCTTCCAAACATTTATTTACTATCTCAGTTTGACCATCAGATTGAGGATGATAAGATGAGCTATGAGCTAATTGAGTACCCAAACAAGAAAATAACTCTATCCAAAAATTTCCAGTAAAAATGGGATCTCTGTCGCTCACAATGACCCTTGGGCTTCCATGTAGCTTTTGAATTCTGTCCATAAATGTAGTAGCAACTGTACTTGCTTTAAATGGATGAGATAATGCACAAAAGTGTGCATACTTGGTAATTTTATCAACTACCACCATGATGACACTCTTTCCTTCAGACTTAGGTAAACCTGTGATAAAATCCATTGAAATCTCCTCCCAACGTTGACTTGGAATGGATAAAGGTTGTAGAAGTCCCGGGGTCTTAATTGTCTCCACTTTATTCTGCTGGCAAACCAAACATTTCGCCACAAACTTTTGAATATCAGATTTAAGGCCATCCCAAAAAAAATCTTTCTTCACCCTGTGGTAAGTTTTTAAAAATCCTGAGTGTCCTCCTAAAGGAGAAGTGTGCAATTCCGGAAGAATCTTTTGTTTCAGTTGGGAATTCTTACAAAGATATAAGCGATCTTTGTACCATAAGGAATCATTTTTCCAACTAAATGTATCAGATGTACTAGGATCTTGCTGCAACTTTTGAATGAGTGTCCATACATCTTTTTCCTTCTTCCATTCATCTCTTGCTTGAGTTATCCAATCTGGTTGGATAATAGAAATGGCACAAAGCAATGCTTCCACCTCTTCATTCTTTCTTGAGAGTGCATCTGCAACAACATTAAGCTTTCCTATTTTGTAGATTATTTCAAAGTCATAACCCAACATCTTTGTGACCCATTTTTGCTGCTCTTCTGAAGATAGTCTTTGTTCCAAAAAGTGTTTAAGACTATCATGATCAGTTTTTACCTTGAAGTGTCTTCCCATTAGGAAAGTTCGCCATTTCTTTAGTGCATGCAGTATTGCTAACATTTCCTTTTCATAAATAGGTTTATGTAAATACTTTCCTTTGATTGGACGACTTTCAAAAGAAATGGGTCTTCCTTCCTGCATTAAAACTGCACCAATTCCATTTCCTGAGGCATCACATTCCACAATAAATGTTTTTGTGAAGTCTAGCATAGCTAAGACCGGTGCTAGGCACATTGCCTCTTTAAGACGTTCAAAGGCCTTAGTTGCTTCAGGAGTCCATGAAAATGCATCTTTCTTCAATAATGTTGTTAGAGGTGCTGCTATTCTCCCATAATTCTTAACAAACTTGCGATAATACCCTGTTAACCCGAGAAATCCTCGCAACTGCTTTATGGTTGTGGGGACTTTCCATTCCTTAATCGCTTTAATTTTGTTAGGGTCTACTTTAACACCCTCGTGAGATACAATATGACCCAGATATTCCACCTCTTGTACTCCAAAGAAACATTTGGATTTTTTTGCATATAATTGTTTCTCCTGCAATAGTTTGAGCACCCTGTCAACATGTTCAACATGATCCTTCCAAGACCTGTTGTAGATTAGTATATCATCAAAAAAATACTAGCACAAATTTTCTAAGGAAGGGTTTGAAAATGGAATTCATCAACCCTTGAAATGTAGAAGGTGCATTGGTAAGGCCAAAAGGCATGACCAAAAATTCATAATGACCCTCATGAGTTCCAAATGTTGTTTTTGGAATATCTTCAGTCTTCATTCTAATTTGATGATATCCTGAACGAAGATCCAACTTGGTAAAATAAATTGCTCCATGTAATTCATCCAATAATTCATCAATCACAGGAATGGGAAATTTGTATTTAATGGTGAGCTTATTGAGCTCCCTATAATCTGGACACATTCTCCATGATCCATCCTTCTTGTGTACCAATACTACAGGAGCAGAGAAAGAACTTTGACTAGGTTGAATTATACCCGCCTCTAACATTTCTGCAATCATACGTTCAATTTAGCTCTTTTGGAAGTAAGGATATCTATAAGGCCTGATTTTTGGAGGAACACTTCCTGGAATCAAATGAATAGCATGATCATGATCACGAATAGGTGGGAGTCCTTTGGGAGTTTCAAACACCTTGGAATGATTGTCCAAGACTTGTTGGAGATCTGCAGAAATAGATGATTTTGATGCCGGAACTTCTAGTGAGCATAATTGTGCAATTACGCCTCGTTGTTCTTTCTTTAGAAGCTTTGTCATGACATTAGAGCTTATTATCCTTCCCGGCTTCCCTTCAATACCCCGTAATTCGACTTCCTTTCCTTCTGAAAAAAATTTCAAGAAAAGTTCTAGAAAATTAAAAGCTACCGTCCCCAAAGATTGTAACCATTGTACTCCTAGTACAACATCAGCACCTCCCATAGGAATGGAAAGCATTGGACTAGTCAATAAATATTCCCCCATGGTTAGCTTGATATTATGGCATTTCCTAGAGCAATTTATAGTTCCTCCATTTGCAACCATCACTTGGCATTCTGGTGCTGGGGATAGGAAACAATTTAATTCCTTGGCTACCTTACAATGAATAAAATTATGGGTGCTACCTGAATCAATCAACACTATTACCTTTTTCTTCTTGATTTGTCCTTCTATCTTGAGAGTTTGAGGGGTGGTAATTCCTGCCAGTGCATTACACGATATGGTCAGATTCATTTCTTCCTCTTCTAGGGTTGGTTCCTGGTGTATATCCTCTTCTTGTTCATTTTCTTCTTCCTCTTCACAATCTGTGTAAAATAATTTCTTCTCAGCACACTTATGACCTTTAGTGTATTTGCTATCACAACTATAGCAAAGCCCTTTTTCTCTTTTTTCTTCCAATTGTTGTGGTGTCAACCTTGTAGGTTTGTGGAAATCTAGGCATAGCAACACTTCCTTCTTTATAGAATTGAGTGGTAGGCTTCCTTGTCGCCATAATTTTACATTCAACTTTTCTTGCCAACCTGAATGCCTTCTCCAATGAATCAGGTTCCAAAACGTGAACTTCATGTTGTATGTTATCCTTTAAAGTGCCTATGAAGAGATCAATCATGTGTTCCTCTGGAATATCAGTTACCCTTATATTCAATTTTTGGAAGTCCTCAATGTGCTTCCCCACTAAACCCTTTTGTTTGAGATTTATCAATTGGCTAAAGAAGGTGTTGCTCTTTGTATCCTCATAATATGCTATCATTTCCTCCGTAAAAATTGACCAAGTGACAATTTTTTTACGGGAGCAAAGCCATCGATACCATACAAATGTATTTTGTTCTAAATGTAAAGTTGCAATGCGTACCTTTTGTGTCTTTTGAACATTATGGAGATCAAAATATTGCTCCATCTGTAGTATCCATGTTACAAGATCCTTTCCATCAAACTTCCTCATATCCATTTTTGGAATATGGTGGTTCTTCCCTCCAGCAGTAGAGTTTATGAAATCACGATTAACATTTATTTTGTTCTCATCATGAGTTTCCTCTACTATATTTTCACCATTAGGAAACATTTCTTGTATCAACTTTTCCAAACCTTCGATGTCTACTTTTAGATCCTTCTTCATGTTTTCCATGTTGTCTTTCTTTTTTTCATCGATCTTAGCTTCCATGTCATCCATATTAGCTTTCATGCCCACTTCCATGCCATCCATCTTAGCTTCCAAACCATTCATCTTAGCTTCCATGCCTTTCTTCAAACCATCCATCTTAGTTTCCACGCCTTTCTTCAAAACTTCCATTTCATTTTTTGTTGTTCTTTGCGAGAGCGAAATTTGCTCTTGTAATTTTGATATTTCATGTTGCCATTCTTCATCTTCATGAGTCATAGTAGAGCCTTCTGAAGGCTTAATGGGTGTTGAATTCTTTTTAGGGGCCATTTTAGAATCCAATATTGATATATATTCTACAAGATGCCCTTGGAATCAATTCAACTTGATTCTTCAAACAAGACTTATGCAATTCGGAAAAAAAATACACACCTTTTACTAGCTTTTAGGAGATCGATATTGAAATTGAATTATATATGTAATTGAAAATCTTCGATATCTGAAATTCAGCCCTGTAGTAGCCCTCTGAAGCTTCTTTCAAATGCCACAGGTCTGACCTAATTTTGATTCTCCAAGACAAAGTTGTGTCCAATCTCCCACAATGACCTAATTCTGGACTGGTTCAGTAGAGCGAACTTGTACGACTTGCCACGTGTTACTGTTTCATCCTTCGGCTCTGAAATTGATAGCCAAGAAACTACATGTGTACTTGTGACCACTTTTTACGGTACTCTAATCCGATGCTCAGGGAGAGAGTTATGAATCTTTTCCCATTATCACCTCTTTGAGATGAAATTCGGGAGCCTAAAAAAGCACTACCTTCCATAGATCATATATTTGAAAATATTGCGAACCAAGGTCTGAAATTTTTTGATGAGTTTCCTCAGGATTTATAAACCGTACCTTAAAAATTCTGTGTATTCTAAACCTTCGTAGAAAGAACGTTATAGCGCAAATTCCACAGCAACTGACACATTTAGGAGCCTGAAAAAAAGACCTAATTTCCACAGATCATATCTCCGAAAATATTGCGAACCAAACTCTGAAATTTTTTGGCGATGTTCCTCAGGATTTCAGCTTCGCACCCTAAAAATTTAAGCTTCTGAAGCTTCGTATAAAAAACATTATAGCGAAAATACCACAATGACCTATTTGGAGCAGCGAAACCCTAAAATCCAAAGCTCTGATACCAAATGTTGTGTAACCAACTCCAAAAATAGAAGAAAAGAGATAGCAATGCCTTATAAATAAGCCACTTCGAGGGGGAAACCTCCAATACATTACATAAATGAACAATTCTTGGATGATACAATTTACAAAACCTCCTTTCTATATATAGGAGTCCATGGGGCCATAATGTAATCATAGTGGGCCACAATGTAATCCTAGCCGACCTAACAATAATAATTTAAGGGCACAATAATAACAAAATGGGGGTTACAAGGGTACAATAATAACAATAAGGGGGTTACACTAACAACAATAAGGACTATACTAGTAATATAGGGACCTAACACGTGTCTTGTGCACTATTCATAAAACCATCAAGCCATCGCACGCAAAGACGGCGTGACCCGTCGCAATATTGATGCGCTGCCGTCCGATCCGGTATCGTTTCCATCGAGGTGAGTTGCTCTACGAAGATGCCCGAGCTATAACCAAGGAACGACGCAGTCCTTAAAGGCATCTCTGTTGTCAATCTGATCTATAGATTGATGGCCCAAAATTCATCACCCTAATTCCTCATCCAGTCGGCAAATCCAGACCCAGGAAAATTATGCAGCATGGTTTTATTAAAAGGTTTGATGACCGGGCATGTTTTCTAAGGTTTATTGGCACCCGTACTACGTCGTTGATCACGTGGGCTGATCTCATCCTATGGTCCACGTTTATCCCGAACCCCGAACATTATTTTGTGACCATTTTTGTCCAAACAAAGGTTTTAAATCATTTCCCTGTTTCGCTTTGACTTTTTGCCTCCGCTCCCGACCGTCGATCTCTGTGCGATCAACGGTTCCGATTTAATGTCTCCCCCCCCCGTCTCCTTCAACCTCATTTGAACAATCTCGACTGTTGGATGATGCCATCCAACGACCATGCTCCCTCCATGTGCCTTCTGAAGCAGTTAACCTATAAATGCAGGATTGTTTAATATTTTTTGTATTTTACAGGGTTTTAATGGTTTTTCCGCCATAACTCAAGAAATTTCAAAGGCAGAGGGTGATGATCCTCCTGCCTTCGATTCACCAAAGAAAATCAATTGTAGGGTTTAAACTTCATGTTTCATCGATGTTTCATGAGGCATTGATGCCATATCACCCTTGCGTAGCCCCACATACCAGCAAAACACAGTAAACCAAGCACCGTCAAAGAGTGTCAGTGTCGAAGACAAAATGTACCAGGACATAAGATTGAAGATAGATTTGCGGGGATCACAGCTAAGAATGATTATCAAAAGCCTAATCCCCAATTAAAACATAGTTAAATGGAAGGTCATAAAGGTTTATCAGGCATAAAGCTTCTACCACCACAGCTGAGGAAAAGTGATCCCTCTATCTACCATGATCCCACCTGTGCCTCAAAGCATTCATATCCGAGGCCGGAGTTATTGATCAAGATCAGATATTTGTCTCGAAGCATAGCCAGAGAGTGAACTCTGCAAACAAATTTAATGACAAAACATCAGCAGAGTTACTATGACACAACACAGAGCCTCAAAGGTCAAAAAGAGCTCCCACTGAGCTTAAATCTTTATGTAAAACATTTAATACAGAAGACACCTATGTAAGTTTCTTCATCGAGCCCCCCAAGGGTCGAGGGACCATTAAGTCTGTATTAATTATTTTTAGAGATCCTCTAACAGATCTCACCTCCTCATTCTTCTATAAATACTACTGCAGAAGATGAGAGAGGGGTTGGTTGGGTTGGTTGCATAACTTTGAAATACATTTGAGCTTAAACTTCTGATTCTAAATAGTGTTCACTGGCCCTTGGAGCTTTTCTTGTGATAGATAAGTTAGGCTGAGATGTGTAGATGGTTGCTAAACTAAAGCATTGGACTTAAAGCTGTAACTAGTTTGGAGCATCAATACAAGCTGATTTATGGGATCCTGGTCTATGTTGACGGTGATTTTTTTCTTATTGTAACTTGTCTTTTTGTTTCTATTTTCACTGTGTTGCATCTTCTCTTATAAAGAACAACATGCATAGAGTTAGTACCTACTGTATATTAGTACCCTTCTCAGACTGAAAACATTTATCTGAATGTTTTCTTCCAATATGTGTTATTTGGGAATGATTTAATTCAGTTTAAGCATAGGAATGTTGGCGTTCCCTCATCTTATTGTCTTAGCTGAATATTATTCTTGAAATTTATGCTCAGTACTAGTTAATTAGAGATGAACTATGGAATATATGGTGTGCCCTAGTCCTAGTTTTATCCCGAAAGGCTGTCTGGATGTTTCCCTTGGAATGTGTTAAAAGCTGGCTAGTTTAGAAGTACTTACCAGATCTTAGGCCTTTCTGTGTTATCTGTGTGTTTGTCTTGAAAGTAACCAAGTAAAGCAGATCTAGGAGAGGATTTGTGGTGAGCCCGGCCCGCTATTTTCTACTCCAACAGTTGCCTTCAAGTTTCCCCTTTGTTTTAAAATGTTTTCCGTCGAAAGTGTATCAAAGGCTGGCTAGTTTAAAAGTACTCACGCATCCCGGCCATTGTTCTGCATCTATTTAATTTTCCTTCTTGTTGTATCATTTCATTCCATAAATCAATCTTCAAAGAGATCCTTAGACATAGATGACTTGCCCCATGGACCACTCTTGCCTCTTGTTGTTCCAATTAAACCCTATTATGACCCCATAGCCCACGTGGATCAAAAATACACTGAAAATTGTCATCCTGACATTCTGCCATGTGTATGAGCTCATTATTACTCATACTTCTCCCTTTTGCAAGTCTAACATATCAGTTCCTCATGTCACAAGCCTTGAAAATCTTAAAATTCCTAAAAAGTCTCCTAAACTTATGTCAAACCCTTCTCGGGGTTATCTTGGAAGCATTCCCCGAACCCAATGTTCAGCTTTCGCATTCCTAAACACACTTCTTATCTTTGTTATAGGTGCAGACTCCCATAAGCTTAAAATGTGCAAACCTAAAAGCTCAATAAAAGTGAATTCTGGAAGCTTCTAGAATGGATTTTACGGTGGCAAAACCGCTCTTGTGAGGTGCATGAATCCCTTACCTTATGGAGCTAACCCCTTGATGTGAGGAGCTTATCCCTTTGAAGGAGGATTCTATCCCTTCATACTTGGAACAAAAAACCTCCTCTTTTCCACTATAAAAAGAGGCATTGGGTAGCCTCAAAGGGAGTTCAAGCTTTTAGAATATTTGAAGTTAAGTGCTGTTGAGATTTAGACTCAGTTAACTAAGACTTTTGTGAGGAGAGATTGCATACCTCTATTTGTCTTGGTTGGAGGAGTGAAGAGCTTATCAAAGTAAAGGAGACTCCTGCTTCGGACCCCGGAAAGTCCTGTGCAACATCAAGGCTCAAGTTGTAAGGATTTTCTTCTTTTGAAATTAATACAAATATACTCATTTTTCTCAATAAGCTTTCAATCGATGGTTTATTTCATAGATTCCTTGATCACTATGATAAGCATGGTTTATGATGATTTCTATACAGGTGCTATGTAATACTTTGCTTGTTTGTGACTGCAGGTTTACAAGTGAAACTCCTTCAAGCGCGCGAGGGATAACAACAACTTCAAACAAGCACTGGACAAACGGTAAGTCTTTTACACCTATATAGAGCTTTTCATAGATCATATATGCTTAGAGAAAGATTAGTCTATTTGGCTGTTTGTTGATAGATACTTTTAGTACTAGGGAGATTGGTCTTGTCCGCAAGATGGATTAATCCATACAACAAATTGGCGACTCCACTGGGGAAAGAACTTGTTGTTTTTGGTTCTCTTTTATTTTGATTTGAGGAAACGTTTTTCTTGGTTTTTGATTGATTGACATCTGCCTGGGTAGCTTAGGTTTTCTCTGTTTTTGAAAATTTTGAAATCCTTTAAGTTTTTCTCTAGTTTTTCCTGGGACCGCACTTTGCCTTGTTTTCACAGTGCGGGCAGTTTCGCACTTTTCCTGTGTAAACAATGCGGGACCGCACCTGTGATATCCTGGAGCCTGCGGACCCTGTTAAAGTTTTGAAAAACTTCAGATTTCTTTCTTTAGTTTATCTTGATTTTGATTTTCAGTTTTTGTTTTCTGCCCAGATTGATGATTGTTTCTGTCAAAAGCTTTCTGTTAATAAATCTCAGCAGTATTGGTGTTTTGATGATTTTCTAGAAGTTTTGCGTTTTGGATTTCATTTCACTTGGTCTTTGTAGCGATTTGAAGCATTTGACATTTTGAAGTACCTCAGATTACCTTGGTATTTTTGGTCTTTTTGCTGGATCTGACCTGATTGTGAAATCATCCTTTATTGAGAAATAGAGTTACCTGTTTCTTTGCAAATCTTCGAAAAGAAACTTTGTTATTGGTTTTTGAATTTCATTTTTAATAAAAACATAATTGAGTGTTTTCGATCTGTTTGTTATTCTGGATGAATAGATCCTTAGTTTGCTGAACAACTAAGTTAAAACATTCTTCAAAAAAAATCTTAAAGCTTTTATTCATTTAGATTATTAAAGTTTGTAGTTTTGAGTGCTATTAAACTTTGTAGATCTCGAAATTAGTTTTGTAGTTTTGAGTGCTTTTAAAATTTGTAGATTTCTTTTGAAAAACAATTGTTTTGTAGCTTCGAGTTTTTGGAAAGTGAAAGGATTTTTATTGTGAGCTTTGATAATTTGTTGGAAAAGACAAAAATAGTTTCTTTCAATTGTTCTTTATGTTTAAAGAAGGAATTGTTTATTAAAAGAATTGCATTCTCTAACTTTTCCTTAATTAGAATTTCATTGAAAGAAAACAATTTGATTATCATTTTTAGGTGCATTTTTAGTGTCTTTTGGAAATCAAGTCTTCACACCATCAGAGTTTCATTTCCGCACCCATTGACTTAAGGAACAACTCTTAAAAGTAACGCTTAATTAAAATTCATCTAGTAATATTTTTATTTTCTAGGGCTCTTATCACCAACATAGCTTAGGCTAGTATCTTGGAGTAGGGAGTAGTTAACTCTCCAAGGTAGTAAAAACAAACAAGTAGACAAATATTGCGGTAGGAGATAAATCCAATTGTAATTTGTATAATCTGGGAAGCTTCTCTTAAAGAAGTCAATCACGAGATCATATCTGAACCTTTGAGACAATCAATTCTGTTTCATTGGGGAAGATAGAAGATTTTGCACGTATTACAAATGGTAAACCTCGGATTAACCATTGTCGAGGAGCCTGGGGTCACTTGTCGGTAAACCTCGGATTAACCATGTCGAGGAGCCTTCAAGGGGATTGAGCTTGCTACTCTACCCTTGCGCGTGAAATCGGATCGTAGACTATTCCCCCAGTTATATTTGTTACTGTTGGTAACCTTAGTGTCCATTATCTTAAGATTATTTCCTAAGGTGACAGTGAAGGAAAGATCTCACTATACCTGGAGCAGACGTCAACTAGACTCACTTGGACTCTCTAGGGGGTTCTCTTCACATGAGATGGTTTTGTGAGGAAACTTGTGCCAGTCTGTTTCATTAAGCAGGTTGTCGGGGTAACTGTTCCAACCGCCCTTTCTGTGTTAAATTTATACTAAGTTGGATTTCATCACCAACTAGTGTTTTTAGTACGGAAAGTTACTGTTTGTGTGTGGTTTGAACTCTTAGATTTTTTAAGCGTGTGATTCAGTTGTTTGTTTCTTTAGAGACTTTAGGTGTTTTCATTGAAATTTTCTTTGTTTGCGTGTGATTAGTTAATATTTAATCGTGGCGGAATTGCCGAGACAATCCCGGAGACTACAAGGGAAACCCCCTGAATATTCACCAAGTCAACTTGAAGGGCTTCGTGCTCTGGTATCATCCAGTAGTGGTAGAATTAGATCAACAGAAATTGGAAGTTCATCCATAGTTGTCCATCCTGATCATCAAATACCTACAACAGAATACATTCAAGAACCAATTTCAGTTTCTGAAGTTACTGGTAGTATTCCTACTTCCAGTGAACTGGTTGACGAACCTGAAATCTCTGAACCTGAAACTAAACCTTCTGTTTTGGAAACATCCTCAGGATTTATTTCACCAACTTCTAGCAATCTTGGTTCACCTAGGGTAAGAAATATCGTCACTGGCGATCTTCCAGCTGGTCTTATTTCCATTGAAGAACTTACTAATCCAGACGAAGATATATCTCTTCCCGACTCCCCTCAATCCTTAAATCTTAGGGAGCATGAATCTATTTTCTACAGCCCTATTCGAACTAGTGCTTGGTATCTATCTTTAACAAACTTTTTAGAGAATCCGAAGTTGTTAGACTGCCTATGTCACAGGAGATTGATTCTTCTTCAAAACCCTGTTTTGAAGAAGAAATCATTAAATGTGTTTTTTAATATGTATCAAGTTCTCCAGCTCTCAAAAGGCAGCAGCTCAGCTCCTATCTCTGCAAAAACACAAACAAAAGAAAACAAAACATCATCAGCAATCAGAGACAAAGAAAAATCAAACAAAACAGAGTTTTGCTTCCAAATGTCGGAAGGCCAAATTATGCAACACGCCCAGCTGTTGGGAGGAGTTGATGGTTATAATTCGAAGAGACCATGTGTGGCTTTAGCCGTCGTACATTGCTATTATTCTTGTTTGCAACTGTTTCCACGAAGATGAGTGGGCTTCCCGTCTAATTAAGAATCCTTGAAACTTGAAGTTTTTGACGCCTGTGTGTCAAAGAACGTTGATTGTGTGGAAAAAAATTGCAATGTGAAACTGCCATTTTTGTAGAAGTTGTTAACACCATTACTGTTTGGTGGTGCAAATGTGAGAATTTCTATTTTGAGAGAAGATAAGTTACTTCCATGTGAAGGAAAAACATATGTGAATGGTCTGGTTATTGTACATTGAACATTATAAGAAGAATTACCTCCACAGAAGTTGCCATATGTATGATCAATTGATGCAGTTGTTGAAATCCATTGTTTGAAGTCTGCGTTCAAGGAGGAGCTTATGTAAAAGCTCACTACGACATGGTTTCCGCAGAGCTGTGCAGACCTGCACCGTTGGACATGAGTGGAGATGCGATCACCTGCGTGGAAGAACCTGTGAGAAGTTGCTTGCGAAGTTGCTGACAAATTTATGGTAACATTATTGTTGGAGAAAGGAAACACACTGCCGACTTTTCTACCGATACTATGTTGTTCTACGTCAAATTAACACGTGTGCTTTTGATCTAAAGGTTTCAAGCGAGGAGATATTGTGTAATGAACTTCATGTATGTAAAGGCGGACAAAGTATAAATAGCAAGTGCGCTAATTCCAATGGTGGCCAGAAAACAAGCCTTCAAACCTTAGTGTCCTCTTCCCTGGCAAAAATCCTTGACCCTGAAATCATCGTTTTGGGTTCATTCATTTTAATTTTCAACGCATTAGTTTACAAAGGGTTCATTCATTTCAATTTTCAACGTATTAGGAGGATGAAATTCTCATGGTTCGTAATGGAGAATCACAGTTTTGTACAGTTTTTAAGTTAGGAGAGCTGGTAACTTGTGGTTTTGATGCCACTCGAGCTTTTGCAGAGTCTCGGGTTGGTTTGGCTGACAGGTCTTTGCGTCAATTCAAGGCAGAGATCGGATTAATAGTTCTGGACTGCGTTTGGAGGTCGAGCGACCTTGTAGGGCGTCGAGCGACCCACTTGGAGGTCGAGCGACCCACCTGGGCGTAGAGCGACCCACTCGGGCATTTTTTACAGTGAAAAAATATAACCAGAGCGACCCACTTGGAGGTCGAGCGACCCACAGAACAACAACACCCAGAAATTTCATTTAGCACGGGGCTTCTTTTCCAAAACCACTTCAACGACATCCAAAACAACTTCAATGAATTACAAACAAGTTTTGATCATTGTGCAGTAGATTCTTATTATGCTTGTGGTGATTTTGATGTTGAAAGAATAGTGGCAACATTCAGCAAATTAGTAGATCCGATTTGAAATTGTTTCAATCTGATCTTGAGAACGCCGGATTCAGCTGCATTGAAGAAGTTGGCAACGGAAGGGAGAAACGCAGTTGGAAATGCCAGAACGTTGTCAAAGGCAAATTTCAAAAGTTATTTTTATTTAAATTTAGTGACAGGTGGCATTTTCATGAGGGCGCATGATGGCTATGGATTATTTCTTTTGTAATGACAATTAAATAATGTTTTGAATGGGTAAAATTCCAATTCCTATTAAAAGACAGTTTCAAATGGAAAATGTTAAAGGCAAGCATATGGAAAGTCGAATGAGGTTAATGATGCTGATTTGAAGTTGTTTCAGGATTACGATTGAACGTGGCAATCCCTTAGGAAAAAGCGCACTTCCATTTGTTCCTCGTTAATGGATTACTGCAAGAGTTTCTTCCTCTATTGATAATTGCAACATTATCTTGCGACCATACAACCGTGCTCAATACAGTTGTCACCATGAGCTGAAAGGACAGGATTTTAGTTTAAAATTGTTTTATTAAAATGACAAATGTAACACAACCAAAGAATGCGAGTTGGTTTAAGATTTAAATCCTGATCCTATGAAGATTTGCGCTCCAGCATTTATCTTTTAAATCATCAGAGAATTTTTAGGGACACGGTTCTGTTTTAGAATAGATGAAAACGCTCTTTCCTATTTTTTGGTAATTGCAGTTGAAACAGCACCTTTGCTGTTGGACCGATTAGTTTTTTCCCTTAGCAGATTTTTATTTATTAAAAAATTCATTTGTAAAAGAGGGGAGAGATTTTCTGAGCGCTGGTGTAAAAGAGAAAACAGAGATTTCATTGTACGGTCTTTGACAGAGATTTTAATGAAAATACCCAGCTCTGGCTTCTGAGATTCCTGTGGTGTGAGATTTAACATTTGTGTCCTCTTTTGTTTCATATGTAGCCTGTTATGTTTCATGTCATTTCATGATCATTTCCAATTGAACAAATGAAGTGTTAAGGTAGAATTCATATTTGGTATGCTCTGGCTTTAAGTTTGTTCATATTTAATGTTTTCTTCTGTTCAACAAGGATTCATCCTCTATGCCCTTGTCGGCTCCTCAACAGTCTTGCCATTCCATTTAATCTCAATTTGATGTTAAATTTTCCTGCCTACCTTGCCTCAGGAGACAATCTGTGTTTTTGATTACATTTCTCTGTTCAAGCTGTTCTTTGCCTCACACAGCCCAGAAACCCAACATTTATCAAAAAACCCTTTTCTATCAGTTTACTAGCCTAAGATCAGTTTTTCTTATCGGTCATCTCAGATCCCATTGGACACCTTTCACTGAGTTGGCCCGGAGAGAGCCCTCTCCTATCCTCGTAGGGCTAGCTACGAGGCTGAGCTTGGTTTGATGTTGCCTCGAGTTTTGCCTCTTTCAGCCTGTGGCAGAATCGAGCGCTAACATAGTGGCGACCATACTGGAGAAGATGGTTTGCTGTTGATTTGACAGTCGACTTGTAGATTGTCTTGCCCCAGTGCAGGAAATCAAAGTTACAGATCTGATGCTGATGGTGGACAGCAGTCAGACACATATAAAGGCTGAAACTTTCACCCAGCGACTCCAGCTCGATCCAGAGATTCCAATGCTCGCTGATCCACTCATGCAATGGTAGGGTATGTGGCAAACCCTGCACTTTCTGAAGCTGTAGAAGATGCTAGAAATTGGTTAGCAGATATTGAAATTAATGAATAATTTTTCAGTGTCTTGTTTCAATGTTTGAAATCTCCAAAGTTCCCTCTTGAAACTAAAACAGGTTTCTGTGAGTTAGTTGTTGAAAAACTTGAAAAGGAGATTCAATGTTTAGATGAGCAGATTCAGTCATATGATTTCCAAGACCCTAAAAAGTTCTTGGAAATCCTTCCTCATTCGAAACAAGATATCATAGAATGGCCTACAGTTGTTTACATTGATAGTGTGCAGCTGGAAGTATGCATCACAGAGTTGGGGCAGCCAACAGAGTCCAGCTTCCGTGATCCTATTGCGGCATACATGGACACATTTTTCAGTTTGATTGATAGATCAGGCTGTATTTTCCGTGACCAGGCTCAGTACATGCATGAAGGGCTCCCAGCAATTGTATCTGTGACCTGGTGGAAGCATTCTCAAGCGGCATCATTCTCAGGTTTACTTGAATGGTTAATCTGGCATTTCAGTATTACCTGATTTATTGTTTTTACAGCAGAGTAGGGTAGATTTTGTAAATAAATAAGCAGTCCAAAGGGCAGCATTTTGTTCCAGTTTATTGCAGTTCTAGTTTGAGGTTTGCCAAGTTAGTTTTTCAAATCATTTCAGTCAGTTTTCAGTTAATAAGTTGATCATGATTCCATAGCCCAATGGATGAAGGCACCGTCTGCTCTCCCAAAGCTCTGCGGTTCTTGGCACCTCCAAGAAGCGGCAGCTGCCATCCCCATTGGAGCCAATGTTAGACTCCGTCTTATGCCAGTGTGAGATTGATTCTTCTTCAAAACCCTGTTTTGAAGAGGAAATTATTAAATGTGTTTTTTAATATGTATTAAATTCTCCAGCTCTTCAAAAGGCAGCAGCTCAGCTCCTATCTCTGCGAAAACACAAACAAAAGAAAACAAAACATCATCAGCAATCAAAGATAAAGCAAAATCAAACAAAACAGAGTTTTGCTTCCAAATGTCGGAAGGCCAAATTATGCAACACGCTCAGCTGTTGGGAGGAGTTGATGGTTATAATCTTGAAAGGAGACCATGTGTGGCTTGTAGCTGGCCAGACATTGCTATTATTCTTGTTTGCAACTGTTTCCACGAAGATGAGTGGGCTTCCCGTCTAATTAAGAATCCTTGAAACTTGAAGTTTTTGACGCCCGTGTGTCAAAGAGCGTTGATTGTGTGGCAAAAAATTGCAATGTGAAACTGCCATTTTTGTAGAAGTTGTTAACACCATTACTGGTTGGTGGTGCAACTGTAAGAATTTCTATTTTGAGAGAAGATAAGTTACTTCCATGTGAAGGAAAAACATATGTGAATGGTCTGGTTATTGTACATTGAACATTATAAGAAGAATTACCTCCACAGAAGTTGCCACATGTATGATCAATTGATGCAGTTGTTGAAATCCATTGTTTGAAGTCTGCGTTCAAGGAGGAGCTTATGTAAGGGCTCACTACGACATGGTTTCCGCAGAGCTGTGCAGATTTGCACCGTTGGACACGAGTGGAGACTTAAAGGAGGATGCGATCACCTGCGTGGAAGAACCTGTGAGAAGTTGCTTGCGAAGTTGTTGACAAATTTATGGTAACATTATTGTTGGAGAAAGGAAACACACTGTCAGAATTTCTTCTTACCGTATACTATGTTGTTCTACGTCAAATTAACACGCAGGCTTTTGATTTAAAGGTTTCAAGCGAGGTGATATTGTGTAATGAACTTCATGTATGTAAAGGCGGACAAAGTATAAATAGCAAGTGCGCTAATTCCAATGGTGGCCAGAAAACAAGCCTTCAAACCTTAGTGTCCTCTTCCCTGGCAAAAATCCTTGACCCTGAAATCATCGTTTTGGGTTCATTCATTTTAATTTTCAACGCATTAGTTTACAAAGGGTTCATTCATTTCAATTTTCAACGTATTGGGAGGATGAAATTCTCATGGTTCGTAATGGAGAATCACAGTTTTGTACAGTTTTTAAGTTAGGAGAGCTGGTAACTTGTGGTTTTGATGCCACTCGAGCTTTTGCAGAGTCTCGGGTTGGTTTTGCTGACAGGTCTTTGCGTCAATTCAAGGCAGAGATCGGATTAATAGTTCTGGACTGCGTTTGGAGGTCGAGCGACCCACCTGGGCGTCGAGCGACCCACTTGGAGGTCGAGCGACCCACTTGGAGGTCGAGCGACCCACTTGGAGGTCGAGCGACCCACAAAGCAACAACATCCAGAATTTCATTTGTGCGCCCAGTCTTCATCCAAAACGCCTTCAACGACATCCAAAACAACTTCAATGAATTACAAACAAGTTTTGATCATTGTGCAGTAGATTCTTATTATGCTTGTGGTGATTTTGATGTGGAAAGAATAGTGGCAACGTTCAGCAAATTAGTAGATCTGATTTGAAATTGTTTCAATCTGATCTTGAGAACGTCGTGTCAGAGGATTCAGCTGCATTGAAGAAGTTGGCAACGGAAGGGAGAAACGTAGTTGGAAATGCCAGAACGTTGTCAAAGGCAAATTTCAAAAGTTATTTTTATTTAAATTTAGTGACAGGTGGCATTTTCATGAGGACGCATGATGGCTATGGATTATTTCTTTTGTAATGACAATTAAATAATGTTTTGAATGGGTAAAATTCCAATTCCTATTAAAAGACAGTTTCAAACGGAAAATGTTAAAGGCAAGCATATGGAAAGTCGAATGAGGTTAATGGTGCTGATTTGAAGTTACTTCAGGATTACGATTGAACGTGGCAATCCCTTAGGAAAAAGTGCACTTCCATTTGTTCCTCGTTAACGGATTACTGCAAGAGTTTCTTCCTCTATTGATAATTGCAACATTATCTTGCAACCATGCAACCGTGCTCAATACAGTTGTCACCATGAGCTGAAAGGACGGGATTTTAGTTTAAAGTTGTTTTATTAAAATGACAAATGTAACACAACCAAAGAATGCGAGTTGGTTTAAGATTTTAATCCTGATCCTATGAAGATTTGCGCTCCAGCATTTATCTTTTAATGATCAGAGAATTTTTAGGGACACGGTTCTGTTTTAGAATAGATGAAAACGCTCTTTCCTATTTTTTGGTAATTGCAGTTGAAACAGCACCTTTGCTGTTGGACCGATTAGTTTTTTCCCTTAGCAGATTTTTATTTATTAAAAAATTCATTTGTAAAAGGGGGGAAGAGTTCTGAGAGCTGGTGTAAAAGAGAAAACAGAGATTTCATTGTACGGTCTTTGACAGAGATTTTAATGAAAATACCCAGCTCTGGCTTCTGAGATTCCTGTGGTGTGAGATTTAACATTTGTGTCCTCTTTTGTTTCATATGTAGCCTGTTATGTGTTTATGTCATTTCATGATCGTTTCCATTTGAAAAAATGAAGTGTTAAGGTAGAATTCATATTTGGTATGCTCTGCCTTTAAGTTTGTTCATATTTAATGTTTTCTTCTGTTCAACAAGGATTCATCCTCTATGCCCTTGTCGGCTCCTCAACAGTCTTGCCATTCCATTTAATCTCAATTTGATGTTAAATTTTCCTGCCTACCTTGCCTCAGGGGACAATCTGTGTTTTTGATTACATTTCTCTGTTCAAGCTGTTCTTTGCCTCACACAGCCCAGAAACCCAACATTTATCAAAAAACCCTTTTCTATCAGTTTACTAGCCTAAGATCAGTTTTTCTTATCGGTCATGCCATCTCGATCCCATGGACACCTTTCACCGAGCTGGCCCGGAGAAGCCCTCTCCCGTCCTCGTAGGATAGCTACCGAGGCCGAGCTTGGTTTTATGTTGCCTCTAGCTTATTCTTCACTCGTGCGTAATCGAGCGCTAACACAGTCTTGTTTTTTCTCCACCTCTGAGTTCCTTGTCATCCTACACCCAAAGGTTACTATCTACCATCCATTATTCCGCCATCCATTATGGCCGGAGAGTCATCCATGTTTTCCCAGACACCGGAATCATTTTTACATGGTGGTCCTTCTGTTCCTTCGGGATATCAGGCTCTGTCTGGTACTTTCTCGGGAGCAGCTCCTCAACCAATCGAACAAGTGTTGTCATTTGGTTTTAATGGTGTTAAAACTGAAACGTCAAATGCAGAGAAAATCTATATGATGTCTGGTAATATTCCGAATCCTCAACCTCAAGGCAGTCAGTTACCACCTGGAGGGCCAACACAGGGAAATTCGTTACTGCCTGGGGGGCAACCTCAAGGTAGTCAGTTACCGCCTGGGGGACAACCTTCAGGAAGTCAGTTACCGCCTGGGGGGCAACCTTCAGGAAGTCAGTTACCTCCTGGAGGGCAACCTCAAGGTAGCTTTTTCCCAGGACAAACTATGGAATCATATTATTTTGGGGGACAACCCCAAGGACAGTACACACCTCAAGGGTATCAACCTTCAGGACAGTATATGCCCCAAGGTCAACCCCAAACTCAATATGCTCCTCAAGGTCCTTATCAACCCCAGCTTCAGTACGCGCCTCAGGGTTATCAACCTCAAGATCAGTACCCAATTCAAGGTTTCCAACAGCCTTCTGTTCAGCCATCTATTCAAGGAGCCAGAAATGTACCACTTACTTATCAACCCTACGTTCAACTAGGTTATGGTCCTTACGTTCAACCTTTTGCGGGACAATACCCCGGAATGAATATGGTGTGGGATCTGTCCCAATATCAACAGCCTATGAAGCCTAATGTGCAGTTGCCTTATCAGCCTGGACAGCCTTTAATTTCTGGTCCAACTCAACAACCTGTCCAGCCTACTATTCAACCTTCTGCATCTAGTACTGTTCAGCAAGCTGGTCCTAGTTCACCTAAGACTCTGCCTCAAACTGCTATAACTGCTTCTACGACTGTTCAACCTGTAACACCTGCTTTTGAAGTATCTGTAACCCTGAGTTTGTCTATCCCTACATCCGTGCAAATCCCTCAAGTCTCTGTACCCCAGTCAGGATCTTCGGTTCAGACTTCGGTTCAGATGCCTATGGGACAAGCCGGTACGAGTACAGTTGTCACAAGTCAACCACAATTCACTTATCAACCGTACCAAGGACAACCACAATTCGGTCCCTATACACAAAATCCAAACTATCAGTATCAACCGTACCCTGGCTATACTTATCAACAGCCTCAACAACCCCAGTTCGGTCCGGTTAATCCTGGTTTTCCAGGAGGTTATACAATTCCTAATGCTAATCCGATTCCCAGTTATCCTGGGTATCCGCCTCCTGGAACTGCTTTGGCTACTCAAGGTTTTCGTGACCCTAACCGTCAGTTACCATTTATCGCAACTTTGGATTTACCTGATTTGACGCGCCTTACGAATGATCCAATTTTTTATTATCCGTATTGGCCGCCAATGCCGCATAAGTTGCCCAGTGATATACCAAAATTTGAAGGTAAGTCAGGAGAGGATCCATCAAATCACGTCATGACTTATCACCTTTGGTGTGCGTCTAATTCAATCATTGATGATTCGATTCGCTTACGTCTTTTCCAAAGAACTCTTATTGGTCTTGCAGCCAAATGGTACATTGAGTTACCACGAGGCTCGTTTCATAACTTCAGTCAGTTAGCAACTGCCTTCTTGACTCATTTTCAGTTGCCGGTCATATACGACAATGGCACGAAATTATTAACTTCGCTGAAACAATCCACGTCTATGTATATTTTTGATCATATTCATGAATGGTGACGTAGGAGACGTTTGGTGAAAGTTTATATTCCCGATCAAATTTTGGCAGAATGGTTTGTTAAATCATTGTTACCCAAGATTACTGAAGATGTAGCTAAGGTTGGTGTTGTTACTGAAGAGCAAGTAATTGCTCAAGCTCAGTACCTTGACCTCGTTTACACGCAGTCAGGTACTTTACATGAAAAAATCCCAGACCTTCCAAAACAAGGTCAAATAACTGCTGCTCCTTCAGGGTCTCATGCCGCTGATGGTATGATTGGTACAGTCAATACTAAAAGTAAGAATAAATCTTCAAAGAATTCTTCTCCAATTATAACTTTACCTGATTCCCCGAAAGGAGAATCTTCCCCCGAAGTTTCTGCCGATATTCATGTTGTGGAGACATCTACAGCTAAATCTAAATCCGGTAGTAAAAATAAAGGGAAGAATAAAAACAAAAATAATTCGAAAGAAAAAACTGATAAAAATGAATCCAATGACGAAAAACGTAAACCATGTTATCCTTGTTACATTTGTGATGAAGATCATTTTACTAAGGAATGCCCACATCGGGCCGAGGTTGCGAAATTCGTCAAAGGTTCACAACCTGTTGTCTTGAAGGATCCCTTTCCGACTCAAGATAGTAAGATGGTTGGTTCTACCTCGACTGCTTCAGAAGAGCCCATTTTGATGATGTCTCATGTAAGGATTGCGACGCGATCGCAAGATTATGGTACTAAGAATCCTGTTGATGGTAAAGAAGCAGAATCTTCTAATGCAAATACATCAACTACACCTCCTCCTATTTCTGGTCCGCTACAGATCGAGAAACCAAATCCAGACTTAATAATCAAACCGCCTGCTAAAGGTGTTCTTCGTAAATCAGCTTTCAATCCACATGCGAGAGCTGCTCAGAATTACAACATTGTTGAAGACTTAGCTATTTCTCCTTCAGCAATGTCAGCTTTGGAAGTGCTACAATCATGCCCAACACAACGTAAATTGCTTTTGTCCACTATAGGAGCTTTTAATATTCAGGATTCCAATCTTATAATCTTCGATTTAGAAAATAGTACACCTCGTCTACCTCACCAAATGGCTTTCCAGATTCCAGTGTTAGTCAAAAACAGACCAATCTTTCGGACTGTGATTAATGAGGGAGCTTCAACGTGTATTATGTCGATTCAGTGTTGGAAATCACTTGGTTCTCCTACACTTAACCAATCTCCGACGATTCTTAAGGCTTTTGATGGTCAAGGTTTCCACCCTTTTGGTATTTTGCAGGATTTACCCATAGGGGTTGAAGGTAAAATTGTAAATCTAGATGTGGAAGTGGTTGATGCCCCTCTTGATTACAACCTTCTCCTGGGTCGTAGTTAGTCTTACGCTATGACTGTTGTTGTCTCTTCGGTCTTCCGACTCATAAAATTTCCATATCAAGGAAGGATCGTTACAATAGATCAGTTAACTTATTTTTCTTCCGACCCAACCTCTACAGAAATAATCCAGCATGTTGGTAAAGCGGCTATCCCGTACAAGGATGTTGGAGTAGGTTTGATTAAAGATTCTAGTTTGCTAGGAACTTTTTCCATTCCTCCTCCTAACGTATCACCTTCTGTTGCAACTATTCATATGATTTCGTCAGACTCTGTTATGTTTGATGATCCTTGGATCGTACCTTCCGAATCCGAGTTAGATTCAATTGATGGCATGATGCCTTTGAGTCCATTTGAACTTGCATACCAAGCTGTACAGTCATTTTCCGACCCCTCTTCAACCAAAATTGATCCAGTGAATGGGATCCACGAGGAATCACTGTCAATATCTAGTTCAGCCATAATGACATTTCCTGAACTTGTTCATTCCGATGAGCAGATTCGTGAATTATTGTCTGTTGATGACTTCCCATGGGAAGATCTACATCATCGATCTTTGTTTCTACCTGAACTATATCATTTTGAAGATGATTTCGCTTCAATTTTTACTGCTGAATACGTCAAGGAACCACAGAATCCATTGAAAAATCCTGATTCTGAGTTAAATTTGGAAAATATTTCTCGAACGATTCCAATTGACATTTCAGTAAAACCTGGAATAATTGAAAACATTCATATAGGTGCTTCATGTACTGAAGAAGAAATTCAAACTTATAAAGCCCTATTTCAAGAATTTCGTGATGTGTTTTCCTGGTCCTACGAAGAAATGCCAGGAATTGATCCGTCAATTGTCATACATGAAATCAAGACTTACCCGGATGCCAAGCCTGTCCGTCAACGTCTACGCCAAATGCATCTTAGAAAAGCTGCTGCTATCAAAGCAGAGGTTGAAAAATTACTTCGTGTAGGTTTTATTTATCTGATTCCCTTAATGGATTGGGTATCTAATATTGTTCCTGTGACTAAAAAACAAGGAACGATACGAGTATGTATCGATTATAGGGATATTAATCGAGCTTGTCCTAAAGACAATTATCCAACTCCCTATATCGATCAAATAATCGATGATTGTGCCGGCAGTGAAATGTTTTCCTTTATGGATGGCTTTTCAGGGTATAATCAAATAAACATACTCCCTGTTGATCAGCCAAAAATAGCTTTTATTTGTCCTTGGGGGACATTTGCTTACTGCAAACTACCCTTTGGATTGAAGAATGCTGGAGCAACTTTTCAAAGGGCAATGTCTTATGCGTTTCATGACATTAAGCACATTGTGCAACCGTATCTCGATGATTTACCTGCTCATTCATCACGCAGGGCTGACCATCTCACACATTTACGTGCTATCTTTATGAGATGTCAGCATTATCGAATTCGGCTAAATCCACACAAATGTGTTTTTTGTGTTGAGTCGGGTCATTTACTAGGATTTTTTGTCTCGAAAGCAGGTATTCACGTCGATCCGTCGAAGGTCGAAGCTATTGTCAAATTACCTCCTCCTTCGACTTTACGCCAACTCCAAAGTTTGCAGGGGAAAGCAAACTTTTTGCATCGATTTATTCCTAACTATGTCGAGCTTACGAAAGGTTTTACCCAGTTGCTGAAATAGAACATTCCATTCTTTTGGGATGAGATCGTTGATCGGTCTTTTGATGCACTTAAACACGCATTAACCCATGCACCATTATTGCATCCTCCCAACTACAACCAGGATTATATTTTGTACCTCGCTGCTTCTCATTCCACTATTGGGATGGTTTTAGTTCAGGAAGACGAATCTAACGCTGAAAATGTGATTTACTATCTTAGTCAAAATCTGCATCCGACTGAGATTAAGTATACGCATGTGGAGAAATTGGCTTTGGCAGCTGTTCAAGTTGTCCAACGATTTAGACATTACATATTGTTACGCAAAACTACGGTAATTTCTGATTGCAACCCTATGATGTACATTTTGACCAAACAATTGCTAGGGGGCAAGTATTCCAAATGGATAGTCATCCTGCAGGAATTTGACTTGGAGTTTGAGAAATCCAAGGCAAAGAAATATTTGGTATTTGCGGAACTAATGTGTGATTTCCCCTCTACTGATACTGAAACTGTGGCAGAGCAGCCCATTGCGGATGAATCTCTATTTCTTATCAGTACTCTTGATCCATGGTATGGAGATATTATCGTTTATCTCCAAACCCAAAATTTTCGGCCTGAAATATCGCAATCTCAGCGACGGAAAATACGTTTCCAATCCCAACAATATAATATTATTGGTGATACACTTTATCGTCGTGGAGCGGATTCTATTTTTTGACGCTGTCTTATTCATGAAGAAGCTGAAAAGGTTTTAAATGACTGCCATTCTGGAGCATGTGGCGGTCATATGTCTGGGTATGCCACAGCCCAAAATATATTGCGCGCTGGTTATTTCTGGCCGTCGTTATTCAAAGATTGTATTTATGCAGTCCGGAAATGCCACAATTGTCAACTTTTTGATCGTAAGATGCG
This sequence comes from Pinus albicaulis, assembly GCA_034641835.2. Lineage (NCBI taxonomy): Eukaryota > Viridiplantae > Streptophyta > Pinopsida > Pinales > Pinaceae > Pinus > Pinus albicaulis. Next base: position 1,501,764,180 of record CM076584.1, on the reverse strand, counting down.
CGCGCCACCCGCTCCTCTTCATCCCATAATTGTTGTTGGTCCTTTCGCAAAATGGGGTATCGATTTTATTACATGTAACCCTCACTCGGCCGGGGGGCATGCATATATTATCTTAGCAGTAGATTATTTTACTAAGTGGGCCGAGGCGATGCCTACATTTTCGGCTGACGGCAAGACTACTGCAACTTTTGTATTTAATCACATAATTTCTAGGTTCAATGTTCCTCAAGCCATTATTACTGATCATGGAAGCCATTTTCAGAATTTCATGATGACTGAACTGACAAAATAGCTTGGCCTGCGCCACAATAGTTCCACTCCATATTATCCGCAAGCCAATGGTCTGGTCGAAGCCATAAATAAAGTTTTAGTCACCATGATCAGACGAATTATTGGTATTCACAAGATGAATTGGCATTCCATGTTATTTTCAGCACTTTGGGCATATCGAACCTCAGTCAAAACATCAACTGGTTTCACTCCCTTTCAACTCGTTTACGGTTTGGAAGCTGTGTTGTCGATTGAATGCGAAATTCCATCTTTGAAATTAGCCATAGAGTTACTCCCAGCTACGTCTGAAGAGGAGAAACATTTTTTGTACTTGGCTCAATTGGATGAAAATCGGAGAAACGCTGCAATAGAAAACGAGGCTCATGTCAAAAGAGTAAAAGCTCAGTATGATAGAAGTGTTACCCCTTGAAATTTTTCAGAAGGAGACCTAGTCTTAGTTTATGATCAAGCCAACGATAAGCTAGGAGCTGGGAAATTCGTGCCCATGTGGCATGGTCCTTTCATTGTCAAGCGAAAGCTGGAAAAAGGAGCCTATGAGCTGATAGATTTTGATGGTATCCCTTTAGATAAACCCAGAAATGGGCTATATCTGAAGCGATATTATGCTTAAACTTGGTGTGGAGATCTTTTATTTTTTAGGTTAGATTTCTTTACTGCTGGTGTGTCTTAGATTAGAAAGGTGTGCCTAGTTTAGAAGTGTGTTTTATCACTATTCCTGCTTATCTGAGTTTTACTCTTGATATTGCAGATGTCGACGTCTCTTCAAACCTACATTGGTTTTGCTGATGGTGCTTGTCGTAGTACACAGAACATTTCTTCCGTAGCTTGGGTTATCTATTCACCCTCTGACGAGTTAGTTTCCATGCATGGGGTAAGCCTTGGTCAAACAACGAATAACATTGCCAAGTATAGTGCAGTGATTGAGTTATTATCTGAGTCCATATCATTTGGGATTCAGAGTTTGATTGTGAGGTTGGATTAGGTCGTTGTATTACAACTTAATGAGTTTATGCCAATAAATCGAGTGTTGTTACTATTATTCCAAGACATTTAAATACATTAGCAGATGCAGTTTCTTCTAGTATGATAAATCGACATTTGCAGTGATCAAAACAGTAAAACAAACAACATTCATAAAATGTACGTAGATAGCCGGTAAATAGTGATATATATCATAGGATAGAAGTGTTTTCAAAAAATATACATCGTCTTCGATCATAGGTTGGAAACACCTTATGATCGGCAAATGATAACACAAAAAGTAAAAAATATGAGTCTACAACACGATCATCCCATCACTGATGGTGATCACGATAAGAAACCACTGCTCGAGCCACCCTGCACAGGAACCTCCTAAAAGGTCCTGGAACACCAATCACGTATCTCTGCAATCTGAGTGGAATGTCATCTATGTCTGTTTCCGGAATATCTAGAGTCAAACGCTCTAGATGATGCTCTAAATCAGTCAGGATTTCTGTTGATTGGCCTGCTGGAGCTGGTGCGGCTGCAACTGCTTGTCTTCTTTTATAAGGTTGGAGATGGGCTGGTCGTCGTGGGCCCACATCTATATTCAACAAACTTTTGGTTATTAATTTTCAAGACGATTTAAAAATAAAAAAAATTTAGAACTTAGAAACTGTTGAAGAAAGATTTTTTACCTGAGTCATCCCACTGTTCCCCTGCTGGGAGAGTCATCTCTCGGTCGCCGCGGAAATCTATCCCGGCGTATGGAAAGTCCTCTATGACAAAAATTTGGTGATCCAACCAACGAAAATATGAAGAAGGAAATCGAACAATCTCAGCGCCCTCAATACCGTGACGGGCCATCAGTGCGGACCAACGAACCATCCTAGGTTCTCTAAGTCGACCGGCATCAACAGGGATACTCTGTGGAGCTAGCATAGGAATCCTCTCTAAATAAAAGGAGACGACGATGGATCCATATCCAAAGTTATTCAGTTTCCCATTTTTTGCTCTAGTTAGTTGGCCTTTTATATTAGCCAACACAGCGTCACACCAGTTGAAAATGGTGCCGCGAAAACAGTCCACAGCAATGCGCATCTGAGAACCGGTAGCTACATGCAATGTTGCGCTCCCACACAGTCTAGTAACAGTAAATGTAATAACTTTCAGCTCGGGACGGATGATATTTTTTATATCAATCCGTTTGTCCCTGGGGTCTGCTTCATCATTACAGAATTCTTGCCGAAGACTAGCGACAGTCTGGCCACCTGCCCTAGTCCCAAACAAGGAGAGTTGTTCGCCCCTCTTGGACAAACCAGTCAGAAAATAAATGTCCTCCAGCTCGATTTCGAGCCGGTGGCCGCCAATAATGAAACACTCCTGCACGTTCCACCTGTTTACCAGCCATGTCAGGAGCTCTACCTGTGCTCTCATGCCTTGGATGGCCTAGAATTTATATAAACCGCACGCTCTTAATGCTTGCATTGTGGGCATATGGAGCATTTCGGCGTCCTCCACATCCTTGTGTTCACGTTCTCTCCAAATCAACATCTTGTTAATCCTACAATACATAAAAAGATAGATTAGAACAATCTAATTTGAAAAATTTTGGGCGGCAAAAGAGAAATTTGAGTTTTAAATTTAAACGCGTGGGGACCGCACTTAACCTTTGTAAATAGTGCGTAGGAACGCACGCATTTTGTAAGGAAAGTGCGGACCCACGACTTTTTTCCTTGTAAGAAAAAGTCGGGGTCCGCAGGTACCATGTGTGTCACCTGCGAACCCCCGCGGGTGATTTTCGAACCATGTTTTTCCCCTAAAAATAAGATTTAAAGCCTAAAAACAAATTGTAAATAGATGAAATGCAAGATTAAGAGGTCATGGATTAACTGGGACTGACGGTTCTCGATTTCAACAGACGGATTTTCCAGAATCTTCACAGGAACTTTTTTACCCAAAAGCTTCTACTTTTCACTCTGAACTTGAACGATAAAAATGAAGTTGAAAAATTCCTTTTTATAAGTATTTTCGAATAGATGAATTTTTAATTTATTTATTTTTCACTTTAAAAAGGGTATTTTTGAAGCATTTTTACTCATCTTAAACAGGTATGTGTAATGTTTCAAGTTTTTGTGCAGAAATTGGATTTTTCAGGAGAGTTGATCATTTTTCAACAAAGAGCATACTTTTATCACTTTTTCAGACTCTTTCAAAAATTCACGAAAAAGCGAAACATTGGAGTCCTCTTTTAAGCCCTTTTCAGACTCTCTAAACATGAAAATATCGCCGAGTACTTGATTGTTCGAACTCGTTAAAGTAAATGAATAATCGTCCCTTCAGTATAAGTTTACCCCTTTTACGGACTGAAATGGAATATTTACGAAAAAGGTATACGTTGACTAATTACGGTCAATAGAGTTCTCTCCCGCATTATTTTATCCTTTTTCGGGCTCGAGAGACTAAATTTACGAAAAAGTACACTCATGGAGTTTTCTTAAGTTTTTTCTTTTGACTCCCTAAAATTGAAAAACACCGAGTTTCTCCTATACTGGACTTGTTAAAATTTAACAGTAAAGGACCTGTTTAATTTTCAACAGGAACGAACCACTCCTTCTTAGGGTTCGAATCTTAAACTAAGTTGGACTCATCTGAAGGATGAGCTTATAAACAAGAAAATTTTATCCTCCTCAAGCTTGTCAAAAATAAAGAGGTACTTGCCAGAAATGGTGGGGGAAAAGAGAGGAAAATGGGCGTGTTTGTTGTATTTTGATTCTTCAAAAATTCAGTCAACCACTCTTGAACACGACACTTTCATTCACCTGGGTTGGGAAATCCTTTGCCTAATAGTTAATCGAACCTCATTTGAAAATCTTCATTCGGTTTCTGGGTATTAGCTTTGGGTCAATTGTTACCAAGCCATCTGCAGTGTCGTTATGTGCTCAAGAGGACAGTTTAAATAAACCATTCATCTGCAAAATATCTGTCATCCATTTTGACCATCCCTGAGTCAATCCTTGCTAATATATTTTCAAAACTTGATCTATGATTTCGTGTTGTGGGCTTGCCTACGACGGATCGCTTTCTATCGACGACAACTCATTATCTGGGAAGTTGATCTAGAAATCGTCAGTACCTTGAAATCTGCATGCCTTAATGGCAGGTTTCTCGCTTTCGACGACGGGTTACATCATCGACCTTCGATCGAATGATTCCGTGAGGTGTTCGACTTCAGCTCATTCATTCACATTTCATGGATTGTACTGGGTACTTTGAGAGCCATTGACATTACTGGTGGCTACTCTCACACTTGTTAATAGTTTACACCATTGACTGGTAATCAAGTGGTTTCTACCATGTTCGACTTCGACACATTCACTCGCATGGATAGAATCGTACTAGTTCGAGATACGGAAATCAAGACCCTGGATCTAGTTTCTACCATCCAGGCTGCGAGGAATTTTGTTATCATTTATATAGTGGACTATTTATAAACAGATGGCTGCATCCATACTGTGTTCACACATGTCTATACTGTCATATACTCAAAACCATTCATGTATCAGAACAGTTGAATCAGTTTTTAGTTAGTTTAATCTGAGTATGGGAATGCCTACCTCAGTGATGATATGTATACATATATATTTTTCATTGAATGTTTTTACAGGTGCTGACTGGGGTGACCACGGGATGATCCTTGAAATGATAAAGTACTGCACTCTTCATATATGACAGACTTCAGCATCATCTATTCCAGACTTTGCACTTTAGGGGGCAATCTGTTAAACTGAAAATTGTCATCCTGACATTCTGCCGTGTGTATGAGCTCATTATAACTCATACTTCTCCCTTTTGCAAGTCTAACATATCAATTCCTCATGTCAAGCCTTGAAAATCAGAAAAAATTCCTAAAACTCTCCTAAAATTTGGTGTCGCACTTTCTGGCTATCTTACCTGCGGTCCCGCACCCAATGTTCAGCTTTCCTGCATTCCTGAACGCACTTTATCTTTGTTATAGGTGCGGACCCCTGTAAGATTAAAAAGGTGCAAGTAAATCCCAAAAAGCTCAATTAAAGTAAATTTTGGAAGCTTCTAGAATGGATCTTGCGGTGGAAAAACCGCTCTTGTGAGGTGCATGAATCCTTTACCTTATGGAGCTAACCCCTTGATGTGAGGAGATTATCCCTTTGAAGGAGGATTCTATCCCTTCATACTTGGAATAGAAAACCTCCTCTTTTCCACTATAAAAAGAGGCATTGGGTAGCCTCAAAGGGAGTTCAAGCTTAAGAATATTTGAGGTTAAGTGTTGTTGAGATTTAGACTCAGTTAACTAAGACTTTTGTGAGGAGAGATTACATACCTCTATTTGTCTTGGTTGGAGGAGTGCAGAGCTTATCAAAGTAAAGGAGACTCCTGCTTCGGACCCCGGAAAGTCCTATGCAACATCAAGGCTCAGGTTGTAAGGATTTTCTTCTTTTGAAATTAATACAAATATACTCATTTTTCTCAATAAGCTTTCAATCAATGGTTTATTTCATAGATTCCTTGATCACTATGATAAGAATGGTTTATGATGATTTCTATACAGGTGCTATGTAATACTTTGCTTGTTTGTGACTGCAGGTTTACGAGGAAAACTCCTTCAAGCGCGGATAGCAACAACTTGAATAAACCTTGGACAAACGGTAGAGTCTTTACCTATATAGAGGCTTTTCATAGATCATATATGCCAGAAAGATTAGTCTATTTGACTGCCTGCTTTGAATGCTTTTAGTACTGGGAGATGATCTTATCCCTGAAGACGGATTAATCCATACAACAAAAACGCAAATTCCTCTATCTTCTGGCCAAAACATTCTATCTGCTTGCAACCTACTCTGCTTGAAACTCTTTCCATTTAGGACTTTCCCTCAAACAATAATCATGCTTAACCATCCAAAAAAAAAACAAAACCCTCGGCCTTCATAACTAGCCTAATATCATTACCCAGAAGCCTTAAAGATAAATCCATCTTTGCACTTATTAGAGAGATCCCTCTCTTGATTCAGGAGGGCTAGATCCTAGAATCCCAAAGTGGTTGAAACGATGTTCTCCCTGCTTGACCGGACTTTCGCCAATCTTACTAATTATAGGGAGCTAACGAGTTTCCTTGAAATATTGAAGGCTACTAGTAAAACTGCTCTTATTAGGTACCTTTCTATCGAGAATGTTCCATTCCGCGTCTGTCATAGCCGCTGGCTTCTTTTTTTTTCCACTCAATGGTAGGTATAGATATTTCTGATACAGATAATCTTCCATCTGCATCTTCCACAACGGGAAGTTTTGGCCATTAAATTTCTCGACCCTAAATTTACCATCTTCCGCCATTGCTCCCACTCGAACCGGGAACCCTTCTTTCCTGCGAGTTTATCAGCCAAATATACCTTCGGCTCTGATACCAGTTGTTAGAAAATTATATATTACAGAGCAATGAAACACATAAAATATGTGGAAAATACAAGCACACAAGCATAAGAACGAGAGATAGATATATGTAGTTCACCCGGTTGGAACAAATTACCCCCAAACATCCGGCCCATCGTTTCTATTAAGAAGCAAAATGAAGAGACACAACCTACAACAGATCCAATGTAATATCCTCTATTCTCTCTCACAGTCTCCCTATCTATTTCTCACTTTGAGAATACACATACAATACACAGCCACAATACAATACCCTCATAAAAATGAGGGGTTTCCTTCTAGGGCAAAAAACCCTAAACTAAACATAAATTCTACCGTCAGATCATCTACCTAATGAACGGCCCAAGTTGACTAGAAATTACTATACTTTTACAAGGCAATTTCACATATGTTTTTAGCTTCAAGGGTGCTTCCCCCAAAACCCCCCCGCTAGGAAGGCGAGAGGGGGCCACTCCACTCCGTGCTTCCTTTGGACCCCAATGGCGTTTAATTAAGGCCGACGTTTCGCCCCACGTGGAATACGGGGTCAAACTGTGATACAAATAAACAAGATAATCAGGCTCCACACCCAACAATGCCATGATTGGCCACGGTTCAATCGATACACTTGAGCTTGAAGCACCTCACAAGCAATTTTCCTTACAGTCTCTTCTCTCCCTAGTACTTCTCTAGCAAGAGAAAATCACGCACACTTATTTATGTTGTTCCACACTCAACATACAATAAAATGTGAACATATCCAGAAGCTTAGAGAGTACTATACGGTAATATTCTTAAATGGAATTGTTCTTCAGACATCCTCTGGAGCCTTTAGGTGCAGAAATTGTAGGTTAGGTTATGAAGTTCCATAGGTATTGCATATATGTTCATACTAAAATGTAATTGAAAATGCAAGATTTGGAATGATTACCTCTTTGTGGACAACAGTTCCTATGGAGAGTGCTAAGTGATGGGGCAGAAGTCCTTTCTCACCGGTTCCAAATCTAGATCCTGCAACCAATCAAAGCACCTATGTAATATTCACAACATTATAGCTTTATAACAATTAAAATAATATATAACTGACATTAACTATGCAGATCTAAGCCATTCATATCATGCTACATAGACAAATGAATAAAAAATGTGACACTGATGCATCGAATTGAAAAAATAGATACAGTTCTATTGATTTATAAAAAAGGAGGATTACAACCATCAGTTGTACCAATCCCTCCTCAGCCTTCCAATTCCTCTCTCTCTTTCTCTATATCGGATTGTGATGATGCTCAAGGTAGAGAGTCCTTAGTGAACCTCACCAATATTCAAGCCTCACAAGTCAAAAATGAAATTCTACTCCACATATAATCAAACCTTAGACCTTAGACCAAGAGCCCACACCTCCAATTTATAGGAAATGGGGAGGACAAACCTTTCCAACTCTTTCAACCAGTTCAAATCGGGAAAGATCTAGATGTGTCCTCACTTTTTTTTGCTTTTTACTTTCATAGGAGTTCAATTGTGTTTGGAAATGTCTAATAAAATGTTTGTGCCATTAGTTTCTAATTTTGAATTGACTCTTTCTGAGGAAAAGCTGGAAATTCTAGTCAGTTTTACACAAGATATTTCCATTTTCACATTCAAACACGAATAGCAATGCCCCTTGGGCAAGACAAAGCATTAACCTAGGCATTAACACTCTCTTTGCATGGCTAAGGTGCGTTATAACTCTGCCTAGTTGTTCTTGGGGTGTGTTATTGTTACAGGTCAAATGACCTCCTCATCAGCTCAGAGGAGAAGATAAATATGGTGTTGGGAAAAAATGCGAGGGGGGGGTGAATCAGTATTTACTGCATAATCAAATCTTTTTACTTTTCCATTCCTTAAAACCCATACGCTACTTTCCTTCAAAGAAACTAGCGTATATACATAGAGATCTAGATATGTCATTAAACTTCACTTAAACCATTCCATCATTTATTCATCAGATATTCAATAAGCAGTAAACATGTCGGTAAGAGAAGAACGAATAAACCATCACACAAAGCATCACACATGAACACCGGGATTTTTAGGTGGAAACCCAAATCTGGGAGAAAACCACCGCTACCGGTTGCTCGGCCTTCAATATTTTATTATAGCGAAAACATCTTACAACAAATGTGCCGTGCGCAGACTGACCGAAGACGCAGGCACCCACCGCGCTCGTTTACCGGCCTCTCCTGGAAGGGAGCTCCAACCCCACGACTCGTTTACCGGGCCTCTCCCCGGAAGGGAGCTACGACTCGATCTCGTTTACCGGCCCTCACCAGGAAGGGAGCTACGACTTCCCGACTGAAGGCTACAACCCTCAAGCACCACCTTGGACCACGTTTCATCAATTTTCACTGCCGGACCCTTTCCATACTTTTTAGCACAAACATACATCACCAGATGTATACTTATCAACACGAATCAGTACATCCGAAACACGAACATAATCGCGATCAGATATTTCATACCCTTTCACTTGCACGTATGTTCAGCCTAGATGTTCGCCTCATCACAGTATCTAAGCCTTCCATAATGAGATCTAGCAAATACAAATGCATTTCAGATCTAGATCCCCTTCTTCATCATTGGTGCATCATACATTCAGATTTATCTTCAAGTGTAACCCTTTCCATTCGGATCTACTTCAAAGAGAAGTATTCATTCAAGCTCGGACATCTTGCACCCACACTTGTGATTTGCACAATGAATTTCTCTCTCCTTATATAGGTTTATCTTTTTCAATACCATGGGCCAAAACAATACCATGAGCCTTCAATACCACGAGCCAAACCAATACCATGAGCCTTCAATACCACGAGTCAAACCAATACCATGAGCCTTCAATACCATGAGTCTTCAATACCATGAGTCTTCAATACCACGAGTCATCAATACCATGAGCCTTCAATACCACGAGTCTTCAATACCATGAGTCTTCAATACCATGAGTCATCAATACCATGAGCCTTCAATACCACTGGCCCCTAGATTTGCACTTTTTGAGCGCTTTTTCCCATACGCGACTCTATCACGTTCTTTTTAGACATATCCGCGTATTCATAGAGACTATAATTTTTTTCATCATACTTTGAGCACATCTCGAATTCCTTTCTTCATTGCACACTCTGTAGATACATCATATTTTCTTCATCAAGAACATATTCTAGCAAGCACAACTTCATCAAGTAAGTTGCCATCATCTTTATCAAGTGGGTTTCCTTTCAAGGACAACACTCCGACATCATATTGCTATCAAACATCATTTCATATCAGCATTTACATCATTTACCAAGTCCATCAAGTCAAGAACAACTTCATCGGGTGTATTTCTATCAAGGACAACACATGCCAACAATCTCATGTATTCATCTTCATTCGGTGGGTTGCCATCAAGGACAACACTCGCATCATATTTCCAACAATCTCCCCCTTTGGACTTGATGGCAACCACGATGGTGTTTGGTTACCACATGCAGATAGAGTACCATGTCACTCTCCCCAAATACGTCACTCTCCCAAATATTTGACATCTTTAACTTCTCTTCATTCAAACACCATGTCACTCTCCCCTTTGACATCAAGGGCAAAGAGGCGGATCAAAACCAACACTCTCCCCCTTTTTCTCCTCATGTGGAAGAAACATTCTGCAGATCTGATATGTGCTCTGGAAAGTGGCCACGCTCCCCCCGAGTTCATGCTCGAATCTTCAAACATATTTGTCAATGAAGTACATGACTCTATGAACTTCCTATCACCAAAGACTCATACTTACATCAATTATCCAACCAAGTGGATTTACATATGAGACTCAAGTACCCAACCAAGTGGGTTTACACATTTGACTCAAACGAACCCAACCAAGTGGGTTTACAAAATTTGACAAGTCCTTACATGACCGAATATTACAATTTTACATCATGGGTCTCAATAAGACCTTTTCATCAAAAATACAAATATGACCATTTATGACCAACACTAGTAAAGTCCTCAAGAGAGAGAACATATTTCAGAACCATCATAATGCCAACAACGCATTATAGTCGCAAAGCTAATGCTCCCCCGAATCACGTGCAACCAAGCAATCTTTCCAAATGACTAAGGCTCCCCCTTAGTTTGTGCATCCCGAAAACTTCCACCAACAAATCATCAAGGCATCTTCATCAAAACATTAGAAACAGATTATGAGAACCGAAACACCACCGTAGATACCAAACAAGATTTCGAGATACCAAACAAAGATCATGAGTAAGTCTGAAGAGAGCTCGAACCAACCAAAAATTTGTCAGCAATCGACATACGTGCCGGTTTTACGTGCATGAACTCGCGTACATACGCGACTAGTGTTTCGAGAAACCCGCGTATCCAAAGTCACCTTCTAAAATTTATGCAGATTTGTTCTTTTGACTGCGCAGAGAACACTCCCGAAGCCATGCCTTAGATGCTTTCGAACGCTTCCCAGGCGGAGGTTTGGTAAAGATATCGGCACTTGTTCTTTGGAGGTAACATACTCCAACTTCACTTTTTGCTCAAGCACTTGTTCACGTAGGAAATGATATTTGATGGGAATGTGCTTGGTTTTTCGAATGCATAACTGGGATTCTTTGAGATAGCGATGGCACTTGTATTATCACACATAATGGAGATAGGAGTTGCACATTTGATCCGAAAATCTTGCAAGGTTTGCATCATCCATAGGAGTTGAGTGCAACAGATGCTGGCTATGACTTACATACTCTCTGTACTGTTGATAAGGCAATAGAATTTTGCTTCTTTACTTGAACAAGATACTAACGGGCCCCATGTAAAATGCACCACCACTAGTGCTTTACGATCATCAACACTTCCGACTCAAATCTGCATCAGCTGTAAGCATGAAGAGTAAGATCAGCATCCTTTGGATACCATAGACCAAAGTCTTGAGTTCCTTGTAGATATTTGAATATCCTTTTGACTGACTCGAAGGTGAGACTCTTTTGGATTAGCTTGAGATAGTCCAACAATCCCAACGAAAGCATGCATAATGTCCGGTCTTGTCCCGAGTGAGATAAAGTAGACTTCAAATCATCGATCTTTACAGTATTCGGTTGATTCACGCTGGGAGAATCATCATTAGAACTGAGAGCGCATCCGGTTATCATTGGTGTACTTACTGTGTTTGCATTCTTCCATGCCATACTTCTTGTAATTTGCTTAAGATATTTTGCTTGTGATAGAAATATACCATTCGTAGATTGATGCACTTGCAGAGCCAAGAAAAAATGTTAGTTCCCAGTAAAGACATTTCAAATTCTATGCTGCATGACTGAAGCAAATTTTTGACTCATAGATTCTTCGTTACTCCCAAAAATGATATCATCAACATATACAACTACAATCAATAGTTTATCATTTTCAACTTTTGTGTATAAGTTGCTATCAATGGACCCCTTGAAAATCCTTGTTGATGAAGATATTTGTCAAGACGACATACCAAGCCCTTGGAGCTTGTTTGAGTCCATACAGAGTAGCCTTTTTAAGTCTACAAACAAGATTTGCATCATTTCCCAAAATGAATCCTTCGTTGTTCTATATATACTTCTTCTTCTAGATCACCATTAAGAAAAAAGCGGACTTAACATCCATTTGATAAACTTTGATTTGTTGATAGCTTGAGAAAGCAAGAAACATTCTTATGGCTTCAAGTCTAGCTATAGGAGCAAAAGTTTCTTCAAAGTCTATACCTTCTTGTTGAGTATACCCTTTGCAAACCAGCCTAGCTTTGTTTCTTACAACATCCCCATTCTCATTTAACTCTGTTCTTGAAGATCCATTTAGTTCCAATGACATTTTTTATCATGAGGTCTTGGTACCAAATCCCAAGTGTCATTCTTTTCAATTTGCTCAATTTCTTCATCCATGGCATTATTCCAACATTCATATTTGCTAGCTTCATTGACATTGTGTGGTTCAATTGTGGATAGAAGTGCCAAATTACTAGAAGATCCATAAGAGTTCTCCTTGTTCGTACACCCGATTCCTTGTCTCCCAAAATTTGAGATTCAGATGATTCTTTTGAACATATCCGGATGGAGCTTTTTCGTATAGATCATTTTCGGGTTCTTCATTGGATTCACTCGCCTATATCATTTCCATCCGATGTAGAATGCCATATGTTGCTATCATCTTCTTCGTTGTTTGTTTTTCTTCTTTAGAAGTCATGAGAGACTCATCAATAACTAACATCAATACATTCAACAACCTTTTGAAGCCTCTTATTGTAACATGTGAATGCTTTGCTTGAAGAAGAGTAACCAAGAAGTATCCCTTCATCCGATCTAGGTTCAAACTTGCCAAGCTTTTCATCATTATTTTTGATAAAGCATCTACTTCCAAAAAACTTTAAAATGCTTTACGGTGGGAGACTTACCATACCGCAGTTCATATGGAGTTTTTTCACTATTTACTCGAACATGAGCTTTATTGAGAATGTTAAGCTGCCGTAGCGTGTTGCTTCACTCGTAACATGTCGGGAACATTAGAGTCGACCCATCATAGCTCTAGCCATTTGAACAATTGTTCTATTCATTCTTTACGCTACACCATTTTGTTGTGGAGTGCACCTTTGGCTGCAGAATTGTCTTTTAATGCCATGTTGTTCACAAAATTCAAAGAATTCATTTGATGAATATTTTCCACCTCGATCAGATCTAAGACACTTGATTTTTTGAATCCAATTCATTTTCTACCGCAGGCTTTGAACTTCTGAAATTTTTCAAAAGCTTCATCTTTGTGTTTAATAAATGCGATCTCACACATTCTGAGTAGTCATCGATAAATAGGATATAGTATTCTTCCCCACGTAATGACCTTTTCCTCATAGGTCCACAGATGTCATGAGTATGAATGAGTTCAAGAGGCTTACTTGATGATCCTTCTTTGGCATTAAATCGAACTCTAGTCTGCTTACCAAATTGACAAGATTTGCATATGGTATTTTCCGGAAGATTGACCTTGGGAAGATCACGAACACTTGAAGTCTCGTTTGCTGTTGTTGATTTGAGAGAAACTCGATGATCCTAGACTCTTCTATGCCATAGCCAATTTTCTGCAAGACTTGCTCAAGTAACATTGATCTATGCCGTTTAGTACATACAGAGGTTTCTTGGATTTCTTTTTCCTTTTATAATGATTTTACCTGTATCAAGATCACGAACCATACATTCTTTGGAACTGAAGGCCACTTCGCTCCTTGATCACACATTTGGCTAACACTTAACGAGGTTATGCCTTAATCCATCCACATACATGACATCTTTAGCCTTCACCTTTTCTTTTAGAAATACCGACCCCTTTTCCTTTAATTACGAGCGGGAGTATCATTTCCAAATGTAACTTTCTTTTCTTTTTTCTAGAGCATTATAAGTATGAAGTTTGCTTTTGTCACCACAGTCATGTGTCTTGAGCACCCACTATCGATGTACCATTGATTTTTCTTCACCTTACTCGCAAATAATGCTATCCCACAATTTTCAACGAGCGGTTCTTTCTTCTTCCACACTTTGGAGCTTGAGGGAACATGTTCTTTAGGTCGATCTTGTTCCCCGCATTCGCATTCTTCATGGCCAAAGTTATTGCAATAAGTACATTCGACTTCACTTTGAAGAGGAGAAAAAATTGTTATAGGTATTCTTCTTTGGTTAAGTATCCAACCTTTTCTTTCTTGCTTCTCTTGTCATGATGGTTTTATATGCCACACGATTGAATAGCTTTATGACCAAAATTGTGACAAGTGAAACATTGCCCATTGAAGTAGAAATTTCTGCGATCATGGAATCTTCTATTTGAGTTTACCTCGTTGGTTGTAGAGTCTTTGAAAGCTATCCCCTGTTAGTGTTCCTTGAATTGAGATGGTCCTTCTTTCCTCGTAGAGATCCTCTATTCCCTTGGCGTGAGTGGCTGAATGTGTAGTAAACCACGCAAATCGCTTTTAGATAGTTTGGTGTCGAAGTTTGAGAAGATTCTCCAGATATATCAGTACTTGTCTTTATAAGAGGAGAACGTTGTACCTTGATAATCTCATCTAAGGTTTCGATCCTTTAGAAAATCTAAGATTCAAGGTCTTTGCTTTCTCTACTTCTTTTCTTTGAATTACCACTTCACATTCTAGCTTTTCAATATGTTTCTTTGCTTCTTCAAGTCTGCTTTTTCAACATGCTCTCTCTGATCACCTTTTGTTCTTCTAAGAGAATTTTGCAATCTTCTAAGCGAAGTTTGAGTTGATTATTTTCTTCAAGAAAATCATTTTCCTCTAGAGCATCCATAAACATATCCTTTTCTTCCTTTTGTTCAAAGGCCATGAGAAGTCTCAAGATCTTCTTCACAATCTTCCTCACTATTAGATGACCCATCACTATCTTCATTAGTATAGTAACTTTTCTTAGAGCTAGATCCGTTCTTATTCCTTCTAACAACTTCTTTTCCTTTATAAGGACATTTTGCAAGCATAATGACCAACTTGTCCACACTCAAAGCATTTGAAGGAAAGCTTACCTTTGAATCTTCCAGTCCTAGTTGGAGTTTTCTTACGAAATTTGCTTCTTCTTCATCGGAAATATACTGGATTCTTTGACAACTTCCTTTTTGCTTTCCTTTTGTAGAAGCCTTAAACGCAGCTTCTCTTACTTGAGAAGGACCTCCTTGTCTCATTTCAAAAGCACGTAGTCCCATGTAATTGAACAATAGTAAGAGTTTGCAGATCTTGCCTTTCTTCAATAGCGGAGACTTTAGAGTCAAATTTTGGAGTCAAGGATCTTAAGACTTTTCAACCGCAGTAGTATCGCTTTTAGTTTCACCCAAATTTCTCATTCGATTGACAACATCATCTAGACGAAGGAAAAACTGGCAACACTTTCATCACTATGCATCTTCAAACTTTCATATTCAATTCTAAGAGTTTGGAGTTTTGCATTTTTTACCTTTGTATCTCCTTCATAGCTCGAATGATTTTGTCCCATATATCTTTTGCTCGAATGTAGCCCGCATAAATTTAGCAAATTCGATTCGAACATGCTTCCTGAGCAAAACATTTACTCGCTTTGGCATTGGTTTCATACTTCTTCTTTCTTTGCCGCATCGCTAGGAATACTTCTTGGAGTATTGATAACCTTCTTCCACGATTGCCCATACATCCGCACCAAGACTTTGCATAAATGCTTTTGTACGTACCTTCCAGAATATCGATTGCTTCCATTGAATATAGGTGGCTTTATAGACATTATTCCTTCTTGACTTCCCATTGCGACGAATCTCCTTTAGCGTCAAGCTTTCTCCACAAGGACCTCCTCCGATACCAATTGTTGGGAAAAATGCGAGAGGGGGGTGAATCGATATTTCATCGCATAATCAAATCTTTTTACTTTTCCATTCCTTAAAACCCATACGCTACTTTCCTTCGATGAAACTAGCGTATATACATAGAGATCTAGATATGTCATTAAACTTCACTTAAACCATTCCATCATTTATTCATCGGATATTCAATAAGCAAGTAAACATGTGCTAGAAGAACAGTAATAAACCATCACACAAAGCATCACACATGAACACCGGGATTTTTAGGTGGAAACCCAAATCGGGAGAAAACCACCATTGCAGCTTGCTCGCCCTTCAATATTTTATTATAGCGAAAACATCTTACAACAAATGTCGTGGCGCGAGACTTGACCAAACGACGCGAGGCACCCACCGCGCTCGCGTTACCGAGCCTCTCCGGAAGGGGAGCTCCAACCGACTCGTTTACCGGCCTCTCCTGGAAGGGAGCTACGACCCCCGATCTCGTTTACCGGCCTCACCGCGGAAGGGAGCTACGACCCCACGGTCGAAGGCTACAACCTCGAGCACCACCTTGGACCACGTTTCATCAATTTTCACACCGGACCCTTTCCATACTTTTTAGCACAAACATACATCACCAACGCGTATACTTATCAACACGGATCGGATATCGAAAACACAGCCGAGTAGTGCAGTCGGATATTTCATACCCTTTCACTTGGCAGTGTATGTTCGCCTAGATGTTCGCCTCATCACGAGATCTAAGCCTTCCATAATCAGATCTAGCAAATACAAATGCATTTCAGATCTAGATCCCCTTTCTTCATCATTGGTGCATCATACATTTAGATTTATCTTCAAGTGTAACCCTTTCCATTCGAATCTACTTCAAAGAGAAGTATTCATTCAAGCTCGGACATCTTGCACCCACACTTGTGATTTGCACAATGAATTTCTTCTCCTTATATAGGTTTATCTTTTTTCAATACCATGGGCCAAAACAATACCATGAGCCTTCGATACCACGATCCAAACCCAATACCATGAGCCTTCAATACCACGAGCCAAACCAATACCATGAGCCTTCAATACCATGAGTCTTCAATACCACGAGTCATCAATACCATGAGCCTTCAATACTACGAGTCTTCAATACCATGAGTCTTCAATACCACGAGTCATCAATACCATGAGCCTTCAATACCACGAGTCATCAATACCATGAGCCTTCAATACCACGGGCC
Source organism: Pinus albicaulis (assembly GCA_034641835.2). NCBI lineage: Eukaryota > Viridiplantae > Streptophyta > Pinopsida > Pinales > Pinaceae > Pinus > Pinus albicaulis. The sequence continues at coordinate 1,501,746,898 of CM076584.1, read as the reverse complement.
CCTGGATTTGCACTTTTTGAGCGCTTTTTCCCATACGCGACTTATCACGTTCTTTTTAGACATATCCGCGTATTCATAGAGATATAATTTTTCCATTATACTTTGAGCACATTCTGAATTCCTTTCTTCATTGCACACTGTAGATACATCATATTTTCTTCATGAAGAACATATTCTAGCAAGCACAACTTCATCAAGTAAGTTTCCATCATCTTTATCAAGTGGGTTGCCTTTCAAGGACAACACTTAGCATCATATTGTCAACAAACATCATATCACATCAGATTTACATCATTTACCAAGTCCATCAAGTCAAGCATAACTTCATCAGGTGGATTGCCATCAAGGACAACACATGTCAACAGTCGCATGTCTTCATCTTCATTCGGTGGGTTGCCATCAAGGACAACACTCTGCATCATATTTCCAACAATCTCCCCCTTTGGACTTGATGGCAACCATGATGGTGTTTGGTTACCACAACAGATAGGTACCATGTCACTCTCCCCAAATATGTCACTCTCCCAAATATTTGACATCTTTAACTTCTCTTCATTCAAACACCATGTCACTCTCCCCCTTTGAAATCAAGGGCAAAGGGCGGATCAAAACCAACACTCTCCCCCTTTTTTCCTCATGTGGAAGAAACATTCTGCAGATCTGATATGTGCTGAAGTGGCCACGCTCCCCCTGAGTTCATGCTGAATCTTCAAACATATTTGTCAATGAAGTACATGACTCTATGAAATTCCTATCACCAAAGACTCATACTCACATCAATTATCCAACCAAGTGGATTTACATATGAGACTCAGCTACCCAACCAAGTGGGTTTACAAAATTTGAGAAGTCCTTACATGACTGAATATTACAATTTTACATCATGGGTCTCAATAAGACCTTTTCATCAAAATACAAATATGACCAACACCAGAAAGTCCTCAAGAGAGAGAACATATTTCAGAACCATCATAATGCCAACACTGCATTATAGTCAGCAAAGCTAATGCTCCCCCTGAATCTGTGCAACTCATTTTTCTCATAAAGAATCAATGCAAAATGGAAACTGCAAGGCACTAACCTCTTATTAGGTCTTACGAAAAACAACTAGACTCTCAAGAAAGGAAAAAGCATGGAAAGTTGAGGAGACATCTTGGTTTTTTTTATTCAGAACTGGTGGAAGGAGAAAGGCAAGGTTTTCCCTCTCCATCTCCTATAAAATGGAGCTGTGGGCTCTTGGTCCAAGGTCGAAGGTTTTTTTAATACATGTGAAGCAGAGTGTTTGTTGTTGTAGTGTGAAGGTCAAAGATAATATAGGTTCATTGAGAACTTGTTGATTAAGACATCACCACATTCAGATAAAGAGAGAGAGAGAGAGATTGGAAGACAGAGGAGGGATTGGTACAACCGACGATTGTAATCCTCCTTTTTATAAATCAATAGAACTGTATATGTTTTGTCCATTCAATGCGTCAATATTGTTATTTTTTCTCAATTACTTACATAGCATGATATGAATGGCTTATATGTGCATTGCTTAATGTTTATCATATGTTAACTTAATTGATAGGAAGTATATTTTGGTAGAGATTACGCGGGTGCTTTGATTGATCACAGGGTCGGGATTTGGAGCTAGTGAAGGAGGATCCTTGCTTCATTGCTTAGTGCTCTTCAAAGACTTTGGGATCTAAAAAGAGGTAATCTTCCATCTCATTTTATCAAGTTGTTTAAGTTGACATGAACATATATGCATCTTCTTTTTGAACTATATAGTTAATCTTACTGTCTGCCTCGGGCACCGGAAAGCCCTGAGAGGGATATTCGATAACCAACAACCCAAGAATTTTACCCTATAGCAGAATTGGCAACTCCGCTGGGGATAAAACCCCAAGTTTCTAGACTATTTCTTTCATTCCTCCTTCTTTCCTCTGTTCACATATCCTTCTGACCTTGCTTAGAAAATTTGGCGGAAATTCCGACGACGATTAAATTATTTATTAGACACATAATCATCGCAAGAGTGACGAGTTCGGGCGGGGAAAATGTGGTTTACCATGCGGAATTACCGGTTAGGCCTTGATTAAAAAGTGTCGCACTATCCAACACTTTTTCCATCGCTTCCAAGCAAGCGTCACTCTTCCGACGTTTCCCAATCCGTCACACTTCCGACCTTGTAAACTATCGCACTTCCGACGAAATGTGGTCCGACGTTTTGAACGTCGCTCTTCTAAACGTCTATAAACTCTCACTAGTAAGAAATGTGGTCCGACATTTTGAACCTCGCTCGTCCGAGCGTTTTTATCACTGTCTCTTCCGACGTTTCTAATTTGTCACCAGCTCACAAAGCGCTTACAAGGCGTTGGTATAGCGATGACTGAGTTCAATTTATGAAACTTTAAAAGAGGAAAAACATTTTTTTGAATATATTATATGAAGTGAAATAGTCCATGAAGTCATTACATTTTCACATCCGAAGATTGGAACCCAAATATCCATCCAGAAAAGTGGAAGTCCCCACCCTCGAGACAATGATAGAAAAATACCCCATGTCACATACGGGGACATGATATAAAACCCGATAATGGTCCACATGGAGATTATCGACAATATGAGAAAGCATCCAAATATGCCCGAGGCATCTATAAGAAAGTGAAATAGTAGTATGTAGAATAGTAAAAGCAACGAGATAGAGTACCGACGTCCATTGTTCCAAATACAAATTAAAGTACCCAAAATCCTTGAGCAGAGAGAAAAACATGTGAGGAGTGTGATATGTCCAAAATATAAAAAGACCATCGAACCATATCAATAAACCGAGCAACATAGACGAGCATAGCTAGTTTTGAAGGTAGAGTGATAAACATTAATCATTTTTTTTCACAAGAGAAAAAACGTTGTTTTGAATATATTATATGAAGTAAAACAAGTCCATGAAGTCATTACATTTTCACATCCGAAGATTGGAACCCAAATATCAATCCCTGAGAAAAGTGGAAGTCCCACACGTGCAGGTGATAGAAAAAATACCCCATGTCACATATAGGGACTTGATATAAAACCCGGGAAAACTGGTCCACATGGAGATTATCGACAAATCTAAGAAAGCATCCAAATATGCCGAGGCATCTATAAGAAAGTGAAATAGCAATATGTAGAATAGTAAAACAACGGATAGAGTATAGATGTCCATTGTTCCAAATACAAATTAAAGTACCCAAAATCTTGAGACGAGAGAAAAAACGCTAATCATGTGAGGAGTGTGATATGTCCCAAATATAAAAAGACCATGAGACCATATCAATAAACCAGACAACATAGACCAGAGCATCGCTAGTTTTGAAGGTAGAGTGATAAACATTAATCATTTTTTTTCACAAGAGAAAAGAAACGTTGTTTTGAATATATTATATGAAGTAAAATAGTCCATGAAGTCATTACATTTTCATATCTGAAGATTGGAACCCAAATATCCATCCGAAAATGTGGAAGTCCCACCCAGACATGTTGATAGAAAAATACCCCATGTCACATACAAGGACTTGATATAAAACCCCAGTAACGGTCCACGTGGAGATTATCGACAATCCGAGAAAGCTTATCTAAATATGCAGAGGCATCTATAAGAAAGTGAAATAGCATTATGTAGAATATTAAAGCAACGGATAAAGTACCGACGTCCATTGTTCCAAATACAAATTAAAGTACCCAAAATCCTTGAACAAGAGAAAACGCTAATCATGTGAGGAGTGTGATATGTCCAAAATATAAAAAGACCATCGGACCATATCAATAAACCGAGCAACATAGACCAAGCATCGCTAGTTTTGAAGGCAGAGTGATAAACATTAATCATTTTTTTTCACAAGAGAAAAAACGATGTTTTGAATATAGTATATGAAGTAAAACAATCCATGAAAAACGATGTTTTACGGACACATGAATCTTTCGTAAAAAGTCTCTAGCATCAATTCATCATCCAAAATAAAGCCACAAAGAAATTTCTCCAACTGAACTTTATTCCGAAAAGTCAATGTTATCGCATAAAGTATATGAATACACACTTACTACTCCAATTGATGGAGTATTTATACAAAAAATTCATACAAAATATCTCATAACAAATTGAGATATTATCTAGGATAACTAATAAGTATTTTACAACAATATAGAGATAGATGGTCTCGTAGATAAGAAAAATGATAATCGATGTTGTGTTGTTTCCTTCTCTTAAGAATGTGTTGGAGGTAGGCCCTATATCTTGGCTTGTCTGTTGTCCTCTTCAGTAATTCTATGTTGATTACTTCGTTTCACTAATACTCTTTAACTGATCGATACTCTTTGACCTTTGTTCATCCTTTTATCCTTTTTATCATGATATACTTGTGGTAAATAGGAAAAAATTATGTAAGGATAATTTTTTACAAAAGTTCCATCATTTCTTCCCACCATTGAACTTCTAGCACTCGCTCCTTTGCAACTTTCTTGAGTGTTTCATCAGACTCGCATATCTCGAAGAAATTAGGTCGATTTGGGAACAAATGATTTACTTCATGCTCAAGATAAAATAAATTCTCCAATGTCAGTGATGAAGTTTTTTCCTTGTAGGCAATGCTTGTTGTTGATGAAGCGGTTGAAGAACTAGCTTGATTATCAGACATATTTGTCCAATTTTTCAACATAACTATCAAGGTCCATTAGCTTATCTTCGCAACTATAGGACTCGGGCAATCCTCTATTTAACAAAATATTCAATCTTTCTCTCGAAGGCAATGATTTCTTCTTATATCTGAGCACCTTCGTTCTAAATTCTGTACTGAGTTCTTTTAGTAAAAACTCTCTTTATTTCTAGAATTATTTCCAGTCGTCGATCACGAATACCAATTTCTGCAAGTTGATTCTTAGTCCGAGTATTCAAAAAATTTATAAGTCTATTGGCCTCTTTCGGCATATTTCCCAACTCTTGTCTTGATCTCTCAATCTCATCCAGAGCCAATTTAACTAAGTTATTATGTTCATCCATTATTTTAATTGAGGACCAAACATCCTTTATTGATTGAATGATATTATCCCAAAAGAATATCATTTATTTCTTTTCAAGGTTTCTCCAATGTGAGATCCTTTTTCCAATGCTTTAATCTGTTTTTTTCTAATTTGTTCACTTCTCTTGTTTTTTTCAGCAACACTCATTTTTTGAAAGATCATATTTATGTTCTAGAGTGGCCAATTGTTCCTTTGTTTTGTGAAGCTATATGGCTCGAAGTTTCATATCTTTCATTGACTTTGTTAATTCATCGATTTTCAAATTTGTGAGTGTTGCTCTATGACAATTCTCGTTTGGCTAACCTATTGTTGTTGTACTTGTCACTACTCTCATACTTGTAGATACTTGGGAATATTTTCTCGCTTATCTTTTAATGCATTCTCAAGCTATTTTTGATTTGCATGAAGTTGCTCATTCAATTTTAAGAGAAAATTCATTAGTTCTTCCTCGGAATTTTTTTGATGATTTACGCGATCTGTGATTGTCTTGAGGCGGGTAACTTTAATTGTTTTTCTCTGTAGCCGCAATATCATCATCTTTTCTCTTGATCAAAGCTTCAATACTTTTTCACATCTTTAGGATTATGACCCAAACCAATTATTATTTCCTCTAAAGTTTTGATTTTATTATCCTTAGCACGGGAGGAGGATTTTTCAAGACTGCAGTAGCTTGTGTATTAGTATTATCCAAAGAATCCCGCAACTTATGGGTCATCATTGATTTATCCGTCGAGTAGAACAAATCATCTCACCTCGTTTGCTTGTGTAGCTCAATTTGATCTAAAGGATGGATATCCTTTTATAAGACTTCAAAATTAGTCCTAACGTAATCTGCACTGTGTCAGAAGTCAACGCACCTTGGGCTTCAAATGGCTTATTAACATCTTACCCCCGTTGGATGTCATAAGGCGACATCAATCTTTCTTGATTTTTCTGAACCATCTTCAAAAATTGGTTGTACACTTGAAGTCTAAGTGGATCATTCTCTGGCATTTATATTGATGAATGTTCTTTTGATGTCCCGGGCAGTTTTTTCTGGAGGTTTGAAAGAAGATATTTCGCACTTTGTGCCTCTGTATTCCATGTTTTTGAAAATTAGTGGATGTCCCACTACCTTACTGTTGCTTGACTCGTCTTCTCTTCCTCGTACGTCAGTGGATTTCTGAAATGATTCATCTTCGGAAGGGGAGTTAATTTTTCCTTTTTAACATCTTGTTGTTGGAAGAGCCACCAATAGGAGTATTTTTTTTCAGACCTCTCTCTTTTTTCCCTTTTCTATATTCGGAGGAGTTTGTAAAATAGAAATTTCGGCTCACTCGATCCGAGTAGGGAGGAATTTTTCCTTGACCTTGTTCTTTAGAAGTCTCGGTTGCTCTGTCATTATGAATTTTTTCAATTATTTGTGTATTAAACTCCTTTTCTTTTCCTTAGATTCTACTACTACTTTGTACTAATCTCCTGCAAATTTTGTTGTAAAGTCCTGGTCGAAGAATATCCCCGCACTTTTCGTCCAAAAAGATTCTAGGTCAAGTATCTTTTCAAGATCTTTCATTAAATTTTCAACATATCGACCTTCTCACTATCTTTTTCAACCAATGTCCCTTCTTTCCATTCATCGATATTAGCATATTGTTCTATTTCTAGGGATTCTTTTATGGATGTATGGTGATGATTATTTTTCATTCTTCTATCACGGATCAAGTTGTTTGGATCATAAGGCACCCAGTAGAAACTCTTTTGTAGTCCGAGATAGTCTTCTAAAATCCTTTCGGCTTCCTTTCAGACTTCCCTAGAGTTAAAAATGAAGGGACCCTAATTGGCTCTTGATCCTGAGTTGAGCCTTTTCTCTTTGCATTGCAAAAATAAATTATATCGTCAATTATTCATCTGCCTAAAATATTCTAATGCAAAGAGTCTCATTGGGACATACTTGGGTAGTTTGAATGGGCATATTTCACATCCATATATCCCGATCTCTGTGTAGTTTTGATATAGGTACGAGTCACCTATCTTGTACTCGCTTTGAGAGCGTCGAAGGATTTTCTCGATTTCTATTGTTAATTCTAGAGGAGAGACTCCTGTCAACAAGGTAGTTGCAGGGATGAACAAAAAAGGTCGACAAAATCATTATAGGAATAAGGAGAATCGAGAGGAATTTTGAGTAATGACAGCGATCAAAAGATGATTGACCTAGGATTCCCTTTGGCATCAAGTTTCTTAACATATAAAAGGAAAATTTTCTGACTAAAAGTAAATCATGAGATGATATATGACAGAGAATACTTAAATACTCTCATTCTCAAATCTCATGAAATTATCATGGATTTTGTCAGCAATATAAGATGCGAAAAATGCGTACTTGATACAAAAGTGAGGTTGTCCGGGGTAAAAATGGATAACAATACTAGGGTTAACTGATCAACATACTCACTAGTATTGAAGCCCATTATGGAAGATATCATGTTTAAAATAAGTCTACCCTCATCGATAAAGAAAGTATAACCATAAGGGTAACATGTTTTAGGCTGATGCTCTGTAACATGAAGGTTTGGCATAGGCGGTTTAACTCTTCATGGGATAACTTAGTAGATTTCTCAAGTAATTCAGCCATGGACGGGGGAGTGAGAGCTTGACCGGGTTGGAATTGTAGCATTTCATTTATGGACCGAACATTTATTTCGGAAACAGATATTTTGACTTGGGGATAAACCTGCTCGTTGGTTGGGATCATAATTTGCATAGAAATAATGGATTAACTCAAGAAAAAATATGGACCGAGGGGAGAAGGTACATAGGAAGATTTGATTCCCAAAGTCCAAATATTTCAGAACCATTGAAATAATTGTCTCTACGTAGCACGAAAAATATTCGAAGAGGATTCTCACCTAGACGCAAGTCCCTTAATTTGAAAATCCATATCGGCTAAAGGCAAATAATCCAAGTCCTTGTGAGGGGCATTTATGGGCACGACATCTCAGAGCTGCAGAAACTTCCATTTCGGTTCTTGTGAATTCAAAAACGAAATTTCGGGGTTTTTTTGTGGGAAAAAGGGGCACAATTACCCGGTTGGGAATATAATTGCAGTTCTTGGAGCGAAAAAGACCAAACTGAACTTCTCTTTAGACCTTAGTGCAAAATTAAAACTAAAACCGGGATTTTTACGAGTTTAGGGGAATTGGAATAAATACTACTGCTTTACGGAAATGAAACGTGTTTAAACAGGGCGTTGGTTATGATCAGAAAAACTCGAAATACTTGGCTTCAATTCTCTTGACGAAGGTAACGATCGTTGACGCTAACGGTTGGTTTTTGAATTTTGTTGCATGGAAGTCGGCATGCGCATGGAACAATGAAAATGACGCAAACGCATTTTGTTTTATTTACAAAGTCAAAAGGGTGGCGGGTTTTTATTGATGATGTCAACATGTACAATGGTTTCGTCACTAGAGGGATAAGACGGATCTTTGTTTGGAGCAGACTCAGCACGGTGGGAAATGCGGGACCCGAAAAGATTAGGGCGAATTTGATAAGAAATTCGCGTCACAACTCTCCCTCCGTACACCGCATCAACTTCGGACCCGAAAAAGATTAGGCGGAATTTCATTTTGGTTTCTAGCGACACAAAATTGGCCAACGTCGGCACGGAGTTATTTTATGTAACGCGAATTTGGTTTGAATTAAGGTTTATCGTCCATTTGAAGTCCTAGAGGCTCGACTTAAGAACAATTTTGTTTGATCCCATCTTATAAAATTTGTGTCTGGTTTTCTTTGATAATACACATATTTATAATAAATCATGGGAATACCACACTAGTAAACATGTGGAAAAGTTATATAAATTATTGAGAACAATCGTTTTTTATGTAAAAATATCTAAATGTGCTTTTGGGAAATAAGAATTTGAGTATTTGGTTCATATTGTTTTCAAAGGAAGGGAGTGAAGTTGGAGCCTCAAAAGATGCAAGCTATTACAAAATGACCTATTCCTAAGAAAATCAAGGTTCTTAGAAGATTTTTTTAGACTTACATGATATTATTGATCATTTGTTAATAATTATGCATGCATTTCAAGTCCACTCACATATCTCTTAAAGAAAACATCATTTATATGGAATGATGAGGCTACTTTGGCATTCTCTCTTTTAATGGATGCCATGTCTTCTACACCAACATCGCTTATCTACTTTTGGTAAAACATTCATAGTAGAGTGTAGGCACTAGGACAAGGAATTTACGTAACATTAACACAATAAGGGATATCATTGGCTTTTAAAAGCAAGAAATTCAAAAGAAAATATTTGAGTGAAATCTACGTATGAAAAATAAATGGAAGCTATATTACATGCAATAAAAAATGGGGATAGTATATCACTTTGGGAGGTACTTTAAAGTCAAGATATACCATGATAGCATAAATTCTTTTTTGAAGCTATGGATTTCATTGGAAGATTAACAAAATGAGGAGAAAAAATGAAAAGTTTTAATTTTGAGATAATCACGCAAAAAGAGGTAAGAAAATTTATTACATGATGCTCTTTCTAAAATAGAAGAGGCCTCAAATTTATATCCAATTACATTTTCTATTCCTAGGTGGCTAGAAGAAGCTTGCCATAATGGAAAAATATACAATAGTACTAAACAAAAACTAAAATTTATAAAGGATGGGATGAACTCTATGGAGCATTGGGAGTGAAAGAGGAGATATACTTTGGTGCAATGTAGAATATTTTTATGCACTCAAGCATATTTTGATAAACAAATATTAAGGGAGTCCCATGTCTCTCATCGATGGTAGGATACGTGGTTCAGTAAAACATCTCAAAGGATCAAAAAAATATTTTTGGGAAGGAATGAAGAAAGATATTCAAAATTTTTGTAGAGAGAAGGTCGGGTTTGCATAATAAATAAAAAGAGAGATAGTAAAATCTCTAGGGTTACTTCAACCATTCCACATACATATTCAAAGACTAGAAGATATATCAATAGACTTTATTACGGGTGAGTTACTGAAATATAAAGGTAAGTATTACATTTTTGTGGTCATTTATATAGACAAATTTTGTAGATTTTTTGTAGAGCTCAAAGTACATAAACAACAAGCCAAGTGAGCGAAGTGTCCGTGAAAGAAATTCATAGTCTTCATGGTTTTCCTAAAGTAATAGTAACAAGAAACTTTTTGGAAATAATTATTTAAATAGTGGAGAAACACTAGCTACCATGAGTTCTACATATCAAAGACAATCAAATGGTCAAACAAAAATAGTTAACAAATGTTTTTAAGGTTATCTACAATGTTACTCTTTAGAAAAGCAATCTTAATGGATGAAGTGGTTCCTCAAGGAAGAATGGTAATATGATACTATCATACTACCTATCACACATCTACTAAAATTTCCCCATTTAAGGCCCTTTATGGATATCCAACTCCTAGTATCTCATACTTTTTGCAAGATAAGTCCAAAGTATAGGAAACAGTCACATATGGAAAATACTAAAGAAACTTTGAAAATTATTATGGAAAACCTTCAAATGACATGAAACATGATAAAACAACAAGGGGAACAACATTGAAGTGAAAGATAATTTGAGGAGGGTAATTGGGTATTTTTTAGATTATAGCATTATAAGCAATGTTCATTCAAGAAAAAGAAGAATAAAGAATTAGCTCAAAAAAAATTGTTATGGCCCTAAATAATTATTCATAGGATTGCACAAGTGGTATAGAAGCTATATTTTCCTTCTTCTTGCATTCATAAGGTTTTTTCATGTATCTTGCCTAAAAAGGTTTTGGGAAAAAATATGCCAATGTAAATAGAACTTCCAAAATTAGATGAAGAATGAAAGTTGATTCATGAACCACAAAAGTTATGAGATAAACATTTTGTATCTCTTTGACATATAACCATTATGAATTACCTAATCAAGTGGAAGAATATTCCTCTAGAAGAAGGTACATGGTAAAATGATCAATTCGATGATGAAATACCCATAGCTAAAGGTTTCGCTTTTGAAGTTTTGACAAAGGTTTTGTTATATGTTTTATATAATGCGCGCGTGAATAGTTTTATTGTTTGTTAAGGTCCCACGCTGATCAAATTTGAAGGGGCGGGTCCAAATTTCAATTAGAAGGGGCATATATCTATGTTTCCATTCCATAATGAAAAGCTTTTATTCAATTGACCACAATAAATTATTTTTACATTTCATTTTCGGAGAAAGACAAAACCATCAATCTTTATATTAATAAAAGATTGTTACATATACAACAATGAAGAAGGCTCCATCTTTCATTGCTTAAATATTTCATTGGCAATGTCAACATAAGTCTTGAAGACACTATTATAAGAGTTTGGATACATACCACCTGGATATAGGCGATTCTTATGTGTCGATTGTGTAATGCAATTTTGAATTTGTCTCTACAAGGAGTAAGCAGTCATGGAGGTCCGGATTTTTCTTATAGAACTTTTTTTATTATTATTTTAAATGTTTTTTATAGATATGAATACAACAATGAAATTATGAGTATGGTGGACAATTATTCAAGCTCATGATGCCAAACCATGATGATGTAAGTTTGGAATTTAACATTTTTACATGTTAAAGACAAATAGTCAAAATCACTCGACAACTTAGTATGCCATAATTAATAATCATTCCCTATTCACTTTTGTTAATAGGTTTATGTCACATGATGATGCAGGAATTAGGCACTAGCTGACAATGTAGGAGGTTTTGTCCACATGTTGTGGCCGAGAGGGTTCGAAAACATTTGAGTTATAGTAGCCTAGGTGTCAATACCTCAAACTTGACTGTATTACTTGAGACTAGTTAGAGTTGTAGGAGTCGAATAGTTTCAGATTAGTTGAATTAGTATAATTAGACCTTTTGATTTCTAGAACGGTCCTCTCGGAAGGAACCGAAGAGCCATATGTTATGTATATAAATTGTAATTCCTCGGATGAATAAAATTAGAGAGGGAAAGAGGAGAGTAGAGAGGGATTTCTGCAATAAACCTCTCGTGTGTGAACAATTGTTTTCCGATTAAATGATTTCCAAGCTTAGTTGCCATTGAATTATCTCGACCGCTAATTGTGAAGAATTTTTTTAACCGTGAGGTGATTGAGGGTAACGATAATTCAATTCTTTTGTCTCTGAATTCCCGTAGAATTGTTGAATAACCCCGTGAACTCACCCCACCCAAAGGCGAGGTGCTCGTGTAGAGAACCGGGGTCGTGAACACCGTTCAAATATAAAAATCCCGCTTAAATAAAGAGACAATATTGTTGTGCTTTTTGGAACCTCGACCCGAGGATTGGACATGAGTTAAAAAACAAAAGGATAGCGGAACCAGACTTGCACCTATGGTCAAGCCCCGTACCAAAACCATGAGCGGAATCACAAAAAGCGGGTTGCCCATATCACACTACTTTTGCGGAGTAAGCTGTATTTCCTATTCGCGAGCGATTCCATAGGGAATGCGACACGTGGCGAAGTGACCCCGAAAACCACCATTACAACCCGCGCCATCGCACGTTAAAGCCCGACGTTGGAAGCCGAGCGAAATTTCCAAGAGTCGATTGATTTGGAGAAGGGCCATCGAACGGTGGTCGCACGTTGAACTTTCCCGTGAGGTTAACTAAGGTGTGCGGAGGATATCCAAGTACGATACGAGTGTTTGATTGGTTATTGATATATATAGGTGGGGCCGGAGTATAATGAAATTGTTTAATTAAACGATTGGCGGATCTCATTAGCATAAGTCCGGAGCTGACTCGTTGTAAGGCTGGGTGGTGAAATATAGAGCCGAAATTCATTACAAGTTATTTATTTAAAAAGAAAGCGTGGAGTATAAATACAAAGTGTTGAAAGTTAAACATTGGTTATAAGGCTTGGAGATACTATAAAGTCGGGAATATAAATTAAATTCCAACCATTGTGGATAGTGTTTATTTATCACTCTACGAATTTGATAAATAAACCCGAAGAAAGAAGAAGTCAATTAAGACTTAGGCCGGAGGAAAAGAACGGGGTGAAAAACCAAGTGAAAATGCTGACAGAGCGATTGTAGACACACAGCTCTCCTTAGGGGTCCAATTTCAGTTTTTTTGCGTCACACGATGATCTCTCTTCTCTCGGCATTTACTTGTATTAAAGATCACTATTCTAGGAATAAGGATTTATTTTCTCCAAAAATAACCCTAGCCAAACATTGACAATGCATCAAGGATATCTTTCTATGCTTCATAAGTACATATGTTCTACTTCTAAATCATGTCTTGGAAGTGGTTGTTTTGTCAGAAATTATTCACCAGCTTGGTTTCATACCAAAGTCTTTTTCACATTTTCAGCATCCAATACATGAAAAGATAATGGTTTGAAAAACAACATAAATATTTGAAATTTTGCAAGAATTGTCCTGGCACACTTTGAATATGAATTTTAAAGTCAAGTGCATGATGCTGTATAGGATCAAGTGTCATTTTGAATACCAAAATGTTTCACAAGAAACTTCTCAACATGCTACCCACCAAAGAAGAGATTAAATGACAATATTGCATCAACTATTTCCATAATAAAAGTGCACCTCGGCCATAACACTAAACAACTACAAATGTTGCAGACCTATCACAAGACCACACAATCAAATGTATTCCACAAGGCCACATACCGTATGAAAAATGAAAAGGAGTTTGCAAACAAAAAATACCTTAGGCAACTAATTCAATTAGATACACCAAACAATCAAGCAAAAGGAGGAAAACCAACCTACTTGGCCCCAATATTTTCAACCGGGTCCTCTAATTCAACCAATAAAAAAGGCCAAAACCATAGCATTGAGATACATTTCATTACACCGTCAATAACAATAAAATTTGACTCAAACTCATAACCCTTTTCCTTTTATTGTTGTGAAAAGCTTTATGCATTACTTTAATATTGAATTATGAACCGTAAAGGAACTTACAAAATGTGACATTACGAACCTGGTCAAGCGCACAAGCAAAACATATTCTAGACATGACCTAGTTGACAAGTTGTATTGCTCATGATGCAAGAGGATTTGTACCGCACCGACGCAAGTCAATCAAAATCCATCATTATCTATACAATAAATACAAGTAATTGATGCACAGTATTTTTTACTCTAAGATGCACTCTTATGATAATGTTAGAACGAGAACTTGAAAATGTCAAAACATACCCCGAATAAGCTCCTCTTCGCTTTTCAAGAACAATTTATTTGAGTCGCATGAACTCTGGAACAAGCCTCCCACGATCCGAAAGAGTAGCAACTAAGTCAACAAAGTGAATTTTTTTGTTGCTACTAATCGGATCGAGGGAGGCTGCTCCAAGATTAAATCTCTCCAATAAATTATTCTCTACTAAACAGAGACAACCACGTGAAGGTGGAAGCTCCTATGGCCCCTCTACTTCACTCTCAATTCCCCAATACCCAATCTATATTTCATTTTTTTACTTTCATGAGCATAAAAAAAATATTCAATAACTAATAAAAAAAACAATTCAACAAAAAGTACGCAAGGAAACATTGCAATTAATGCTTGACATAAAAATAGTATGATAAATGAGTTTTTTATGTAACGCAAAAACGTTCCAAGTATGGTAACGTTTGTCTTATAATAATACAATATTTTACATTATTGAATTTTTCTTTTCTTTCTTCCTATTTTTAAAGCTCCTAATTACATCATCAATATCATCATGCTCGCTCCCTCGTTTCGTGCCTTTCACCCGCACTCATCGACCTAGTTGCGTAGTCACGATGTCCGTCTCATCCAAGACGGGCATCGCCTACAAAAACAAATAATATTAAATTTTAATTTTCAGTTTTTAAATATCATTGAACTAGTAATCGAATATTAATAAATAAAAATTGCAATGAGATTATTTACTCACGGTGCACCCAGATTGTCGTCACTAACCTAGTTGCGTAGTCACGATGTCCGATCTCATCCGGCTGACGGGCATCGCCTACAAAAATAGATAATATTAAATTTTTAATTGTTAGTTTTTAAATATCATTGAACTAGTTCGGTAATATTAATAAAAAAAATTGCAATGAGATTATTTACCTAGTGCACCTACTTTGCCTGGGCGTTGACCTAGTTGCGTAGTCACGATGTCCGGTCTCATCCAAAGTGATGTGGCATCGCCTACAAACGATAATATTACAAATTTTAATTGTCACTTTTTAAATATCATTGAACTAGTTCGGTAATATTAATAATAAAAATTGCAATGAGATTATTTACCCGGTGCATCACGCTTGTGCATCGCCGACCTAGTCATGGTAGTCACGATGTCCGGGTCTCATCCAGCGACGAGGCATCGCCTACAAAAACGAGATAATATTAAATTTTAATCGATCGAGCTTTTTAAATATCATTGAACTAGTTCGTGTAATATTAATAAAAAAAATTGCAATGAGATTATTTACTCCCGGTTCACCAGCCATGTCGTCGCCGACCTAGTTGCGTAAGTCACGCGATGTCCGGCCTCATCCGTGCACGGGGCATCGCCTATAGATAATATTAAATTTTAATTGTCATTTTTTAAATATCATTGAACTAGTTCGGTAATATTAATAAAAAATTGCAATGAGATTATTTACCCGGTGCACTGGGCTTGCTCGCGTAAGTACGTATGTCTCCGTCTTCCTCTCCGGTGGTGAGATCTCAAGGGAAACATTCTTTGTCATTTAAACAAAAAATGTTATAGGGAAAACCATCAAGGTATAATTAGAAAAAAATTATAGTGGAAATTAATTACCGTCACGTGCCCTGACAGATAGTAGCATTGTCTACAATGATCAAAGTTGCACATGAGAGATCATCTACATTTGGCTCTAAAAACTCAGTTATTTGCGTCGTCGGTAGTGTTGCTCCCTCGATTTAAACAAAGTTGTTAGACATTAAATTTATGGATGAAAACAAACATATTGAAAGGTTAATGTTTTACCTTATCGAGTATTTCGGATCTTGGGACCCGCCAAGCTTATGCGACGTTCAACTACTGCTTGATAGCCAAAATGGAAAGCGATATTTTTATCTTCCTCTATAGTTTCATGTCTCAAGTCATCACCCTACATTACATATGATTGTGTATTTTTAATCATATTTGATAGGATTACAAAAACGTTGAAGGAGATACAATTAATTATAAGATGTTTAGCTAATTAATTACAATTCTTTGATAAACACTTTCAAGTAGCCGCTGGGCTCTAGCTTGTGATGGCCTTTTTTTCAATCCTAGCTTTGGTTGCCTTTGAGGTGTCAGAAACCTAGCATCAAAATATTAAGTTCGGATATGACGTAGCACACTTTTATTTTAGACATAGAGAAAATTAAAGCTATTGAATTAAAGTTGTAATCTACCTCGCGGGTCCAGTGTGGCATTTTTCCTTCTTTCTTTTCCCATTTCTCTTTTCCATCATGGATGAGTGCTCTCCAATCACTCTATGGAACTGATGAGAGGATGCTCATATCTAGGGTTAAATTTTAATTGCGTCCTATAGGTGTCCCTCGGTATATTTCAAATATTTTTCCACAATTCCGAGCCACCATTGTTCTCATCAACCGTGCCGACCTCAAAAAGGGCTTCTAGATAATCTAGAAGTTCTTTGTTCAGTGCTGGAACTCCTGGAATTCCACCCTATGTGTATGGTTGGGCCAAAATACTACGCATGGCTCTCCAGATACTCGTAGAACTCATTGTTTCCTGCTACGAAAAAATAAAATAAAAATAAATAAATATTATCATTAATTTAAAAATAAAAATCATGATAAATATGTTTTAGATAAAGTACATGAAATATTTAAAATATTAAAATTTACTCGGGAGTTGTACATGCTTTATAGGCACACCTTCATCGTTCACCAACAACGTGCCATTAATGGTCCCCGTGGAGCTGACACGTGTAGTCTCCAGAAACGCAACAATGTAGTTGGCCATATCGACCTCATCATTGCCAAATCATGTCACGGCTAGTTGGGTGTCCGCCCATGTGGTGTGTTTCTTGGCCGGCACCTAAACGAGTAGAAGGTGTACGAGAGGGTTTTGGAAATCTCTTGCCCTTGTGTCCCAATCGCCACCAACATTGATTCAGCAAGTTCCGTAAAACGCTATATACATACGAAAAGAAATTTTTGTTAGTTTAGTCAATGTAAAAATTAAAAAAATCAAACTATCACAATTCATCTCATGCTAACAAAAAAAATATCCTTTTGACTTTTATTATTACCCGATATCTTTCTCGCCGCTCATATGTTGTTTTATCCTCTCTTTTGTTTCAGCTTGTTTGAGGCGTGTCTATCAAAGTATTAAATTCTCGACTCAGCATCTCGTGCGCTCTTTTTCGCAACAAGAACACTAGAGATAGGGATGAAGAAAGTCTTTTCTCCTCAAAGAGGCAATCATCGCTGACTAAACTGTGCTAGATGTTTGCATATTTGAACAAAATTAATATTATTTAAATTATGTAAATAACTAAAATACCTGAAGATAGAGCAATGTTGGGTCACTTTACATGTTCTTCCCACGGCCTCTTCCGCGATCATCCCGTCTCCGGGTTGTTCCTACACCTGCTATCATCACCGCCACATTGCAATAAAATTATAAATGTAAAAACTTGAAAACACAAAATAGAAACGAAATAATTTCTAATAAGACACCCGACGACAGAGATAGAGTTTCCAAATATGCCTTACATTGAATTCGATCCTCTAAACATGTCATTGCACATTAAGGCACCCAAACAAGTGACGAGTTGACAATGAAGACCTTATTGAATATATGTTGAAGAAACTTCTAGTAAACTTGTTGTGAAGACCTTGAGACATTTTTTGGAGCAACATTGTTGAAGCCGATGGTATAGCATTGTTGGAGACGATCTTGAAAGGGCCTTGAAGTGAAGCTTTTGGAGCAACTATTGAAAAATCCTTAGAGCATTTAAGTAAGGCACTTTCTATCTTCCATCACCTTTTTTCCTTTCAATATCCTTTAAATGATTTTGTTGATATTTAATGTTTGAAATCACGTTAGAATTCCTTGATTATATGTGTTTGGGGACTAGAATAATTTCACACTAAACCATGCAAACTTAAAAGTAACTTAACCGCATCCATAAAGTAATAATAATCATCATTCCTAATTTCCTATATACGATATGATGCAAATTATTCAAACATGAAGCAATGAAGACATGCAATGTCTAAATTTCAAGATTGATGAACCAATACAAGAAGTTAGAAACTACAACTTGATTCGATATCTGTGTCCTAACTCCGTGAAGGAATCTAGTTTGTAGTAGTGAACATGCATCGTGTATTATCAATTCTTAATCGACAACAACTAAAGGTCATCTACCTCATCAGCTCTCTTCCCCATTTTGTGTTTTTATGTTATATTCCTTATAAAAGTGTCAAATCTCTCTCAAAGTAAAGCAACCACTTCGAATAAAATAAAAAAATAGTTGAGATATGATTGAGAAATGGTCATTTATTTCTTGAAAGGATCTTCACAATTTCTTTAGTTGTTTTTCATCTCAAGAAACAAGAAATGACCTAAGAAACTATCTTGATGTAATATAAGAAACAACACAGTAGGCAATGGCCATTTTCAAAGCCAAATGATGTCCATTGAGGACATGGCCTTTATTTGGTTCTTGTTTCATAGGAGTTTCTGGGTAGAAATGGAACTTTGTTGTACCATTTCCGAGTGAAAAAGGGAAACCTTCTTTTTCCATGGGAAATAATTTACCTTTCCTTTTTCAAGATAATCTAAATAACAAAAAAATATGAACTATACTGCACACTATTCTTGGATAATGTGAACTTGGAAAAGGAATACCCTACACAAGTGATGCACACATGTACATTTGAAAAACTCAATAGATTTTTTGTAGTTGAAATGCAATGCTTGTTTTCATTTAAATGTAGTGGATTTTTAAAGTAGGGATAAATAATGGTCGCCAAATTAATAAGCATTTCTTTGGGAAAAATTTAATCTTGTATTGGGTGATGAAGATAATAGAGGGTATTGAATCTCGATTCTTGACATCTAGAGAGAACCCTACAGCCTAACACAATCTAATGAAATTGACCAAAAAAACCCAACAGAGTCAACCTTATTATAGGAGGAAGGGCCCGCAGAGTAAGAACTTACCATTTTGCAAGCGCCGAGGGTGAATGTTGTTCTCGCAAGAGCCGAGGGCGAACGTCGTCGTGCAGAGCTGAGGGCAAATGTTGTTCCGCAAGAGCTTAGGGCAAATGCAGGCGAATACTGTTTCCCGCAAGAGCCGAGGGCGAATGTTTTTCTACAAGAGCTCGTGGCGAATGCTAAGGGTGAATGCTATTCTGCAAGAGCTCAGTGGAAAATGCCGAGGGCGAATGCTATTCCGCAAGAGCTCTGGGTGGCGAATGTCGTTTCCGCAAGAGCTCAGTGGCGAATGTTGTTCCGCAAGAGCGGAGGGCGAGTCTATGCGCGCGTGATATCAGTGACGTTAATGTAGCACACATGTATATTTGAATACTAATATATTTTTTGTAGTTGAAATGCAATTCTTGTTTTCATTTAAATGTAGGGTTTTTAAAGTGAGGAGAAATAATGGCCGCCAAATTAATAAGTGTTTTCTTTTGGGAAAAATTTAAATCTTGTATTGGGTGATGAAGATAATAGAGGGTATTGAATCTTGATTCTTGACATCTAGAGAGAACCCTACAACCTAACACAATCCAATGGAATTGACCAAAAACCCAAATAGAGTCAACCCTACTATAGGAGGAAGGCATCCGTAGTAAGAACTTACCATTTTGCAAGAGCCGAGGGGCGAACGCCGAGGGCGAATGCTAAGGAAAAATTTCGCTTCGCAAGAGCTAAGGGCTAATGCCGTTTCACGCAAGAGTAGAGGGCGAATGCGCACGTGATATCGACTTTAATGTAGCTATTGCAACGGATATGAAACAATAAAAATCATTTTTATGTAGCGTGCATATAAGTTTCATATTTTTATTTAGCGTGCATATAAGTGTCGGGTATACCGACGATGAAAAAGGCGTTGTTATTGCGATTTAAGGCTCTAAACGTCGCAGTATTACGACACTTAGACATTGTGTCGCCCTTGCGACGCTTTAGAGGCGTTGTCGCAATAGCAATGCGTTGGGCCATAGTGTACGCAATTGTGACGTCTTCCTCCAAATGTCGCAATTGCGACACTTTTCTAAGTGTCAAGTATTTTGACACTTTTCTATAAACGCTTCAGTATAGCGATGGTTTTCGAGCGGGATGGAAAAAAATTTGGGGAAATTTCGACATTTGGTCAAAAGCGTCGGAACCAAGTGTCGGAATTTCGCTTAAATGTAGTAGTGTAGCTTTTATGCCCGGTAGACATTTCAAAAGCTCACAGCAGTTCGGCCCGGACCCTATTTGGCCATCTAAAGAATTTTACCTAGCTAACACTACCTTTACTAGTGTTCCAGAGCATTATAACGTAGCTCGCTACTTTGATTTCGCTAGCATTAGTCCCCGCATTAATGTGATATTTGCTTAGAACTGAGCATTACTCGACTCCAAAATTTGTTGTTCACTCCTGTTGTGTCCCCCTTTTTGGTTGTAAATTTTTTAGCCATCAAAACCACTCCTTTGCTAAATCCCTGTGCTTGTCTACCAGCTGGCATTACTGTTTGTTTGTTCTTATTTGAAAAGTTAGTGTTGAATACATTTTCTTTTTAGAGAAAGGATTTTTATTTTTTTTAGTTTTTCTGTATCTAGCTGGATTAATTCTGAAAATTTTGATTAAAAGACTATGGAAAAGAGATAATTTCATGTCTAAATCTTTAAAGTTGAACTATGTTATTTGAATTTTTGGTGCATGGATGTTGAAAGAAAACCTCTCCTGGTAGAAATACTCTTCATCGAATTCAATATTTAGAGCATATTTTTGCATGGTTTTCTGAGTCAGAGTCTCATTACATTTAATACATCCACTCCCCCTCCGCAAGAATAATAATCAAGTACACTAAGAATAAAGCGATAATAAAAATAAATCATATAACGTTTTCTGATCTCACACCAACAGTAGTTTAGGCTAGAATCTTGGGTTAGGAAAAGTGAGAAAATCACCCAAGATCTCAAAAATTGAGACTAGAGTCATTAATGAGAGAAATCCTACTGCACTCATATTATCGGGACCACTCCTTTACTGGAGCTAAGCGCGAGACAACACTTGGGTGCACAAGAAGGTAGCCCGCCTTTGACTGCATTCAGTGGGCATGCTATATATTAGGGTTCCCTTCGGGGATGTCAAAACTAGATAGAGGATCTATGTGTTCTGCCCATATAGTGTGCTGTCTATGACCGTGACCCCCCTGATGATGTCTGTGATTTGAGGTATCCTTAGTGGCAAAATTTTTTAGGGACTTACAGAAGGTGACTGGGACGGGCTGTCTTGGTACCTGAAACAAACGGACCTACTCTGTCTTCAGTCTTTAGGAGGGTACTCGTCTTCATGAGAGTGCTTACACCTATTGTATGAGGTTTGAGCGAAGCTCTAGAGTAACCATAACTATACTTACGACCAAACCTCTCTGTATTCTATTGTGATACTGGGTTTCATCTCCAACAAATGGTAGTACTCAGACAGGGCACCCTATTCGAGTTGCCTACTGATTGATTTTAGAGAGTCCTTTTTTTTTTCTTTTTTCTTTTTTAGGTGTGTGGTTACTGTCACTGAGACTTTATAATACATCACAATTTGTTAAAATTTGTTAAAAATAAATAGGTCATCGTGGCGTCTTCCGAATCACGTCGTCTGTCCTGACGATAGCAAGGTCTACCTCCTCTGACTCTAGAGGAAGAATTGAACCTTGGTGAACCCGTGCCTTCTGCGGAAGAGTAATCTCCATTGACAAATCCTGATTTTCACATAGCCTCATATCATATGGAATTTCCAGAGAACCCTTTTATGGAAGGCGTTGTACCTCATTACAATCCTCCACTCACTGATCCGTCGGCAACTGTGATAGTTCAGATTCCACCACGCCAAGATATGTCTTCGGCCACACAAACATCCATTTCACAACTGACATACACAGGGTCAATGCCAATGGAAACCATCCCAGTTTCACCACCATCATCACTACCAGTTGTCAGTTGTATGCCGTTACTTGGTAACCCCAGTAGTCAACTTATGCCTAGTCCCAACCGTACGGTCATCACCACTATGAGTAACTCACCGAGTCCTTTGGGATATACTTCTACCATGACCATGTCAGGACCTATGGTTTCCCCTCCCATGAGTGGGACTACTTCGGTTCCTTTTAGCAACCCTTTCGGTTGGAATCCTTTGCTGAGTTCAAACCCCTTGGTCTCCATACCAGGGGGAAGTGTCACCAGCACACAAATAATAGGGAACATTTCGCTACCCCTGCAATCGTTAGTACAAACCAGATAACCTATTGTTAACACTGTTCCCTTAAGTGGTTTAAATATCAGTGTAGGGTCTATGCCGTTTCTGAATTATGCAAGTAGTAGCATTCCTCCGGGTAGCTCTATTGTGTCCATATGGGCCAACCCACCCCAACCTCCATCTGGACAAGGGGGGCATTTTTATCTTGGGGGAAACCAACTGTTTGCCCCGCAATACAATATGCCCTATGGACAACAACCATATATCCCTACCCCTCCACCCATAGGAAATTTTTATCAAAGTCCTATTTATCCTACTGGTAACACATTGATGGGCGGACCCTATGGTCCAAATAGTCAGCCAATACTTCCTTGGCTAGATCAGGGGGCAAACACACAATTGCCATTTGTAGCAGCTCTAGACACCCCTGACATCTATAAATTGACTAATGATCCCATCAATCATAACCCGCTTTGGCCTCTAGTTCCGCACAAGATTCCATCTGACATCCCGAAATTTGACAGGAAACAAGGGGAGGATTTGACTTCAGACATCACCACCTTTCATCTATGGTCTGTATCTAATTCCATGTTGGATGATAGTATCTGGCTTCGGCTGTTCCCCCGCACTCTCACTGGAAATGCTGCCAAGTGGTATATTGAATTACCACGCGCCGCCATCAACACTTTTGGCACCTTAGCTATGGAATTTCTAAAAAAAATTCAATTACCTATCATATTTGAAACCGGTATTGAAATTTTAACCTCGTTGTGCCAAGACACCGCCACCCACATCTCCGATCACATTCATGAATGGAGGTGTAGGAGGAGGCTAGTCAAATTTCCAATCTAGGATCATCTCCTAGCTATTTGGTTTTGTAAATCTCTCTTACCAACCCTAGCTAAAGACATTGTCCTGTTTGGTGCGGTCACAGAAGATCAATCCATTCGTCATCCCCAGCATTTAGATTTAATCTATTCGCAATCTGGCACGCTTTATGATTTACTCCCCCATGCCCCTGGTAATCCCAATTCTCTCGCTACTCAGAAACCCAGAGTCCATGTCGATGGTCTCGTTGGCACAATCTCTGGCGTAGCCACAAAACAGTCTCGGGGGAAAACCTCCGAGCCATCTTTGGCTACCAATGCCCATAATAAATCAACTACTCTTCCTACCACTGAGGTAAATTCTGTACAAACTTCACAAAAACCCAGTGGAAAGAATAAGAAGAACAAGAAAAAGACATCTTCTTCAGAAGAGCAGCCAGACCATCAGAATAATCCCAATCAGAAAAACACTGCTAAAAACGACAAAGGGAAGGAAAAACCCATGAAATTTCCTTGCAAAATTTGTGCGGAGGACCACTTGACATACAAATTCCCTCGGCTGCAGGAATGCACATATTTTATCGCAAACAAGGACTCTGGGAGGACACCTGTTGTCCTACATAATCCCTTCCCTAATCCGCAACAACAACAACAAGACATGGTTGCAAACCCACCACAACCCCCGCAAAGGGGCAACAGTGGTTCACATCCTTCCAGTGAAGGACCATCTGCCATTTATGGCATAGAAAGTTTTGAACTCTAGATTCGAGCCAAACTTTATGGAAATCATGTCATAGATACTCAAGAACCTGGTACCAATTCAAATCCACCGCTGCCCAACAATTTTCATATCGAACGGCTTATTGCTGACCCCGCGATTCATCCCCCCAAAGGGACACTTCGACGCACAACTCATAATACCTCTGCACGTGGCACCCAAAACTACAACAATGTAGAAGATTTGGCACAGGCACCATCAACCATGTTTGCTCTTGAAGTATTGCAAACTTTCCTAGCATAAAGGAAAGCCTTGCTTTCAGCCATTGGTGGGATTGACCCCCAGGATTCTACGCTAGCCCTTTTTGACATGGAGAAATATAAACCTCGCCCCTCACACCAGCTTGCATTCCAGATACAAGTTGTGTCGAAAGGGAGACCAATCCATCATACTTTCATTGACGAAGGTGCTTCGACCTGCGTTATGTCAACTACTTTCTGGCTCGCTTTGGGTTCTCCCACTTTTTCTCCACCGTCGAATTCCCTCAAAGCTTTCGATGGTCACACTTTCCTCCCAAAAGGATACCTTGCTAGCTTTCCCATTACACTTAGTGGGAAAACGATAACGGTGGATGTTGAAGTTGTAGATCGTCATCTCGATTATAATCTATTGCTGGGTCGTAGTTGGTCATATGCCATGACTGCCATAGTTTCTTCCATTTTCTGACTCATCCTCTTTCCATTTGATGGGAAAATAGTCACAGTGGATTAGTTATCCTTTTGCACCCCTGATTATGCCACATTACCAAGTAGCACTGTACCCCTAATAGGAGGCGTTCCTGACTCATACGCCAGTATTGGTACCGGTCTTCTGAAGGCATCTTCCATAATGGGTTGTTTTACTCTCCTGCCACCCGAGGTTCCAAATACAGTTGCAATGATCCCCACCATATTGGATGACTCTATCGACCCATGGATCCTACCGACACCTACAGACATTGATTCGTATGGAGATCAGATGCCGCTCTCACCAGCCGAGTTGGTTTACCAAACCATCCAAATTACATCTGAACCCTCCATGGCTATGGTTTCGACCAATGGTACGAATTCCCCACCCATCAAAGTTCCTTCTAAATATCTCCTCGTTGAAATCCTACCTATGGACGAAGCTATTCGAGAGATCATTCTCTAGAAGAACGACCTTGGGGAGAATTCCACCATCGCGCTTTGATGTTCGATTCGGACGCGATAACTACTCAAATCCCATCCTTTGGCCCACCTAAGATAGTCCCTTCCATTTACATGACTGTTCAAACCATCGATTCAGAAGGGAGCATGGGAAATATTTCTAAGACAATGCTCATAGATATCTCAGTAAAAACGGGTATCGTGGAAAACATTCATATTGGAGTAGATCGCAATCCCGAGGAAATTGCACACTTCACATCCCTCTTTAAAGAATTCTGCGATGTGTTTTCTTGGTCTTACCATGAAATTCCTGGCATAGATCTGTCTATAGTCGAGAACGAAATAAAAGTTTATGACAATGCTAAACCTATTCGACAGCGACTCTGACCTGTCCACCCACGCAAAGCGACCGCCATCAAAACTGAAGTAGAAAAACTCTTGAACTCTGGTTTCATCTATCCCGTTCCGTTGACAGAATGGGTTTCCAATCCGGTCCCCGTAGAAAAAAAACAAGGCACCATCCGATTTTGTGTTTATTATCACGATCTGAATGCTGCTTGTCGCAAAGACAATTATCCTACATCGTTCATAGATCAGATCCTTGATGATTGTGTCGGATGTGAGCCTTTTTCTTTTATGGATGGTTTCTTGGGGTATAACCAGATTGTGATTAAAAAAGATGACCAACATAAAACTACTTTCATATGTCCTTGGGGCACATTTGTGTATCATAAACTCCCATTTCGGTCTCAAGAATGCTGGAAAAACTTTTCAAAGGGCTATGGACTACACTTTTCACGACATTCGACATATTGTACAAGCTTACTTGGATGAATTTCTGGCCCATTCCAAGAAACGACCTGATCACCTTGCTCATCTGAAATAAATTTTTGCTCGGTGTAGGTTCTATAATATACATCTAAATCATCATAAGTGTGTATTTATGGTCGAGTTCAGACGTCTTCTAGGTTTCATTGTCTCCAAGCATGGGATTAGGGTTGATCCCGATAAGGTTAAAGCAATTGTTGAATTTTCGGCACCACAATCCATCCTACAACTCCAACGTTTGCAAGGGAAGGCAAACTTTTTACGTCGATTCATTGTCAACTATGCCGAGATGACAAAAGGATTTATGCGATTATTGAAGAAGGGAACACTATATTTGTGGGATGACCAAGCTCAATGGTCATTTGATGCTTTAAAATAGGCACTTGTTTCAGCCCCACTCCTTAGTGCCCCCGACTACTCACGCAACTTTCTCCTCTACCTAGCAGCCTCACCATCCTCGCTTAGCATGGTTTTGGTTCAAGTTCATAATGACGATAGTGAACATGTGATATATTACTTTTCAAAAGGTCTCATCGGACCTGAACTACGATACTCACATGTGGAAAAACTCTCCCTCGTAGTGGTCTTCGCTGCCACTCGGCTTTAACACTATATATTTCTACGTCAGACTACTATTATTTCTTTGGAGAATCCCATGCGACACATTTTGTCTCACCAAGTTAGCGGAGGAAAATATTCCAAATGGATAGTGATCCTCCAACAATTTGACATGGTTTTCGCTACTGCCAAAGCAAAGAAATCTCTAGTCTTCGCCGAATTACTGTCGGATCTTCCCAGAATCGACCCAGGAGATGTAGCTCATGATCCATTTCTTGATGAATCTATCTTCTTAGTTGATTCTTCTGATCCTTGGTATGGAGAAATTTTGGTCTACCTCAAAACTCAATGCTTCCTCCCAACTCTCACATCGGACGACCGCCGTCGTATTCGCCACCAAGAAAAACATTACCTCGTACTCAATGATACTCTATATCGTCGTGGTGTCGATACTATTCTTCAACGTTGTCTCACTATTGACGAAGCGGAACACGTTTTAAATGACTGTCACGCAGGGGCGTGCGACGGTCATCTTTCTGGCATAGCTACTGCCCAAAAGATCTTGTGTGTAGGCTATTATTGGCCCACTTTGTTTAAAGACTGCATCATAGTCGTCCAAAAGTTCCATTCATGTCAAATTTTCACGAAGAAAATGCATGCTCACCCTGCCCCCCTCCACCCGGTTATCTCCATCGGTCCTTTCGATAAATGGGGAATAGATTTCGTTACATGCAACCCCACTTCGGTCGACAGACACAACTACATTGTCGTGGCGGTCAATTACTTTACGAAACGGGCATAAGCCATTCCCACTTTCAGAGCCGATGGAGAAACCGTCGCTTTGTTCCTGTTCAATCAAGTTATCTGTCGTTTCAGAGTACCCCTTTCAATAATCACTGATCATGGATCACATTTTCAGAACCATATGATGATAGAATTAACTTCCATGCTAGGATTTCGACAAGATCAGTCTTCATCTTACTATTTGCAAGAAAATGGCCAAGTCGAAGCCGTAAATGGCATCCTCAAAACCATGATTCGTCAGTTAGTAGGCAACCATAAAACCACATGGCATCAAAATTTTTATTCTGCATTATGGGTGTACTGTACGTTAGTCAAAACTTCCACAGGTTTCATGCCATTCCAACTCGCATTCGGCCTAGAGGTAGTACTTCCAATCGAGTGTGAAATTCCATCACTCAAACTCGCTGTTGAACTCCTACCCGACACCACCGCCACATAAGAGCGCTTGCTCTCGCTCGATCACTTGGATGAGACTCATCGATATGCCACACTAGAAATCAAAACCCACAAACACCGAGTCAAGGCTCAATATGACAAATCTGTCAAGCCTCGTTCTTTTCAAGAGGGTGATCTTGTACTACTCTATGATCAAAGACACAACCTCTTGGGGGCAGGAAAACTTCGACCATTATGGCTTGGTCCTTATGTCATCACGAAATTCCTCTCAAAAGGAGCTTATGAACTTCAGGACCACAATGGAATTCCGCTCACAGAGCCCCGCAACGGGCTCTATCTGAAGAAGTACTTTTCCTAGTTACGCACTAGGCATATGATTTGTAATTTTATGTATATAATTTTTGCCTATTGTTTTGATGTCTTTGGACTTTTTGGGTTTTTGAGGTGTTTTTCTCATATACAATCTTTTTCTTTCACACAGATGCTGTCATCCTCCTTATCATACGTTGGATACGCGGACGGTGCTAGTCATCACACTCGACACATTGCTTCAGCTGCTTGGGTTCTCTACACACCTGAGTCAGAACTTCTTGGCTCTGGGGGAATTTTCCTAGGTAGCGCCACCAATAACGTTTCCGAGTACATGTCAGTGATCCAACTCCTCACGAAGGTTGCATCTCACGACATCTCCAATTTAGTGGTCAGGTTAGATTACTAGCTCGTCATTATGCAGTTAAACAATCATTACCGTGTTCGTCATCCAGTCTTGTTACGTTATTTTTTAAGGGTGCAAATTTTAGAATGTCAATTTCAAACAATCACATTTGAGCACATTCCTAGAGAATTTAATGCATTGGCCGATTCTTTGGCAAACTATGTGTTAGATTGGAATTTGTCACATTTGTTATAAAAGTATTTACACATGAGTATATATATTTTTTCCATAGAAAATAAATAAAAATTAAAAAACACATAAGACCAAAATCTCCAAAAGTATGTATATATATATATATGTCGTGTCTAGTACAAAAGGTACATCAAAAAATCTCTCAAAACTTGGGTGTTTTACAAAAATTTGGCTACACTAAGCCACACTATGAAATTTATACAACTGCTCTGCCAACTAAGCCTGATGCTCAAAATAACATACAACTTCCCTGGCTATCCTCCACAGAGGCACCATGTATCTCTTCGGTAAACTTACAATATGTCGTTGTAGACGAACTGGAACTTCCCGCATAGTAAGAGGTGGTACACCCATGCTCAAACGCTCTAGGTTTCGGGAAAGCTCATGTAGGGTCTGGGTATCATCATCTCCAACGGATTCCGCATCCTCCGTTGCTACATCAGCCCTAGGTAGCTGCAGTCCTCGCCGTGCATAACGAGGGGCCCCAGCTGGTCAGATAGGTGTCACAGTTGTGTCAAGAAAACAAGCTTCATGTCAAAACATATTTTCACCCTATTTAAACCAAAAAAAAAAAAAAATTGCATAAACATTCAAAAGACAAAAAATACTTCCAAAGTACGTTGATCATTCCTTTCTTACCATCTAGCCCCCACTGGGTGCTAGGGGGAAACACTAGCTCCAGATATCCAGTGAATTTCATCCCTGCATAGGGATAATCCTCAATCATAATGATCTGAGATTTGAGCCAATCAAATAACCCATCATTAAAACATTGACAGACTGGACCCTCTCTAGTTCGCGGGATCAAAGCTACCCATCGAGCCTGTCTTGGCTCACATGGGCCCAATGCATATGTAATCATCCTTGGTCTCATTAGTGGCACCCTCTATAGTAGGAAAGATACGATTAGTGTACCATACCCAAACTCTCTTTGGGTACGGGTTTTACATGCTGTAAGTTCTGCACGAACCCGATGGACAACCCCTTCACACCAATCAAATACCTGGGGTTGCATATAGTCTAAGGCTAGCAACATCTGGGCCTTGGTGGCCACATGCTGACTCTTGGACCCTCCCAAGTGAACGATCATCCATAGTAGATACCTCAGTGGTCTCGAAGCCACCCGAGCAATGGGCACCCAGTTACTAACTGCATGTGTGTTCTGTATGCAATGAGCATGAATAAGATCAACAGTAGTGCGAGGATCTGCTTTGGACCCCATCAAGTTTGGCCTTGGTCCACGACACGACAGGCCAGTCAAAAATTATATATCATCCTTCTCAATGGAGAGCTCATTGCCCCCAATGCGAAAGATGTGATAACGCTCGTCCCACTGCTGAATCAGCCACCTCAGTAGGTCCTCTTGACCCCTCATCAGTTCCAACCGTGCATATTTTAGCAAACCACACTTGTGGAGAGCTAACAAACTTGAAGCATCAGTGACCATATCTCGTTCTTCCTGCTCATGTTCCCTTTCTCGCCAGATACTCATGATAAACAACTGAATACCTGCCAGAACAACATTTTCAACAGATTAGAATTTTCTTGGAGTGCTTCAAAATGTTAAACAAGAGGTGCTTAAAACATGTTTTCCGCCTAACACGGGCTATAGAAAAAAACAAAGCATGCTAACGCGCCCTTCCTTCACAGGATGTGCGTTTAACGTGGGCCACGAATTTCTTGCCCGTGTTAGCCGCTAAATTTTCTTAGGGCCTACCAAAATTCACATTTTCAATGAGAAAAACATCATAAAAACACAATGAAATGATAGTAGGAGGTTTCAACTCTTACCTAGATCTTGTGGGAAGAAGAACCATTGCCCGACAGTCACCAGCTGAAGTTTTC
This sequence comes from Pinus albicaulis, assembly GCA_034641835.2. Classification (NCBI taxonomy): domain Eukaryota; kingdom Viridiplantae; phylum Streptophyta; class Pinopsida; order Pinales; family Pinaceae; genus Pinus; species Pinus albicaulis. The sequence goes on along the minus strand of CM076584.1, from coordinate 1,501,716,360 downwards.
ACACTTTTTCACCCCAGAGCTCCTTCACAGCATTCAAAACAGTGAAAATGAAAGTCTTCTGACCTTCTTATAGACTTTTTTGGGGCATGAATCTCTTAGCTAGTCTGCAAAAAGTCATGAATATTTGCTACATATGTGTCACAACTATTGAGTTTAGTTACCGATGTTCTGATGAGTGATTAAGATCTATATGCGGATATAACCATGTTCGACCCTTACTCGAGAATTATTTTCATGGTATTTTTCTTGCTCATTAGTCCAAAAAAACCTCGAGTTCTCTTCTTCGAACTCGTTAAACTTACATGAAGTCAATTTCGGGCATTCTTTTTATGGTATTTTTCTAGCTCGTTAATCCGAAAAACCTGGAGTTCTCTTCTTCAGAGTCATTAAAACTGACATGAAGAAGCACTGAGCTTTCTTTTTAGGGACTTTTTCTAACTCATAAAACTGAAAAACCCCGAGCTGCCTTTGTCGGGCTCATTAAACTACCACGACAGAGAATCACGAGCCATTCTTTTCCTCTTTTTCAAAGCTCTTTAAACAGAAAAAGTGACCGAGTTTTCTCCGCGTGACTCGTTAAAATTTCACGGAGAGCACCGAGTTTGTTGTTGTACTCGTTAAAATTTCACAAATAATATTGAGTTTACTTCGTCTCCTCGTACTCATAAAATAATGAGGCAGACTTCCATTGAACATAGATTTCTCACTTTTCCGGCTTCGATGGACTAACTCACGGAAAATGAACTGTTTCAGGCTTACTGTTCTCCCTTTGTCGTGCTTGGTGATTAAGACATGACAAAGGTACCCCCCGGAGTTGTATTTTACGACCTTTTTCAGACTCTCTAAATATGAAAAATTCACCGAGTTTACTCGTCTGGACTCATTAAACCTAATCAGATGGAGAAAATTTTTGGACAAAATGGATACTACCTCTGTTACGTTTAAGAAAGGTTGATTTGGCAGTAAAAAATCTTGAACATGGCACTTCCCAGAAAATTTTTTCGCAGTTAGCCAAACCCTACCTGCATCTATGAGTTTAGCCTTCATCTCCCAGTGTTCCTACACCAGTAAAATCCTAAAAAACTCTTTGGTGTTCAGTAAGCCTCAGCTGCCTAGTACCCTGTTATAGTGCCTTCTATTGTTCAAGCAGATCTCGCTATCTACTGCTCCTCATATCAACCAAACCGATCATTATGCCAGAAATTATTTGTCGTTATTTATCTCCATTTTCTCTTCATTATTTCCATCAAGAACAAAATCATTTGTTTTCCATTTTGTGTTGACTAATGTAGGACGCCTGAGTGCCTACCTTTCAACAGATCTCTTCCTATCGACTTCAACATCTTATCTAGGAAGTTGATCCAGAAAGTCATCAGTACCCAGATACTTGCCGACATCAGTGGCAAGTAATCTTGTGTTTGATTGGGAGTCTTCATCATTGGCTCCCAATCGAATGATTCTATGAGTGTTTGACTTCAACTCCTTTTATTCACACTCGCTAGATTGTACTATGCATCTTAGGGACCATCATCATTATCGGTGGCCACCTTCGCGTCTGTTAATAGTTTTCATTATCGACTGGTAATCAGATGATTTCTCACATGTTTTACAACAACTCTTTCATTCACATGTCGAGAAATATGTAGTTTAAGTGAGGCGACATTCAAGACCTTGGGGCGAAGGTTACATCATTACAACTGTGTTTCCTCCCCCAAGTTGCGATATTGTTTATGGAGACAGCTTGTTCACCCTGATCCTGTTATGACAGAAACTTCCACGTTAGGCTTATCGGTGGACATATTGTTCATATATCTGTACTAGAGAAATCATGTTGATTAGCTACTGAGCATGGGAATGCATGACTCAAGACAGATACTATATTTTCTGACATCTGTTGTTGTTTTAGGTTTTCCTCAGTCCTCCAATCTCTTTAGCTCTACTACACATATTATAAAGTATTTCGGCCATCGTCTTTGTCTCTAACCTCACACTTTAGGGGGCATCTATTACAGGTCAAATGATCTCCTCATCAGCTCAGAGGAGAAGATAAATATGGAAGGAAGAAAGAGACCTAAACTAAACCTACTTCTGCCAAGGTAACGTGCCCCTATAACAGCCAAAGTGCGTTATAATGCACCTGATCCATGAAAAGGTTGCGTTAGTGGCTAGGAAAATGCTTTGTTTAGCCTAGAGGGCATCATTACCCATGTTTTGATTTTGAAACAAGAAAAACCCACAGAGAATGATTTGAAACTCTAGCTTTTTCTCATAGAGAGTCAGTGAAAAATAGAAACTGCAAGGCACTAACTTCTTATTAGGTCTTGCCAAAAACAACTAAACTCTCAAGAAAGGAAAAATCATGGAAAGTTGAGGAAACATCTTGGTTTTTTCTATTTAGAACTGGTGGAAGGAGAAAGGAAAGGTTTCCCCTCTCCATCCCCTATAAAATGGAGCTGTGGGCTCTTGGTCCAAGGTCGAAGGTTTTTTTAATACATGTGAAGCAGAGCATTTATTGTTGTAGTGTGAAGGTCAAAGATCAAAGAGGTTCATTGAGAACTTGTAGATTAAGACATCACCACATTCAGAGAAAGAGAGAGAGAGATTGGAAGACTGAGGAGGGCTTGGTAAAACCGACGATTGTAATCCTCCTTTTAATAAATAAATAGAACTGTATCTGTTTTTTCCATTCAATGCATCAATATTGTTATTGTTTCTCAATTACTTACATAGCATGAGATGAATAGCTTAGATGTACATTGCTTAATGTTTATCATATGTTAACTTAATTGATAGGAAGTATATCGTGGTAGAGATTACGCGGGTGCTTTGTGATCCAGATTTATGCAGGAACGCAACAGAATAAACATATAACCATAAATACAGAGATGCAGCAGAAATAACACTTCATTTCATTAATATCAAAGAACTGAAATTTTCTTACAGACAGAATGGAAATAAAACTAGCTAGGGCGCTGGTAGCTATCTCTGAGAAGAGATGTGGCGGCTACAGGCCTCTGAACTGAGTTACAATGAGGCTCGAGGGCCTATTTATTATTGAGAAACAATGGAGAATCCTAAACATCCAAAAACCTAACCCTGGGAGATGAAGCGCCAAAACTATGGGCCCCGTTTGGGTAAATTGGTGTTTCAACTTCCCAGGGACGTAACTTTGGCATACTATCTCCATTTTTAGTGCACTTGTTGACAAACAGAAGCTCTATGCGAGAGTTTTACAACTTTCACCACAAATATTCTGAGCCAATGATGTTACGTTGGAGTAAGATGCCAAAAAACGTTAGGCATTTAGGGCCTCAAAACGGCTCCGGAAGTTGAGTTTAGAAAAACTACTAAAAAATAATCATTATGTTTGAGCGAAAAAAGAAGCAAAAAGAAGGCAAAATGGTGGGGGCCCAGAGTGGATTAGATGGGTAGCCTGTGCCACTGGGATCATTCCTCCCCCTTGGGAAGTAATGGTCCCCATTGCGTTAAGTTTCACTCCATGAGATGAGGAAATTTCTCTGGCTAGTCCACAGTGAACCACTTTCCCTGGTGCGAGGTTGGCTAGCCTTGTTGGCCGTCTGGGTTGGATCTTACGGTGGAGGAGTGTTCTCCTCGTCCATGTCCAACGATACAAAACTAGTATGGCATTCCATGCGATGCAGGTTTAACTCTGTTGGTGTGAGTTGTTCTGCAATGTCCGAGGTGTCCAGTAGAGGTGGGAAGTAAGGACGAAGGCGATCCACATTGAAGACTGGGTGCAGACCAAGTAATGGAGGAATACTAAGCTCAAAGGCATTGTTCCCTACAGCCTTGGTGACAGTGTATGGCCCGTATTGGAGCTGGAGAAGCTTGCGGTGGGGTCCAGTGAGGCGCTCCTTCTGCAAATGTAGCCATAATTTGTCACCCACTTGGAAGTTGTGTGGCACCCGGTGTTGATCATGGCGCTGCTTGTACTTCGCATTGGCTCTATCCAATATATCATGAACCTGTTGGCGGATGTGTTGAATGCGCTCGATGAATCTACTTGGTTTGTCCACTTTAGACTGGACATGAGATGAATCGGCCTGAGCAGTTGCAAATGGCATGGCTACGTCAATGGGACATGAGATGAATCAGCCTGAGCAGTTGCAAATGGCATGGCTACGTCAATGGAACATAGTGGTTGTTACACCATTTTTTGGTCATCTAACCTATTATCATTAGATGGACCCAAGTACACCATGTAAGACCAGTTTTACCCTAAGTAAAACTGCTTTCACTATGTTAAAACAGGAAACCCCAAAAGGAAATATTAAACAAACCCATATTTGTTTGATTTTCCTCATGGAATAATTAATTAAACCATAATTTAATTATTATTCCGAGTCATGTTTAACCCAAAATCAAAGAAATTAATTAGATAAACCTTTATTTATCTTATTATTTTCTAGGAATAATTATTTAAACCTTATTTAGATAATATTCCTTGTTAAATATGACCAAATCACCCACAAATAATTAAATAAATCATTATTTATTTAATTATCTTTCAACCACTTCCTTAAATAATTATATAAATCATTATTTATTTGATTATCTTCTAACCGCTTCCTTAAAAAGATAAATAAATCATTTATTTATTTATTTTTGACAAATTAAGGGATTTGACCCAAGTCAAATACCTTTTCCCTCCAACAAATATAATAAAATATTCCATAAAAAGTGGATCTAGATCTGATTAACCCATGCACCAAGATCTAGAATGACCCAATATTTTGTTATAAATAGGAGGGTTTTTCCTACCATTCTTCACCTTTTGTTGCCTATTAGATCACTCTGGATCTATACACTTGGTCCCATTTTTCCATCATTTGCTGTGTGAGCTCCCATTGAGCTCCTTTCTTTGCATTGGGTTTTCTACATCAACGAGAGAGACAAATCTTAGATCTGAAGTGCTGAGGACTACCAAGAACTCATCCCGCTGAGGAGAATTGGATACACCTTCTTGTTTTCCTCCCAGGTGCCCCATTAATATAAAAATTCTTTCAAAAAATCGTTCTTGCCTTGTCTATTGGTATATGGAGCAAACCCTTATTTTTATGCTTAATGTCTTTCCATGCATAGATCTGGTTTTTTGCAGCTATTTTATGTCTAACTAACCGCAGATCTGAAGATATTGGCAGCCACTTTTGTTGTTAGGGCTATTAGTTATGCGTAGCTAAAGTGGTCCTTTTTCATACACTTTGACAAAGGATTCATACTAACAGTGGCTGGAATCCCAAGCCCACCTGAAAGGGGCTATGCCCAATTGAACCGTGGAGAGCCCTGTTATAACTATGTTGTACATAGGGGAGGCTCTCGTCCCATGTGCGTGGATTCTTTGAATTGTACATGCGCAGAATGTGTACAATCATTCTGTTGATGACCTCTGTCTGGCCATCTGTTTGGGGATGGAAAGCTGTGGACTTGGTGAGCTTTGTGTCCAACATTGACCAGAGGCTGGACCAAAATGTGCTGAGGAACCTGCTATCTCGATCTGATATGATAGACTGTGGGATCCCAAAGTGCACCCACACTCGTTCGAAGAAGAGTTTAGCAGTGGCTTCTGCTGTGATATTCTTCTTACAGGCTGCCATAATGGCCATCTTCGAGAATCTATCAACGACCACGAAAACACAATCATTTCCATTCTTAGTAGAAGGCAGGCCCGACATGTAATCCATGGAGATGGATTCCCAAGGTCGACTAGGGGTAGGTAGTGGAGTATATAGGCCTTGCTTCTTGATGGTCGGTTTGGCAATGGCACAAGCAGTGCAGGATCTGATGTGCTTCTCGACATCCTTTCGAAGGTTCGGCCAATAAAAATACTTCTGTAGTATTGCTACTGTTTTCTCGACCCCGAAATGCCCAGCGACTCGACTGTAGTGTGCTTCCCATATCATCTTGGCACGCTCACTTGAAGGAACACAAAGGTGTCCTAGGTGACATAAAAGTGCATCTTGGAGGTGAAAATTTGGAACTTGCGTACCCCCCAAGAGTGCCTTGTAAGTGTGGCTAAATTCTGGGTCACTCTCATAGAGAAGCGGCCAATCAGAAGTCTCGTGCCCACAAGAGTTGAGCATGGTGGTGAGCGCCATGATCGGTGGTCGGCTGAGGCAGTCTGCAACATTATTGGTGCTACCCTTCTTGTACTTGATGTTTAAATGAAACTGTTGCAGATATGTGGACCACTTCTGATGGCGATCATTTTGAAACTTCCCTTATGTCTATATGAACTGCAGGGGCTGGTGGTCTGTGTGGATGATTGTTTCCTTCCCCAAAATGTAATGCTTCCATTGTCGACAGGCTTGCACAATGGAATACATTTCTTTGTCATAGGTGGGATACTTGCGAGCTGTCTCAGACAATGTCTCACTGTGATATGCCACTGGATGTCCCTGTTGAGTAAGAACTGCCCCAATAGCATAGTCAGAGGCATCTGTCTCGATCTCAATAGCTTTTATGAGAATTGGTAATATGAGCAACTTTGAGAGCGGAAACGGTGATTTTTCAGGTACGAACGCCTTCTGACGAGTTTCGACCAAAATTTTTCTCTCGCTCCTCCCTTGGTGACTTGACTCAAGGGCCAAGTGATATGAGAGAATCCCAACACGAATCTACGGTAGAAATTAGCAAGACCCAGAAAGCTGCGAAGCTCTGTTATAGTGGTTAGGGCTGGCCAATCCCGAATGACTTGGATCTTGGCTGGATCCACATGCACCCCCTTTCATCAATAATGTATCCTAGATATTGAACCTGGGTCATGCCAAACGTGCACTTCTCCAAATTGGCACACAACTTGTGTTGCCGCAGTGTTTGGAGGACTTGTCGGATGTGGTGAAGGTGCTCTTCCCAAGTCTTGCTAAAGATCAGAATGTCATCCAAGTACACCACTACAAATGAGTTTGTGAATGGCTGCAAGATGTCGTCCATCATCCTCATGAAGGTTGCGAAAGCATTCGTCAACCCGAAAGGCATGACTAGCCATTCAAAAAGGCCTTCCTTGGCTTTGAAGGCAGTCTTCCACACATCAGAGGGTTCAATTGGTACCTGGTGATACCCAGACTTTAGGTCAATCTTGCTGAAATATTTTGCACCTTTGAGTTGGTCCAGAAGGTCATCAATTCGTGGGATTGGGTACCTATTCCGGACAGTGATCTTGTTCAGCGCCCGATAGTCAATACAGAGTCTCCACGTCCCATCCTTCTTCTGTACCAACACGATCGGGCTCCCACAGGGCGATGAACTTGTTCTGATGTGACCTTTCTGCAACAGCTCCTGAATCTGCCTCTTGATTTCATCATTTTCCAGAACAGAGCGTCGATAGATCGGTCCATTGGGTAGTGGCGCACCTGGGGTCAGATCAATCGGGTGCTTGACCTGGCAGTGCAGAGGAACCCCTGTGGGTGAGGTGAAGATGTCCACGTACTCCTCCACGACCTTATCCATTTGTTGTTGTCGTGCAGAGGGGCCCTGTCTGGAGGTCGTGGCCACAGTCTTCTTCTTGCCCTGGGGGCGGATCATCAGGAAAACGAATTTTCTGGTTTGGGAAATGAGCTTACTGCATTGTTTTGCAGTAACCAAAGAGATAGCAGCAGGAGGTGGTACCTCTGGTATCCTGTACAACTTATTTCCCAAAGTAACAATAACAGCACGAGGCCGAGACTCATACACAGCATGACGCTTCCACAAGTATGGTTATCCTAATAATACATCAGAAACATCAATAGGAGCAACGTCACATAATACCTCATCCGTGAAGGGCTTGATGCTATAGGGAAGGCGACACTGCTGGCTGACGCGGAGATCTCGTCCTTGGTGAAGCCACCCGATGGTGTATGGATGTGGGTGAGATGTGGTCGACAAGCCCAACCGCTTCACGGTGTCTGCTGAAATGAGGTTCTTTTGGCTCCCATTTTCGACAATGAACTGTACAGGGGAGCCCTTTACCCACATCTGGGAGTGGAAGAGACGTTCCTCCTCCTCTGGATCTTCCGGTTCCTCCTTCTGGACCTTTGTAGTGGCAACAGTGGCGTTGAGCTCCGCATCAATAATCTGTTTCCCTTTTTCATTCCCCTTTTCAGGTTCTGATTCGGAGTCGGAGCATGCATCTGACTCAGAAGCCCTCATCTCGGCCACTAGCGACTGCTTGGCCCGACACTCACGTGTGTTGTGAGTGGAGCTCTTATGGAACTCACACCACTTTCCCGTGTCCTTCTTTGGCTTTACGGTGTTGTTCTTTTCTTGTGGCTTTGACGGGTTGTCTTTAGCCGCCATGCCTTGGCTCTATCCTTTGTTTTGCGGTTTGGAAGCACCTTTTCCTTGCTTTTGATTCGCAGATCCAAAGTCTCGCTTCTTCTGTTTGAATTTCTGCTCAATCTTGGCAGCATACCGGTATGCCGTACCAAGCGAGGAGATGTCGAGGAACTCCATTTCCTCCTGAATGTATCTGTGCAGACAGCTGCGATACTTTAGCACCAAATGTTTCTCCGAATCTTTGATACCCAACTTTGTGCGCAGGGTATGGAACAGATTCGTCAGCTCATGCACATCTTGATCCCTTTGTTGTCGCAGCGTGGTCCATTGTATGTACTTGTCCTCATAGCTCCCCATGGGATAGTACTATTCCTTGACGGCGTCTCGGAAAGAATTCCAAGTTGGTACGGCCGAGAACAGGGAGGGTTCTGTCTGGTCCTTGTTCTCACAGTAGGTTTCCCACCAGTCCTTAACATGGGGGGTAGCTTTGAGGAGTGCAAAAATAATCTTCTCCCGGTCTGAAAAGTCATGAACGGAGAAATATCCTTCTAACAGATTCAACCATCTATCTACGGCATCTGCGTCTATTTGACCCTCAAATATGGGAATGTCAAAATTTACTTGTACCTTAAAAGGAGTCGCACCTCCCGAGTGGCTGCTGGATGCAGATGCGCCGCCGGTGGGTAGCCGTTGAAGGATCTGAACAAAGTTATCCATCATCGCATTCCTTTGTTTTTCGAGGGCCTCCTCGAGCAATATTTTGATAGGATATCTTGCTCCCTGTGTTCTTTTCGTCCCCCCATGGGCGTCCGTCGAGGTTGCGGTCGGTCTTGCAAAGATTCCACCGAGATCAGCCTAGCTCCTTATGCCACGGCCCTTGGGCCAGGGACATTGCGGGGATCGAGAGAAAAACGGTGACTACGGTGATCCGGTTTATGTAGGAGCCGAAACGGAGATACACATATAACCATAAATACGAAGATAGAATGGAAATAACACTTCATTTCATTAATATCAAATAACTAAAATTTAACTTCTGGACAAAATGTGAAATAAAACTAGCTGGGCGCTGCAAGGCCAGCTATCCTGGGGAAAAGGTGGCCGGCTACGGGGCCTCTCCATCTATATTTGATGAGGCTCGAGGGCCTATTTATTATTGAGAAACAATGGAGAACCCTAAACATCCAAAACCTAACCCTAGGAGATGAAGTGCCAAGACTATGGGCCCCGTTTGGGTAAATTGGTGTTTCAACTTCCCAGGGACATAACTTTGGCATACTATCTCTGTTTGACGCACATGATACATCATTAGAAATCTCTATCCGAGGACTACAAATTTCGCCATGAATATCATTTTGGAACTGAATGATATTTTCTGGAGGCGTGATGCCCAAAAATTTTTGTTTAGGGCCTCAAAACGGCTCCAGAAGTTCAAGACCTGAAAAACTGCTAAAAATAGTAAGTTATGCTGAAACTGAAAAAATGAAAGAGACAATGGTGGGGGCCCAAGTGGAATAGGTGGGTGGCCACCAATATCCACCCGGATCACTTTGATTGATCACAGGGTTAGAATTTGGAGCCAGTGAAGGAGGATCCCTGCTTCGCTGCTTAGTGTTCTCCAAAGACTTCGGGATCTAAAAAGAGGTAATCTTCCATCTCATTTTATCAAGTTGTTTAAGTTGACATGAACAGATATGCATCTTCTTTATGAACTATACAACTAATCTTACTGTCTGCCTCGAGCACCAGAAATCCCTGAGAGGGATATTCGATAACCAACAACCCAAGAATTTTATCCTATAGCAGCAATGGTTCCAAAGGAATATTTGGAATGGTTAAAGGTGCAATCGGCGTGCTTGTACTAGCCCCTGACATACTGGTGTCTGGTGGGGTGTCGTAGTTGTGATTCCAAGTTTGGAAAAAAATTTCTTCCCCAGCCATGTAAATTTCATTGTTGTTTTTCTCGAAATATTCGAGGTTTTGCTGCTGAGTGCTGACCGTTCCTTGATGGGGGAAGTGTTCTTGCATCACCGCAGTTTTCTGGGAAGATCCTCCTTATCCTCGGTTACTCTGAAGCTTTTTAAGCTTAGGGAGTTCGGGACAATGGTGAGTATAGTGTCCGTACTCACCACATATTGAACAAGAATGGTTTGTTCGTAGAGGTGGCCTTTTGCCTTGCCTTTGGGCATTGGTTGGTTCCTGGTTCTGATTCCAGTTGGAGTTACCTCTAGCCTGGGATCGCAGTTGGCGCTGTTGGTTGCTGCCCCCTATCCAGGGTTCCCTTTAGGCTTGATTTTTTCCTTTTTCTTAACCACGTTAGGAGGGTAGTTCTCCTGATCATACTGGTGTGATTGATTTTGGGACGTCTACACAAAGTTCACTTGTGCATTGTTTTGTGTAGGTGGGTTGTGTGCTTGGGACCGAGCATATTACTATCCCATGTTTGCACCTGGCCATTGGGAGGGAGTTCTTCTGTCAGTATTTCTTCCTGCGTACTAGGTCCCCTCAGCTAGAGGATAAGGTCCTCCTTGGTGATACGCTGGCACCCTATTAGTCAAATTTTGTTGCTGCATGTGATGACTTTGAAATCTGGATTGAGACATGTTCTGGGTAGACCCATGTGTGTAACTGAGATTCTGACTACTGCTGCCTTGGTACCCTTGGGTCATTGACCCAATAATTATATCTACAGAGTTAGAGGCGCCTGGAAATTCTTGATAAGATTGCAGGCGCGGGGAGTTGGGCAGGATATTGTATATGTATCCTGATTGCGTGTAGATCAGTTCAAGCTGCTGGGGTTTACTGATTGTGTCCTCTTCGAATGTGGGGTTACATTGCGCCACATCCTTTGAAATCTCTGCCATTAGAGTTTTCAAGAATAAATCTAAATGGACTCGGTTGTCGAGTTTTGCTTTGCATAAATTGTGACGCCGCCTCCACTCATGGAGATGCTCTGAAATATGGGTAGAGGGGGATTGTCTGAAATGAGTTAGTAACTCCATTCCCGAATCGTGGTGAATGGGAAACTGCAATTATGTGAGGAACGCAATAGCGAGGGTGCTAAAGGTTCCATGTAAAGTAGGGGGTTGTTGCATGTACCATTTCACGGCTACTCCCGTGAGAGTGCGTTGAAATAGCCTCAATCGAATAGTATCATCGATGATGCTATTCGATGAGCACCACAGGTGAAAGGTCATTATATGATTTCCTGGGTCTTCCACTTGCTTACCTTCAAACTTTGGTATGTACGAAGGGAGCATCGTGGGCATGGGAGGCCAATTGGGGTCGTGTGCGATGGGGTCATTGGTGAGCTTGGTCAAATCTGGTAGATTCAACGCTGCTAAGAAGGGTGACTGGGAGGTTGATGCCATGGCAACGTGTGAATACACAAAGTTCTGGTTAGAACGAGGGTTAGTCTATGACGTACCTTGTTGTGAATTTAGCTGGCTTCTAGTATTGGATGTGCTCCTCTGCCCCCCAGGGGATGAGGGGGGAGTGGTGTGCGGTGTGGCGTTGGGAGACTGATTAAGGTTCCCAACTAAGGTTGCTCCAAGGAATGAGGAACCAACTACTATGGAAATGTTCTGTCTTCGATGCCTAAATGGTGAAAAGACCTGGAACCCCTCCCGGTAATGGGGGGAGGTCCAAAAGACGCCTGGACCGACGAGGTTCCATTGGAACTATTTGAATGTCGACCAGGTTAGGTTTTGGAAAATTTTTGAGGGGGATAGAGTTTGTGATCACGAAAAATTTATGGCCACATACATAAAACAAAGTGAAAATGAAATGAATTTTCCCTTTAACTTAATCTATGTGATCAATCAAGCAGAAAATGGTTTTGTTTGTTTGTGCATGATACTAAAAATCCTAGAAGACCTACTACGTCTTCACACACTCAAAAGTAACTGGGCCTTGAGAGGATTTCTTGCGAGTGCTAGCAAAATGTCCCGTAAGAGCTGGTGACGCCCCCAGTCAGCTGAAGAGAATCAACCAAGGTAAGGGTAGAGGGTCTGGCGCTTGACTGCAATGTCAGCTATAGGGTAAAGGATGCCCTATTTTTTGCCACTAAGAACCATCGTCCCACGTGAGAATTCGAGTCTTGGGCTTCTTGGTAGTCAACTAACAGTACCGAGTATCAGCCGGGTCAGGTAGCCCCAACTGATACCGCACGCACTGTGCCTAAGCCTAACCCCCTCTGAATCGAGTCTCTGCCGCGCTCGGGTTTTCTTTTTCGTGGGCTGATAGGTGGATTTTAAAGCTCCCTAAATACACAACTTCTATGTTTCAATGTGAAGTGTGATCAAGGTGGCTTATTGGATGCCTACCCCCTTGATCCTAACTTAATCTATAATTCTCTTATGGCCCCTGTGGGGAGAATTTAGTGAGTTGGTTTAAGTTATTTTTAGGTGAATGTGTGTGAGCGTATGGTGAAAAATCTCATAATTTGAACATATGGATATCGGTGATCCTTTACAAAATTCCCCTAGTTAAACTATGTGACGTTGTTCCTTGCTCAAATGGAAAGCATTTGCGGATAATGGGCCGCTTCCAAATCTTCCTAGTTAGTCTATGTGAGTGACTAAATGGAGATGGCGAATCATGAATGTAGAGCGTTCATATTCTTGTCTAGGGTCACCAAATGGTGCAAAGATAGCAGAGATTACTTGCTTTAATTGGCGATTCAATCCTAGTCCCGCAATTTCCTAAATGCAAAAATTGAATTTAAGCTAAACAATTTCTACACTAGCTTATGCATGTGTGGTCATGAGCCACTTACTTGGACTAGTTAAACTAAGTGTGCATACCAGAATTTGTAAAAGCATAAATTGGTCGGACAACAATGGTTAATTTGCCCCCCTACTTAAACTATGTGAACACTTTTTTGCAAAAAACAACTTAACTGAAAACTAAATAAATGCCTACAGAAAGCAGCAAAAAGTGAGTTCTCAGAAGCTGTGGGGTATCAACATAGGTGTTGGTAGATACATTAGGGGCTGTCCAACACACTTACAAGCAAGAAACATGTAGAAAATAGGGAGAAAAAATCTCTCTGCAATTTGCGTGTAAAATCCCTTGACAGGTGCGCCTTCCTGTGCACAGGTCAGTCCTGAACGCGCGCAATGCACTTCTGTGTGGAAAAAATGCGCGCAGAAATCCTGCAAGTAAAATATTAGGAGTTTCCTTCTTCAGTCTGTCACTTTAGTGAGTCTAGGGATTGCAACATGGGTCGGAGGACTGTCAGCTCCACTCCAACATAGACAAAGGGTCTCCTGCAAAATATGGCACAACCACATAAACTTGGAACACGTCAGTGGAGTCGCCAATCCTGTTGTTGTGGATTAGTCACACGGGTGTATGAAATCGCACAAGCTTAGAGAGTATTTTCTACTCTCTAAACTATTAGTAACAGGAAGAAAGTGGGGGAGCTCAAAAGCATAAAACTTAATGGAAATAGTATGCTGAAGTATGCTCTGGCTAAACTAAAACTAAAAACAAAAATATACAGAAGCTATATAGAGAGTTCCAAATGATAATAATGCAAACGATGGCTTGATGGCCTCTTCTTATTAAACGTTCGAAATGGAGAATAAATTTTACCCACTTGCCAAAGGGCCCCTAGGCAATGGCTCTAGGTCCCGATGCAAGGATGTTGCCTTCCAAGCTCTGCCTCTGATGCAGTCTCTCTCTCTCTCTCTGCTATGGTGGACTAAGATGTTGGGTGGCCAACTATAGAGTCCTCTTTAGCTCCAGCTCCGGGTCACACACAATGCTGGTGTTGCTTGGGAAACTTTGGCTAGCATAACATTGTGATCACCATTTCTTCATCTCTTTGTGGGTTTATGTAGGTGAGATTCAAATCCTCCTTCCCTCCCTTGGTACATGATGGATGGTGACCAAGGGAGAGGTGTGATTCCATTGTGTGCTCACATAATGTCTAAGGAGGCGCTAGTGGCTGTCCTTAGGAGGCTTTCACATAAGGAGTAACTGTCCTTTTCTTGGTGTGGTCCCGGAAAGCGAATTTTTTCCATTTCCAGGAATGTGTGCTTATCTGGCAAAAAGGCGCGCAAAAGGCGCTCTTCTCGAAGGATAAAGCACGCATATGAGCATTTATGACTAGTTCAAATATGATTTTCTCAAAACATGAGAGATTTTAAATACTTCTTGATTCCACAATGTGTTCCCGCCTTGTAAATCCTTAGGCTCGACATTAATTGATGTTGTCTTCTGCTGTACGATTTTCCAGTGTTAACACCAGGCTCCATCATTAGTAGGAAAAAAACTAGGTTATGATGAATCCAAAAAAATTCTTTACGTATGAGAAGAAGCAACTTCATGCTGGTAACGCCCTCACTGCAACCCCCAGAATAGAAGAAGGCAAACACAATCTACACCTCCTACCCCAAATTGCACCTTGTGCTATGAACCAGGCCATTTGATCACTTAGTGCCCTGAATTACGGGAATTCAACCAATTGTATCCGTTTAAACGTGTTTCCCAAAGAAATGTATCCAGGTGAAAATGTCATACTTGTCATATTTGCGCAAGTAACGATCACGCGTGACATTAGCCTCACCTTTCCTGATTCTTTTCTATGTTAGACTTCATGTGTCGGTTCATCACTGGGAAATTTTACTTAGTCGTATCAAACACCGAATCTTCGGACAACCCCAAACCACAAGGGGATGAACCATCTAGGTCCATATTATGTGGGTTTGAGAAAAAAGGGTCGTCAGTATTCCAACCGACCTCCTCTCACAATCGCCAACTTAGATATGGGAAAAATACCAAATGCCCTCAAGCCGCTTGGTCTAAACCACCCCTCCCATGTTCCCTATGCGATAAACACAACCACTTGGTGAACCAATGTTGGGAATTGGGTAACTTTAATGATTTTTTTTCTTAGTGGCCCAGATTCTCCAAATCCATCTCTCCAATCAAGAGAAAATCACATGCCTCTATTGCCACAATTTCTCTAATTTTCAATACCTTCCATGTTTTAGAGCAGCAGGAGCAGTATTAAGCTAAATCCACCCTAGGAAGTCACACCACGCTAACACTAAGACCCAAAGATGGAAAGCACTAAAAAATCGCCCATGTCACGACCCTAATCACATACCGTCATCTTATTATATGAGAAATACCAAACCACACACTATTTACTTGGTTAGTACTAATCCCGTGTGCACCATTTGAACCAGTAATTATCATAGTACGAAAGAAAGATATAAAAAATATTAATATTATTAATAATAACAATATTACTATTAATATTTTTATTAATACTAATTTTAATATTAATAAAAATAATTTGGAAATCATTGTTAAGTTAAACATCAAATCAAATTAATGTATAGAATTAATAATAAATAAAAACTAATAATATACTTTTCACAAATTTATGTAATTTTTATAGTTTTTTTTTTTTCATTTTTGTGTATCAACAAAAAAATTAATTTTATTTGAATGAATGTGTTTTGGCATTTCCAAAATGAAAATTTTCTTTGATTTTTAGGTTGATTTTCTATCCTAATATTTAAGGAAGACAAAATCAAATGAGGTGAGAGAAATGAAGGTATCTACTAGTGGTGTTTTAAGGGTGACCACCAACTTTGGAATTGAGGCTCAAAGTAGTTCTTTGAATAGTTTTGAATCTGGTTAGAATTTAAAATTTTTTGCTAGTGGAAATGCTCTTTAATAATGGTTTGAAGATGACCACAAATTGGATGGTCTTGGAATAGTCTAGAATATGAAATTACACATTTTTCATATCTAAGATTGATTCTTCTCCTCTTATTAACAACTTCCCAAGGTCTAATGATGGGAATGGGAAGTGCACACTAAAACTTTGAATTTTTATGTAAGTATGCTCTTGAATTGGTTTCACAAAACTGATTAATCTTTGACTGTTGGGGAGTTGGACTAAAAGGATGAGTTTTTTTGAACATTTCACTTTCTCTTTTTGTTTTTTTAAAGAAATGAGAAGATTTGTTTTTACCAATATAGTGCTTTAAATACCTTTCAAGTTCAATGATAATTTGATGCAAGTTCCATTCACATGATGCATACCAAATTCTTGCATGTTCGCTTGGAAATTTTATGAACAAGGTTTTCCTCTTATTAGGTTCAATGTCTCTTTGTTTCTCCCCCCTGCCCCCCACTTTACTTATTTGACCTTACTACAATATTTCTCATCCCACATTAAGATCTTGTTGTAATAGGAATTGATAATTTTTTAAAAACATTTTTCAACATGGTTTAGTCAATGCCCAAATTGAAGTACCTTAAAAGGCTTCATTTTTATGCCATAGGGTTGCATTGCGATTGCTCATAAAAAACTCTCAAATTTCCATACTCTGATACAACTATTGGAATCAACCATAATGGAATGAATTGATCTTTCGTTAAGAATGATGTACTATAAAAACAACATTGAAACCATTGGATTGAGATTCCAAGGTTTCTTGGACTTCTATTAATTGTTCACCATAACCCTAATGGATTAGTTGTCCAATAGATGATATCGTTGTTGACTAATTGCCAAGTAGTGTATAGAATTAATCCAAGGATCAAGTCTTCCAAATAAATCAACATACAAAATGATTCTAAAAGAGAATGAAGAAGTGAAGAGACAAGTCTAAGGGTCGCATTAAGGGGAGTTTGAATCTATGAGATGATCCAACAATGTTTAGTCCAAAGAAAGATGACAAATGGAGTATGAGTACTAATTCTAGAGGCATTAATAAAATTATAATCAGGCACAAATTTATGCTTTCACACATTGATGATTTAATTCACTATTTAAGTGATTCCAAGTATTTATTTAAGATTGGTTTGAAGAGTGGATACCATCATATTAGGATTACCGAAGGGGATAAATGGAAAAAAACCTTCAAAATAAACCATGGATTCTATGAATGATTATTGATGTCTTTTGGTCTCACTAACACCCTTAACACTTTTATGAGGCTAATGAATGAGGTATTAAAGGAGCTTATTGGTAATTTTTTCATTGTCTATTTAGATTATATATTGTTATGCAATCAAGGAAACAAGAAGCATTTAAGACATATCAATCTTAAGAATCTTGTAATGAGAGAAATTATTGATCAATTTGAAGAAACACAATTTTATGAAGAAGGAATTGGTATACTTGGTGATCAAAGGCTCGATATTTTAGCTCAAAAATGGAAGTGATCATAATTGAAAGAAACTAGAACGACAACGACTGGCCCGTTACCAGGAATCCAATGAAACGCGTTTAGTTGAAAACCGAGTTCGGATGAAGGGGTTATGGTCTACTGATCGTCGTTCAGAACAAGCAATTTTTTATAAAAAAATTACAGAACAGGTACATGTTGATGACATGGTAGCCCAATCAGCATTCAGGGAATATTCTTCAGTTTTTGTCCAATTCGGGTTTATGATTCTATGTGCTGGAAATTATCATTAATTATTTAAGGTTGGAATTAATGTGTGTGTATATATATATATATATATATATATATATATATATATATTATTTTATTAATTTAAACTCAAACCTTAATTAGTTTTATTTAATTCCACATTTATATATTATTAAACCTGTTTCAAATGTTTATTAAACATTGGCATATGTTATAAACCCAAAGGAAAGAATCTAATTTTCAATGGTGGAGCATATTCGTTAACAGGTTGAATGTATATAGTCTGTTGGCATATATATTAAAGTTCGAAGGTTTGATACGGTGGAACCTGTTGGTATATATATATATCATATTAAAGTTTGGAAATGGAGTATTATATAGTTAGTGGCGTATAAAAAATACGTTAAAGTCTGGATATGGCATATTATATAGGTTGGTGGGGTATAAAAAATACATCGCAAAATAACGAATGGAGGGGCAGAGGTCAGTGTTACGCAACATTTTGTCATTGTCCTTGCATTCCCTATTCCGAATACTGGGAGACCATGATAGTGACCCATATCTACTGTCACACATCATAATGAATGTCATTGCATCCCTTAGCATGCCATGAAAAAAATATCTGTAGACCATTCTTGAAGTAGACCCTTAAAAACATGTATTTTTGGGTCGGCATTGTCGTGTGGTTATGTCCATGATTTGCACTAGCCCTTGTGTTGTGGTAGCTTTGTCTATGAAGGACCCCCACATCAAGCTAATTTTGGAAGGTTTTTTAATATGGAAATGAAGCTTCTAAGATCTAACAGCTTCATGAGCAGAATCATGGATGTTTGTTCGACTGGATGTGGTTGATTTTCTCCCTTTGGCCTTCTAGTTCCTACAAAAATGCAACTTCCCAAAGGGATAGACCTTTCTTCCACCATATGTGGATCCCAAAGCTCTTCCTCCACTCCTATAAATTCCTCTTCATCCCATTGATTCTGCTAGCTAGAATAGACCAAGAGCTAGTGCATAGAAGATAATAGAGAATAGTCCATATTTGTGAGAGAGAGTTTGAGCCTTTCGCCTCTTCGAGCCGAACCGACGAATGAATGCTTTGAGACGTGCCTGAATGAACCCATAAAAGGAGGTCTATAGTGTCAAGGTGCAGGTTGTAAAATCCCTTATATATATTAATATGACATGCTTGATTTCTAGTTCCATATTTTTCTATGTTAATATTCAAAGTTTCCGTCTCTCCTTGACTAGTTGGATAGTCATAAATGAATATATATGCTCGTATGTTTTTATCGTTTGCTTGATATTTATGTAGGTGTGTGTACATCACTACCACTGGAGTGCAAGGCCAAAAGGAAAAATATTGAGGGATCACTGCGACATGTTACATCAAGAGTGTTGGATTGAGGTAGGACATCTATTCAAATCTTCATTTTTTTTATGAACTAGGAATTTAGAAACCATCATGTTGCCTTGTTGCTAGACCCACCCTAGGGCTAGAGGGATCACCTTTGTCCATAGAGGGGATTTTCCTGCACAACAAGTTGGTGACTTCGCTGGGGATCATTCAATACTGTTGTCTCTTATTGCTCATTTTGAATTTTTGATTGTTTGTCCAACTTTGGCCGAATTGTCGTTTCTCTGCTATTTTTGGCTTGTTTGGCTGCTTCTAGCCATTTAGCCTTTTTCTAGAGTGATGTGTCTGGTTTTTTTTAGCAAGTCCTATGTTTTTTCCCTTATTTCCTTTCTCGGTGCTGCTGATTGTTTGAAAGTCGTGCCCATATACATGAATTGTCATTAACGCAGGCACGATTTTTCCAGTTCGGCGCCAAATACTCTTGAACAACTGCACCAATTCCTGTAAGATTGGATTTTGGCCCTTTTCCACTAAGTTTCTAGTATGTCTTATCATTTAGGTTGGTTTTTCTGCTTGGATTGATCCATCTAGCTCTTATTTCCTAACTTGGTTATCTCATCCATTCTAGTTTTGTTACCTCTCATTTAGACAATGTGGCTTATCCATCCTAGGGTTTCTAGGTGTTTCGAACCATTCGCTTGGTTGCATGTTCATTGGGTGTCTAATATATTTATGATTTAGTTTGGTCGTTCATTGTTCAACCTTTTATGTGGTTGGTTGACCTTTTTAGTTGATTGTACATGAAGTAGGGTTTTCAAGCTTTCATTCCGTGTCTGTTTGGTTCTCCCTCCATCGCCCCGAGCATAGATCACATTGCTTGTTGAGTCGAATAAAAATCCCTTTATTTTGTGTAAGGAAATGCATGCCTATTTTCGAGTGCGTGTTTACGTTTTCTTTGAGTTTATCTCTTCATGATTTGACGATCTCGTTCAAAGCTACTTGAAGCTAGTATTTTTTTTTTTAGTGTAGCATTGCATTGTTTCTCAACACTTATACAAAAGAACAAAAAAATTGCATTCTTCCTTCTCATTCAGAAATGAAAGTATTGTTTTGCGTTATTAGGTTCCTTTTTCATTGGAAAGTGAAATACAAAAGAAAAAATTTTGTTTTTTTCTTTGGCTATGTTAGTAGAATAGGGGAAAGTGTCATTCTTGCATTTTCTTGACTGCTACTTTGTTGCAAACCTCTATCCTTCACTTAGCTATATTTTCATCGAAATGAAATGATATTATTTCTCTCATATATTTTCTGTTGGGGCCCTTGTTTTTTATTTAGAATATTTTGCATTTTGAATAAAGGATGGCCTTTTTGGGTTGCGGCAAGATGACACATGGCAATCGCGACCAAGTCGCAACTATAGCAAGCCACAGAGCTATCGATGTGGCGCAGAAGCAAGAGATAGCTGAAGACATCAGATGCATGAGGATAGATGGCAGAAGACACAAAGTGGAACACACAGATAACAGGAGAGAAGCTGGAAGCAGCCGAAGAAGAACAAAAAGAGGAACTAACAGTTGCGGAAGCAGGTGGATAAATAGCAGTCACCCGGACGAAAGAAGAGAGGCTACAGGAGATGGAACACAGAGCGAATGAAGGAGATTGGTTAGGATATCTCTGTAGTTCCTAGGGTTCTCTCATTTACCTTTCTGTTATGTAAGGAATCTGTATCAGACTGTAAGCTCTCCTTGCGGAAGCTATGTAACGATGGTTGTGGATGAAGATATAAATACAACTGCAGGTTACTGTCATACTGTGTAATTCTTGTGCATGCATGATAGTTGCGATGGTTTAAAATTTTATTTGCTTAATACCTGTTTATGCTCTGAATTTTCTTGCAGATATATCTATGTTTATGCAATCTGTTTAATGGTAATCATGAGTTGCGGATCCGTTCCTTGCTATCGATCTGTTCCCATCCTGCATGTGGTTGCGGCATGCCTCGGGTGAGGCTCTCTGCTCTCCAGAGTAGGGTGATAATGCCAGCATGGTTCTAGACTACAGTGGATTCCTTTGTTGGCCACAACTCCTGAACCTGGGTCTTGCCTGCGAGACCTGATTCCTCGCCAAAAAATGGTTCCATTGCCGGGACCTGCATGATATGAGGGGAACTAGATCATGGTATCGAGGATCTATGAAGGCGAAATACGGAGATGGTGGGATAACCGTCTGGACCAGTTTGTTGCTCAGCGAGCGGAGTTGATGAATCAAAAGGAAAGCGTGCTCAAGGATCTTGTCCTTTTCTTAGATTCCTCCAGTGATACTTACGAGATCCTCTGGGGAAGTTCCCTAGTGACCTCTATAACTGGTTTCGGAGGTTACAGACGAAGGTGCCTAGGGATAGCTCACGGAAGATAAACCGCAAGTGGGTGCACGAGGATCTGGTGGCTCTGCATCGGTTGGACAATGAATTAACCCGCACGGTGGATTTTTGGGTATAGACCACTTTGAAAGGGAATATTGTAGAGTTTGCCGCAGAGTGCTACCAATCCTTCTCGAAGGCTGAGGCTATCTTCCATTCCAGGTTAAGAGGGAAATTTCTCAAGGAGATTCCACTTTGGATCAAGGCCCTGATGGTGGATGAAAGGCTGGTGGAATTTCAAAAGTTGAGCATGGAAGCGTAAGCCCCTAGTGCTGGGGGAGGGTTGAAGGGACCGATGCTACGTAAAGTGTGAAGAGGGGAGTGGGGATGGATGCTGAAGCCGCGAGAAGGTTGAGGGATAGACGAGCACATCGGCGGGCGCAGATCGCCGACAGGTGGCGAGAACGGGTGATGTGGGAGTTAAGACGACGGGAACATGACTGGAAGAATCAAGAGGAGGTGCCTCAGTGGATAGGGATTATGGACATTCCAACGGATACCCTGGAATGAGAAGGGACCATTATGGGAGTATGGCGGGTGCATGGGAGCCTGACTAGGAGAATAGGAGAGATGACGACTGACAAAGACGATGCAGGAGGGCAGCCTGAAGAAGGTTCCGATGGCGAATGGTACGTCGCAATGCAGTGGTTGTTTCACGAGCGGATGACATTCATCTCTCTAGGCAGCCCTACTTCCGACAATTTGCATGGAAAGGATCCCTACCTTCCCCTGGTACTTTATCAACCTTTAAGTAATATTTTCGTTAAGTTACAAGCATTAAATCAGTTGCACAACAGTTCATTGTCGACAGTCACACGCGTGACTAATAGCGTCACTAGTGCTATTGCATTCCCCAGTGGAACAGTTATGCAACTGGGATCTGGAGGATTTATCCTAGTCAACCCTCCGTAAGTAAGTATGGTCGAGTCCTTCACCCGGTATCCAGAATTCTCTGGTCGAGGCAACGATGATGTGGAACAACACTGGTATCTCTGTAAAGCCATTTGGAGGGCTCACCATACGCCAGATGCAGGGAAGCTAATAGAGTTTCAAACCACGCTCAGAGAGAGAGCTCTGCGGTGGTTTATCAAATGGTCCGAGGCCCATCCTAATCCAGTCCTTACGGATGTAAAGCGAGATTTTGTCTGCGAATTCAAGCTACCCCATATGGACCAGCAGGGTCTGTCTGAGCTCTGGGAGATTAAGCAGAAAGAAGGAGAGACCGCATGGGAGCTGATGCAGCGATTCAAGGACGCGATTGGGAAGCTCAGCTACTCGATCGATCCAAACCATCAGAGGGACTGTTTAATCAAGGCTCTTCTTCCCTTGACGCGAACCCCCCTCACACAGCAGAAGATTGACAACTTGCAGGATGCTCTAGAACAGGCCATGAAAATAGAGGCCATGGCGGGCTACCCTCAAGAATATCATGAGGGGCCGGCTCCGCAGGATCCTTCCTTAGTGGGGCTACAACATCAGATCGCTAGTCTGACAGAGAAGCTTAAGGAGATGCAACCTATACGACCATCCAGGCCGAATGTTTGGTGCACTCACTTCCTGGTCGAAGGCCACGTCGCAACTGAATGTCCTAGACTGCGTGGTGCGGGTGTGGGACCCTCTGTTGCGGCGATCCACGGGGGTCCACCCTCGGTGGGTGGCATAGCAATGAGTCCGCAGGGGGTATACCCACCGCAACAGCCCTATGCGGGGTTCCCACCTCAACCGAACGCAATTACCACGGAATACTGCGAGATTTGCCGGACGATGGCACATCCACCGCGGATGTGCCCGATACTACAGAAGTACTCCACCATCCCCAACAACGTATATTGTGAGTTTTGTGTTTCCACGACTCATAACACTGAGCAGTGCAAGGCTCTCGATGCACTTGCGGATAGATTGGACCGTCCCTCCTACAGGGTGAACGAGGCTTCTAGGGGAAGAGGCAGCGGTATGTGTGGAGGCCGCACTAGGGGACGCGGACCGGTGAAATGTTACAACTGTGACCAGGAGAGTCACGTGGCTCAGGAATGTCCCCTACCGTGACGTCCTTGGTGTTAGCCCCCTTATGAAATTCTTGACAAGCAAGCTGGGGGGGCTGGATTGTTTTGGAGTCTTCAGGGAATGCCTTTTCTCCTGAAAACCCATCCTCCTTGAAGCCTCTTTGTGATGTGCCTAATATAAATCCTCTCTGCTGATCCATTCCTCAAAGGGCCTGCATTACCCCTTGTACTACTGCTAATGACCACAATTCTCCTTTTTTCCCTTTGGGCAAGTTCCCTTTCTTCCTTTCATCCCCACCATTAATCTCTTAAATTTCCCCGAAATCCCCCTTAATTTCCACCCTCACTCCTTATTTCCCCAGATTTCCTCTCTATCTCCCTGTCGTTACCCTTATAAGGCTTCAAAATGCATTAAAAAGGCTTGAAAAACCCGCTTTAAACCTTATAACAGTCTTAGCCGCTCTTCCCATTAGCCCCGCGCTCCTTTACCTTCCACAAAACCCTGCGCTGTAACCATCCGCCAGTCTAAACGACGCTTATTCCCCCATTCCCTATCGGGCGCAGCCTCACCCGTAGATCTTGGCAGATTGGACGGCAGTCATTAAATCCCCAGCGCCCACGTTTCCCGCGTTCCTTTTCCCTTGCTGGGCCATCGCCGTCCATTTCCACGAAGATTCGACGGCCCACAGTGCGTTCGATGTCGGTGGTCCCCATACGACTATTCCAAACCTGCCGGTTTCCTTCGCACTGCTTATGCACGGTAGGTGGTTTCTCTCCAACGCCCAGCGATTCCATACAGCTGCCGACGCGTGTATTTTGTATGACAGCAAAACCGCCTATTCCCTGCACATTATCTTTTGACCACAAATGCCGAGCGAAATCACTGTCAGCCGTCAGATCTTGAGCGCCTCATCCAACGGTCGTCATTCGTCTAAGCTGCGCACTGCTTAACCCCTGTTCATCGCACCTGCTGGCCTACCATCTGTCGCCCTCCATCATCGATCTCCGCCACGATCGACAGTCCAGATCCGCCCGCCCGCTGTTGACTATTCCACTGTCTCCTGTTCCCGCCACGTCATCTCCACGTGCACCCCCCGTACAGTCTCCCATCCCATTGCATATATTGGTCCTTTTTTCACGTTTTTTAACGTTTTCCACGTATATTTGCTCTGCAGATCGCCACCATTCACCAGAGCACATTCCTCCATTCTTTCTGCGATTTTCTCCTCCGTATCGTCATCTACACGACCTTTCTCCGCCTCCACATCATCCGCCACCCCATTCACGATTTCCTTAACTTGTTTGTGTGTTTTTCAAGTTTTCAAAGAGGCAGAAAACCACCATGATGCATACATACCTCTTCAATGGTGTGTTGCACAAATATAGAACCGAGATGGGAGTTGGTACTCCAGCAAAATGTAAAAAAGGGTGGCGGAGATATAAATTTCATCAAAGGACAGGTTTTTGAAAATCCGCAACCCCATCCAGTGCCATTAAAGCCCAGATCTCGCAAAATCGAAACATTTATGGAAACATTAGAAAGGCCAGCTTATGATTATGGTCTTCAGTACTCTGGACTGAAGATTTGGATCCACAAGGCAGCAGTTTGAGAAGCAAAGCACCAGGTTCAAAACCCCGAAAGTCAACCAGAAGTGTAATACACGGGAAAACGTACCACCAGGGTTTTCTACAGCAGCAGTATGTTCTTTCTTCAATCAGAGGACAAAGTGCCCATACAATCTTCATTATTCATCGTGTTCGAGAAAATTTTCCGCCCAGACAGCAGTCCGACATGGTCAGAAGCATTGGTGACTCAAGTAGGGCAGAACTCACATTTTCTTATTGGATTTTTGTTATTCTACCAATAAGTACCACACAGTACTGTAGTCAGGCCACCTAAGCCATACCAGAGATAAATGCAAAGATTTAAAACAGGATGGGTTTCAGTGCTCCATTCATTTCTGTGTTTAATGTTACATTTAGTGTCCACCTACCTCCTCAGTCTATCTTCTGTTCATCCTTCGCTATAAAACACCGAAAGAAATTATTTTAAAGGTTGTTGATGAGATATCAGAGAAATGCAAGAATTTTCCTCTTGAGACAAGTTCTCTGTGTAATATTGTAAGATAGGCTGAGATTTGATGTATTCATACTGAATGTTCAAGCTGTGGGCAATGATGTACCTGATTGGTGTTGTTTTTAATATGACAAGCATATTTCTTTGGATCCTGATCTAAAGAAGCTGGTGATGTTTTCCTATCTCTGTGTTTGATTTCATTTCATTCCATTTCTACTGGCTCGCATCAAAAGTTTGGCATAAGATTTACCCCTGATAGGTACCTTATGTTGCTGCTCTCCCAGCCTTTTATGTTTTCTGCTTATATGTGTATCTGAATATTGATTTCAATTGATTTAACCAGTGTAGTGGATGTCATTGCCTGCTCTCTGATGTATGAATTGAAGAAATCTATGTTTAGATGTTCTTGCTAGGATTTAGTTAGATGAGTTGAGAACATTGGGAGGTCTAGAACCCTGTCTCTGCCTCACTAGGATCTTCCCATCCCAATTAAGCCTTTCTAAGATCCCTTGTATTGCCTATGATTTTGTCCAAGCAGGTCTGGAGTTAAATGACCTCTGACCTGATATATAGATATAATTGGATGGTTCTTCTCCTTTCATTTTCAGTCCTTAATGTCCCATTTCAAATATCATCTTTAAGATCCAAATGCTCTGGATGACTAGCCCAACCGAAAGCTTGCACATTGAACACAAGTAAATCCTCTCTTGACTCCATTGCCCAATGGCCTTGATGTTCTCTGAGTTATCTACCTTTGCCTAATTTCCTCTTTGCTCACCCTTGTCTTACATTGGACCCTTCTTTCCTGATTCCCAACAACCAAACATAAACAAACAAACAAACCCTGCGCATATAACTAGCCTAAAACCATAACTTAGAGCCTCAAAGACATACCATTTGACTCATATAGAGAGATCCCTCTCTGGACCTAGGAGGGCTAGATCCTAAGGTCTAAAAGTGGTTCTATGTTGTCTCATCGTTTGGTCTTGCCAACCTGGCCAAAACATGGGAACCCCAACATAATGGCGACTCCGCTGGGGAATTCTGAGTGCATTTCACCTTAAACATTTTTAAAGACTCAGAAACTTAGAACTCTGGTTAGGTTGACAGTAGGTCCCTCATTTCTTGAATCAACCTCCATTATTGAGTATCCATCATACTCTTAGACAGAGCCTGGGAAGGGCCAGGTAGCCTCCGGATCTCACACTCTTCGGAGGTGAGATATCTGGTAAATGCCCTCCCAGTCAATCTCTAGTTGGAGCTAGCTGTTTTTTAGGAGATTCCTGAAAGGTGATAGTGCCTGAGCACTGTGGCGGACAGTGTAACCCCTTAGATATACCCTCCACCTAGCAACTCCATAGCTCCTAGACATTCAAAAGACTCCACTGGTGATCAGTAGGCCTGCTGGTTATCTTGGTTTCACATAAGACTCCACTGGGAGACCTTCCTTCATAACAACACCAACCACAACAGAAGTAACAAGTAGGGTTAAGCTGCTTGGCTAGGAAACAACATTCTGGCTTTCAGAACCATTCACACAAGAGCTTATCCCAACCCTGACCCACCTGAAATAGTTGACAACCCGGAGAGTATCCTCAAGGGAGCTCCTACACCTAAAAGACCAACTATTTCCAGTCACATTCATAGAGCTAATTCTGCACCAGAAGACCTAGTAGCTCTATCACATTTTCCCCCTGACCTAGACCTACCTAATAGGCTACCAAGAACTAGGTCATTCAATCATCTAGACCAGCCAGACCCTGAGATTCACAGTTCACGACCTCATAGTGGTCAACGAACTAGGGACAGAGGAACCCCTCCATCTACACCACTTGATATCCACTTCATTCAAAACTTGGGGCTCTCACACCCTAGATCTGCTCAACAGACTTCTACTAGTCCTAATATCCCTGTCATCCATATACCGGCTGCTCAAGCCAACCCTATACATCATCAGAACATTATCATGGTAGCTTGGTATGCACCTTTGGTTTTACCTCAACCCATGCTACCCTTACCCAATGATTATCAGTCAAAAATCCCACACTTCACTACTAAATAATCTATTACAGCTCAGCAACATGTAGATAAGATGGAGGATTCTTTTGACTATATGGAAATTGATGATGAAACAATCAAAATGAGAATATTTTCCCAAAGCTTAGGGGGCGATGTAAAGAAATGGTTTAAAAGCTTACCCCCTGGCAGTATCCAAGATCTCCCTGCATTATATCAGACCTTCATAAACAAATGGGAAGTTAGGGCAAACCCTTGCCAGCTCCTAGCAGACTACATGACCCTTAAGAGGAATGTGGGAGAGAGCGTCCATGATTACACCACTAGATTCAACAACATTTACAATGCTCTCCCTCCACACATGAAACCTCCTCAAGGTATGGCCCTAGCCAAATATCCTGATGGATTTGATGCTGACATGGCCTATGAGCTGAGAGATAAAGAGTATAACACATTAGAGGACATGCAGAAAGGAGCAGTGAACATAGAGGCAAACCTAATTGAGAAAAGAGCAAGACTGAGATCGGAAAAGAGGGTAACATATAGGGATGACACTGTAGCTTCCACTTTAGACCCAAACTATGATAGATTATCTAAAAACGTGGAAAGATTATAGAAAATTTTGGAAAAAATGGTTGTCACAGTTAGCAGTCATAACAGAAACCAGAACCAAAATCAAAACCAAAACTTTAGAAGGAACAACAATGCTCCCAACAGACAAAGGGAATTAGATCAACAAGTTATTCCCCCATTCCAGAACTTTCTTGATGAAGATGAGGGGATCATAGAAGAGTCTGAAGGGAATATGATAAACATGTTCGAAACAGAAGACTCAGTCCTTAACTATGATTCAGGGGAAGATCAGCCCTCACCTTCATACTGGGATGAGGGACGGTTAGAAACTGAAGATTACAGATTAGGATTTGAAAATGCCATGTTACAGGTCAGAGAAAAATATGAACTTAGGAGCAAAAATAACCAAGAAAATTCCGAAACTGAGACTCCTGAGGTTACCATCAAGAAAAGACCTGATAAAACTTCTAAAGTATCTGCTGTAAATAGCAAATCAACAGCTGAAAGTTCTGGAAAAAACAAGGAAAAAGAAAACCAAGACACTGAAAAACAAGGCCAACCAACCAGCAACACTAGCACTGCAGTTAGTACTCCTGATACAATTGTTCCCAACCCTGTACATAGTGAGAAATCACAAACTGATTCAGCCACTAAGGCAGTGGCTAATAAAACAGAGTCGAGCATTTCCAAGAGTCAGTCCACTTTCAATCTAGAGAGTGAGATTGCAAAAATCAAAATCTCTGTACCATTATCTGAGCTGGCCACTTAGAATGTATATAAAGGCCAAATTTTGAAAGCATTAAATATGGGTGAGAACAATGACATTGTAAATTTGAGTGATGATCAACCTGCCCTCCTATTTGGTCCAAATATTGAGGGAAAGTTTTAGGAAGGGGTAGTTCCACCTTTTTATATCAGTCTTAACATTCATGACAAAATACTCCACAATGCCATGCATGATTCTGGAGCATCACACAATTTAATGCCTAAGGTGGTGATGGAAAGATTAGGCCTAGAGATAACCCGCCCTTACAAAGATTTGTATTCGTTTGACTCTAGCAGAGTAAAATGCCTAGGTCTGATCAAAGAATTGTGTGTAGGCCTCACCCAGATTCCCGCTAAGTGTATGGTCATGGATGTGGTGGTGGCAGATGTGTCACCTAAGTATGGCATGCTGCTATCTAGACCATAGGGAGCCAAACTGCAAGGGACGATGCAGATGGATGGCTCATACGCCACTATCCCTATATTTGGCCAACTTAGAAGACTGTATAGAGAGTCCCAGATGACATTCCTAGTCAGTAGCCCCGAGAAACTTGAAAATTCACCATTATACTCTGTAGACACAAACCTGGATTCTTTCATTATTTATAACGACCCATTCTTAGGAGGGCCAACGTCAGAAAACGGAATTACAAACAATAACACAGAGCCCATGGGCTTTAACATAATGGCCACTCTAGAAGAGTACGATGAAGAAAACCATGGGCAGGGTGCTGAAAACAAAACTCTGAGTGAACCGGAAGAAAAAACAGAACGTAAACAACAAGGTAGCCAACGCTCAGAACTCCACACATGCCATGAAGAACAAAACAACCCACAGCTTAGTACAGGCCCTGTAATGCAACACAATGGCGAACCCAGCTATAGGGAGGGAAAGAATGACAAAACGGAAAATGAACCCCTGTGGGAAATGAATTTCGATGGATCTTGTACTAGGAAAACTGCTGGAGTAGGGGTGTGGGTACGAAACGTGGAGAGTGATTATGCAGAGAGCCACGCTGTCAATCTGCACTTCAAATGCACAAATAATATTGCAGAATATGAGGCTCTCATCCTGGGTCTGAATCTATTGAAAAAATTAGGAGCCCATAGGATAGCTATGCGAGGAGACTCAGAGTTAGTTATCAAACAGGTGAATGGTGAATATACATCGAAACATCCCCGACTAAGGGCATATAGGAACGATGCCATGGATATATTGAAAACTTTCGTGGAATATGAATTGGTGTTTGTTCCCAGGAGTCAAAAAATTATTGCTAACGGATTAGCTTGCCTAGCTAGTTCATATCCTAAGATTCCCCCTGACCAATAAATCATCATTCAGACCAAGTTCAGACCTGCAGTGCCAGACAACGAAAAATATTGGCAGGTCTTTGAAGGAGACAAACAGATTGAGGATTTTCTGGTGGGCAGAAATGAGTTTGAATTTTCTGATTCCGACTCAAAATCTGATGACAACTGCCCAAGTGAGGATCCCCCAGATGAACAAGCAACACCCTGTAACATAGAGATAAATACCTTGAATAAAGAAATTGGAAATCCAACCGAAAATTGCGAAAACGTAGATAATGAAGAGATAGAGGTGCTGCAGGCCAAAGATAAGAATATACCCAGAGGCCTAGCACCCCTAGAGGACCTTTTTGACTTTGATGACGTAGCAAAAATTCCACTATAGAACATGCAAAATCAGATATAGAAGAATGCAACATAGGCACTGAAGATAAGCCCAAAATGATTAAACTGGCTAAGTCAATACCTGCAGACATGAATAAAAAATACATTGACCTGTTTAAGGAATTTATCGATGTGTTTTCATGGAGCTATGAAGACTTAAAGGCCTATGACACCAACATCATACAACACAAGATACCCCTGAAGGAAAATCAGAAACCTTTTAGGCAAAAACTCCGCAGAATCAATCCAAAACAATTGCCTGCAGTTGAAAGGGAAATCAAGAAGATGTATGATGCAGGCATAATAGTCCCTGTAAGGTTTTATGATTGGGTGTCAAACTTGGTGGCTGTGAGAAAGAAAACAGGAGAGATCAGACTATGCATAGACTTCAAAAACCTCAACAGAGCCTCCCTGAAAGACAACTACCCTTTGCCTAGAATGGAACATATCCTACAGAAGGTAGTGGGCTCTAAGAGAATCTCCCTGCTTGATGGTTTTTCAGGATACAATCAAGTCCTTGTACTCCCAGAAGATCAACTCAAAACAGCTTTTACCACTCCATGGGGCACCTTCATGTATGTGAAGATGCCTTTCGGACTGATGAATGCTTGGGCTACCTTCCAGAGAGCAATGGACATAGCTTTCTCAGATGAGTGTTGAGTCTCAAAAGTGTTTTCCATATTCATACATATTTCCATTATGTCATAACCATTTAGCTTTTATTTCATAGCCATCTGACCTAAAACCCTACATCAAGTTACCATTTTCATAAATATATGGGTTAGGATCCTTATTTTCCAGAGTTATTTATTTTATGTATTTAAAGTGAATTTATGATTAGAAACTAGAAAATTAACATAGTTTCATATATCTATATATGTGTTATGAGTTTTGTGACATGTGTAGGTCAAAAGGAGACTTCTAGAAGACCCTTATGTGGCACTCTAAGGACAAATTCGAATTTGGTTGGAGAAGATCATGGGATCAAGAGGATATGTGTCTCATTTCCTTGTTGTATTGAAACTCTAAGAGGATATGTGTCTCATTTCTTCGTTGTGTTGAAACTCTAGAAAGACATGTGTCTTATCATTTCCTATTTTGATTGTAACTCTAGAGATGGAGGGAGAGATTCATGGACTCCCATTAATGAGATGACTCCTCATATTTTGTATAAATAAGAGAAGTTTTCTCCTATCATAGGTAATGAGGAGGTAATGAAGAAGTAATGAAAAAGTAGTGAAAAATAGGAGAAGGAGAGGAAGGAATAGAGAAGTCTTTTGTAACAAAGTTTAAGATGGAATGGGATGTAGATTTGTGAAGTTTTTCAATAAAGAAGTTCCTTGATGGTGTTTTGATTACAATTTTAAGGAGCTGAAGAAGGATTACACCAAATTGGTAGCAGAGGGCCCCTGCTATTCAAGGAGGTTTTGCATGTTTTATAGATAAGTTTCTTTCAATTATGTTTTGTCATATTTCCTAACTTAGATTGCTTTCTGAAATCATAGCGCATTTGCACATAGTTTTACAATGACTAATGACATGGAATCAGTCTTGTCCTTCTGCTGATTTATTTTTCTTAGCTTTTAATTCCAGCACTGTTTTATTTATTTCAGTTTTGTATATTTGCTTTATTAGTTAGATTAGATATTAAATTACTCATGTCATTATCAGTTACCTCTGAAAGCCATAGCGAGACTAATGGTGAGGGATTGAAGTATGAGTGTGTAGTTTGATATTAGTTTATTTTTCTGCAAGTTAGATATTAAATTGCTCATGTCATTATCAGTTACCTCCGAAAGCCATAGCGAGACTAATGGTGAGGGATTGAAGTATGAGTGTGTGGTTTGATATTAGTTTATTTTTCTGCAAGTTAGATATTAAATTGCTCATGTCATTATCAGTTACCTCCGAAAGCCATAGCGAGACTAATGGTGAGGGATTGAAGTATGATTGTGTAATTTGATATTAGTTTATTTTTCTGCAAATTAGATATCAGATTACTCAAGTTGTTTATGATTACCTCTGAAAGCCATAGCGAGACTAATGGTGAGGGGTCAGAATATGAGTTGATGTAATTTGATTTTAGCTTTACTTTGCTTGCAATCTTTGGATTTCTTTGAGTACAGTTTCTTTTGTGTTTAGACAGTAGCAAGGGTAATGGGTTTCATGATCAATAGCTCACTGTTTGTTTAACTAGTATAGTGGCACATTTTCATTTTCTTTTAGGAATTAATTTTGTCATTGTATGTTTCAAAATCCTTTTGAAGTTTGAAGTTTGGGAAATCATTATAAAGGACATCATTGCCTTGAACAATCATAACCATACTTGTCTTTTAGAATTTCTATCTCACATTAGGAAACCAACCAAGATAAATAAATAAAAAACCCAAAAACGACAAAAAGTAAGAGATAGGTTATCTTGCACATATAGTGCGCCACACTTCGTCAGCTTACGAATCCCGGATTGACAAATTAATGTAGCAATTTAGGACACACTAAATTGACCAAACATTTTGGCGCCGTTGTCGGGGAAGTGTAACTAGGTAGCCTTACTTCTTACATCTAAAAAAAAATTAATAATTCTTGAGTATGCTCTCCTCCTGCACTTTGTGTGATCTGGAGGATCAAAAAAAGAATTGTTATGTGAAAAAGAAAAAGAAAAAGGAGACAAAATAAACTTCATCATTTCAATTGATTCAATAAAAAAAAATTGTTTTCATCATTTCATTTGATTTAAAAAAATAAATAAATAAATAAATAAAATGAAACCCAACTGTTTTGATAGGTTCAGCTGTCCAAGATTGACTGGTTATGGTCTGTAGTGGTCCTCAAAACACTGTATCCTGTTTTAATAAGATTTTGCAACCTAGCTGTGGAATGTGTCCTGATTCCGCAGCTAATTGTGAATTCCGCAGCTGATTTCAAGGTTTAGCAGGTTACAGGCATCCAATGAAGAAACTGACCACATGGGCATCTTCAGAATTGTCCCGACATGGATCCTATCCTAGTCACCCAGCCCAGACTGATAAAAAAATCAGCTTGAAACCTCAAACAAAGTCCCGTTTTTAGCATGTTTTTCTTGAAGTCTTTGCTGCCTGAAATTGAAAATCATTAATTCTTCTTATAAAAATTTACAATTTCAGAGAAAAAAAGAAAGAAAGAAGAGAAAAATAAACTACGGCTATCTTCAATCCTAGCTTTCGATGTGGCCTCAGTAGAAAATCTGCATTCTTGTTCAAGCTTTGGCCTGAAACAAACCTGCAAAATCATTAAAAAAATGCATTTAGAAGTGAGTTTATATCATAACGATGGTGGAATATGCATTGGAAGCTTACATAGTCTAATCGCAAGATCTGATCCCAAACAAAATCCATGACTTTGAAAGTTTTAGGAAACCAAAGCCAGAAATGGACATTTCTCCTTATCAACTGTTATTGATGAACCTCACAGTGATGCTGGAATTTCTGCCCTCGTTTTCCATCCAACAAAGAATATGGCAGTAAGTT
Organism: Pinus albicaulis; assembly: GCA_034641835.2. NCBI lineage: Eukaryota > Viridiplantae > Streptophyta > Pinopsida > Pinales > Pinaceae > Pinus > Pinus albicaulis. The sequence continues at coordinate 1,501,682,274 of CM076584.1, read as the reverse complement.
GTTCCTATGGTGGAAATTTCAAGGTATGGGTTGAACATAAAAAGGTTCCGAGCAAACAAGAAATTGGACAGGGTTGTGGTTGGAGATGCCGATCAGTTGGATCATAAAAAAAAAAGGCTATGTTATGTGCTGGCTTTTCTGCAGATGGATCCCTTTTGGCTGTGGATGCCGGAGATCTTATCACATTTTGGAACCCAGAGACAAATAATTTCTATTTGGAACCTATCAAAATTATGTGTCTGGTGGTCATATAATCTGTCAGTAGAAGCCTTGGCCACTGATCCTGATAGGCCCAATTTCACTGTTCTCATACCTGTCCCTGTTCACAATAGTGGCAAGTTGAAATCAAGAGGAGGATGCCGTAATTGTATTTTTCAGTCATTTGTCTATGCTGTGATCGCATCTAAAAAAAATTTCAAAATCAATTTCACAGCCGAATGTAGAAATTCAGGAAAACGCAAAACAGAGAAAAATGTCAAAATTTGAAAGCACGATTTGGCCAAACAGAGGTGAATTTGGAAAAAATAAAACATGTTTTTTTTCGCCAATAGGGTCAATTAAATAACCCAGAAATCGTTTTAAGAAATTCGTGGCAGTTTGGGAGAATTTCTCGGTTCTTTGAAGCCCATTTTTGCTTGCCACGTGAAAAAAACGGAATTTCAATTAATAAACTGACAGTTGATTAAATTCAGCTTGAAATCAATGGCATGCTGATAATTAACTATACATCTCCGCCTTTTGCCACCCATATAACACCTGCTCTGCCACTTCCCGATCAATAACAATTCTAATTGGATACGGCTCTTTGCTGATAGACGTATCACCTGTTAATAACAATTCTAATTGGATACAGCATCTTCCGAGAAGAAAATTTGAAGTGAAATTGCATTTTATTCATACATGGCTCTTGATCTAAGAGTGTAATTCACGAATTAGAAGGATATTCATTTCGATGCCAAGAGATCACCGTTGTTGGCACGGGCTGCATGGCAGCATTGGAAGTGGAGCATTATTTGCAAGAGGTAGGGGGACGAAAAGAAAATATAGTTGATTGTGTACTTGGCTTCCTCCACCTCTTCTAAGATCCTTCTTGTTGCACCTTCAATATCATTCTAGATTGTGAATGCCCCTGATGCTAGTAGCCTCCAGCAATTTGTTGATCCCCTGAAGCTTCCAGAAAAGGAGCTGGCTATCTTCCCCATCAATGGAAATGAAAACGTCAGTACAGAAGGTGGTGGTTCACATTGGAGTTTGCTTGTATACAATAGGAGAAGGAATATCTTTGAGCACTATGACAGTTCTGCACAGTGCAGCGCAGTGTATGCAAGGAAATTATTTGAAAACATTAAGAGTTTTATAGGTCCTCCTACATCATCTGCCACATTGACCTTGCATTTCACACCTCAGCAAAGAAATAGCTATAACTGTGGTTTATTTTCCTTAGCCATAGTGAAAGATCTGTGTGCATGTGAAGGAAACATTTCTGGTAATGATTGGGAAGCTGCTTTGAAGAGCCGAGTGAGAGTATCTACAGTTGGAAAGATGAGAAGCCAGATTTTAGATATTATCAATGAGCTGTCTAGCTAGAGATGAAAAACTTATTCTTGTTGATTTTGATGCCATTAAGTGAAGAGCATTCATAGAGTATTTGCGTCCCTTTTTAGGGTCAAATTTTCTGGCAAAGTGTCTAACCGGTGCAATTGATTATGTTCACTGTTTTATGTTCAATATTCTAGTTGCAATGTTTAGCGTTGTACAAATGTATTCATGTTAAGCTGCTTCAAAATAATTGCCATCTGTTTGATTAAAAAAAAAAATAAAAAAAAAATTGCATTTCTCTTTTGTTAAAAAAAAAATAAAAAAAATAAAAAAAGAAAAAGAAAAAAAGAAGAATTGCATTTCTCTTTTTCAATTTTGTTTTGAAAAAAAAAAAAAATTAATAATTTTGAATCAATGAAATGAATAAGTTATTTGCTCACTTTTTCTGAAGGTATTGATTAATTTTGGACTGATGATGAAAGATGAATAGCTAAATTTTTATTCAATATTTTTTTTAGCTACAGAAACCGTCGACATTCTGCAGCTAAAGTCTAATTCCGCAACTGTTCTCCAATTCCGCAGCTGAAAAACCTCATTGTTCAAATCAGCCTAACTTTCTCATACAAAATCAGATTTTGATGATTCAAGTATCGTTGGAAAGGTCTCAACAAGATCTATACAATGATAAATCCATCATTAGAGTTTGAAGTGGTAAATAATGAAATAAATTGATGAAGAGAAGCAACATTCAACTTGAGGCACTAATTCCAAAACAGGTATAAATTCTTTTGATTTTTCCTTTGAGAACTTGTTTCATTAATACAAATTCTTAGTTTTGTGTGTAAATATCATAACTAGAGAGATTTATCACCTCTCTCCTTTGATAATATTACATTCCATTGCAGAAGAAGTATTAGTTTTTTTGCAGGTTCCAGGAGGAAGGACAAATGACTACAAGAGAATGGTGTCTCTCTAAGAGACCAATTTGTTTCATAAGAGGATGATCAGCAACAAAGAGGAAATATGCTGATGCAAAATCAGATCCAAACTCTTGAAAAAATTTCAGATACTATTGTCTCCATCACATCCATACCTCATAATAAACCATTCACCTCATTTCACTTCATATTTTCCATTTACATTCACATCCACTTTCCATTTCTTTTTGTCCATTCATAACCCACAAATAAAAGCAAGAGGCTCATTCACATGATTATTCCCCATTTCCATTTCTACTCTCCATTGCCATATTCCATTTTAATCTTCCATTTCTTGTCATTTTCATTCCGCAAATAAGCCCTGCTTCAATGCAAATTATTGAGTCCATGGTCCTTTGAGTCTAAGTTCTTTGTAAAAACACCTTGAGGCTTACATGCCTTAATGGCAAGTTCTCATGCTGACAAACAATCGGAATACATTAATGTCTCTTGTTCGTCAGATCTTCTAGGTGACTCGATATCAGCAAAATCATTCGTACCTAGCAAGATGTGTTTGGGCATCTTGACTCTCATTGTCATCAATGGTGAGAGTTCTCGTGTTGACTAGTGGCATCCATTAATGGCCACTAAGTCAAAAATTTCCTACTATGTTCGACATCAGGAAAATCTTTTCACATAGTAGGAATTATGCCAATGAGTTTTGAAGACATGAAGGCTATTATTTTCAGCATTTTGGAGCAGATTCAGCAAGTTTTAGTAGAAACAATAAAAAGTCATCTTATCTCTTTATCCACGACTCCTCTTGTTCAGCCACTTGAAGAAGAATATGATCAGAATTTTGCAGCCACCACACATACACAACTAATCCACATTTAAGGTAAGTGAAGGTACGTTGTTTTCTAATTTTTAGTCATGTAATTCATTAAAATGCTAAAATTGTAACTTTGGAAAAATTCTTCACTCCCTTTTTCACATTGTCATATCTTTAGTTTGGGGGGAAGGGACATCATTTCATATCCACATGTCATACACTATCATACATTTTCATTTCATTTCCACCCACATATACTTCCCAACCAACTATTGTTGCAACATGATCCAAAAGATTATATGCCTTGCAAATGATCAATTCATTGATGAATTAATTGATTCTAAATGTTTTCATGAACTTTGATGCAGCAAAGAAAATAAAGCATTGTTACACAAGAACCATTGCTAAAAAAAAAATTGGTTGTCACACAAGAACCAACCATTAAACAATGTTGCAATCAAATGTATTATACTTTGCCAAAAAAAAAATATCAAGAAGCAAAGTTTGGAACGAATCTATATGAGTCAAAACTCATAAAAGATCAACTCATGGACAAATGAATCATTGCAATAGTTGCATGAGGACATGCAACAACTTCAGTTGGGGGGTATGTTGAGTCTCAAAAGTGTTTTCCATATTCATACATATTTCCATTATGTCATAACCATTTAGCTTTTATTTCATAGCCATCTGACCTAAAACCCTACATCAAGTAACCATTTTCATAAATATATGGGTTAGGATCCTTATTTTCCAAAGTTATTTATTTTATGTATTTAAAGTGAATTTATGATTAGAAACTAGAAAATTAACATAGTTTCATATATCTATATATGTGTTATGAGTTTTGTGACATGTGCAGGTCAAAAAGAGACTTCTAGAAGACCCTTATGTGGCACTCTAAGGCCAAATTCGAATTTGGTTGGAGAAGATTATGGGATCAAGAGGATATGTGTCTCACTTCCTTATTGTATTGAAACTCTAAGAGGATATGTGTCTCATTTCTTAGTTTTGTTGAAACTCTAGAAAGACGTGTGTCTTATCATTTCCTATTTTGATTGTAACTCTAGAGATGGAGGGAGAGATTCATGGACTCCCATTAATGAGATGACTCCTCATATTTTGTATAAATAGGAGAAGCTTTCTCCTATCATAGGTAATGAGGAAGTAATAAAAAAGTAGGAATAGAGAAGTCTTTTGTAACAAAGTTTAAGATGGAATGGGATGTAGATTTGTGAAGTTTTTCAATAAAGAAGTTCCTTGATGGTGTTTTGATTACAATTTTAAGGAGCTGAAGAAGGATTACACCAAATTGGTAGCAGAGGGCCCCTGCTATTCAAGGAGGTTTTGCATGTTTTCTAGATAAGTTGCTTTCAATTCTGTTTTGTCATATTTTCTTACTTAGATTGCTTTCTGAAATCATAGCGCATTTGCACATAGTTTTACAATGACTAATGACATGGAATCAGTCTTGTCCTTCTACTGATTTATTTTTCTTAGCTTTTAATTCCAGCACTGTTTTATTTATTTTAGTTTTGTACATTTGATTTACTAGTTAGATTAGATATTAAATTACTCATGTCATTATCAGTTACCTCCGAAAGCCATAGTGAGACTAATGGTGAGGGATTGAAGTATGAGTGTGTAGTTTGATATTAGTTTATTTTTCTGTAAGTTAGATATTAAATTGCTCATGTCATTATCAGTTACCTCCGAAAGCCATAGTGAGACTAATGGTGAGGGATTGAAGTATGAGTGTGTAGTTTGATATTAGTTTATTTTTCTGCAAGTTAGATATTAAATTGCTCAAGTCATTATGAGTTACCTCCGAAAGCCATAGCGAGACTAATGGTGAGGGATTGAAGTATGATTGTGTAATTTGATATTAGTTTATTTTTCTGCAAATTAGATATCAGATTACTCAAGTTGTTTATGATTACCTCCGAAAGCCATAGCGAGACTAATGGTGAGGAGTCAGAATATGAGTTGATGTAATTTGATTTTAGCTTTACTTTGCTTGCAATTCTTGGATTTCTTTGAGCACAGTTTCTTTTGTATTTAGACAGCAGCAAGGGTAATGGGTTTCATGATCAATAATTCACTGTTTGTTTAACTAGTATAGTGGCACATTTTCATTTTAGGAATTAATTTTTTCATTGCATGTTTTAAAACCCTTTTGAAGTTTGAAGTTTGGGAAATCATTATAAAGGACATCATTGCCTTGAACATTTATATCCATACTTGTCTTTTAGAATTTCCATCTCACATTAGGAAACCAACCTAGATAAAAACCCCCAAGATACATAAAAAACCCAAAAACGACAAAAAGTAAGAGATAGGTTATCTTGCACATATAGTGCGCCACACTTCGTCAGCTTACGAATCCCGAATTGACAAATTAATGTAGCAATTTAGGACACACTAAATTGACCAAACAATGAGATAGGACACTTCATAGTTATCTACTTGGATGAATTGACTGTCTTTTCTAAAACTGAAGAAGAACACCTGAAACATCTGAGGAAAGTCTTTGAAAAATGTAGAAGGTACGGTCTGTCCTTAAATCCCAAGAAAACTGTGTTTGGGCTGCAAGAAGGAAAAATTCTTGGCCACATCATATCCAAGAAAGGAATTAGGATAGACCCATAGCGAGTTGAGGGAATACTTCAAATTTCACGCACAAGAAACATCAAATAATTGCAGTCCTTCATAGGAAAGATCAATTTCCTTAGGAGATTCATTCCAAATCTTGATGAGCACCTTAGGAAAATGACTGACATGTTGAAGAAAGGTGCAGGAATTAAGTGGACTGTGGAAGCCAAGAAATCTTTTGAGTCAGTAAAACTTGCACTCACTCAAGCCCCTGTCCTTATCAGCCCAGACTTCTCAAAGGATTTCTTGATTTTTTCATTCGCCTCCTAGCATACAGTGGCTGCGGTCTTACTGCATAAAAATTCAGAAGGAAATGAACAGCCAATTGCCTTTTTTAGCAAGGCCTTAAGGGATGCACCCTTGAAGTACAACATCATGGAAAAACAGGCCTACGCCCTGGTCAAGGCCTTAAAATACTTTAGGGTGTACATTCTGCATTCTCACACCATAGCCTATGTTCCAAATATACTGGTCAAAGACATCTTGTCCCAAGACCCTGATGGGAAAAGGGGCAAGTGGATTGCTACAATTTTAGAATATGACCTCGAAATAAAGCCCACCAAACTTATAAAAGGTCAAGGCCTGGCCCAATTAATGGATGAATCTAATCTACAGGCCCTTGACATTGGCATGGTAAATTCCTTAGATGATCAGGAAGGATTTCCCCACACAACTGTTGAGGAGAAGTTTCAGAACTCTCCTTGGTATTCCGATATCCTGTACGTGCTCACCAATCTCAATGCTCCTCCAGAACTGTCCAAAACTAAGGCCAGATTCATAAAGCTAAAGGCCAGAAATTACTGCATCGTGAATGAAAACCTATATTGGAAAAATCCAAATGGCCTATTGCTGAAATGTTTGTCTAAAACTGAAGCTGAAGGAATCAAATAAGAATTTCATGCTGGGGAGTGTGGAGGCCACCTGAGTTAGAAAGCCACTGAAAATAAAATAATAAGGGCTGGTTACTATTGGCCTACACTTTTCAGTGATGTCCATAATGCTGCTGCTGCCATGTCATCTCCACGTGCACCCCCCGTACAGTCTCCCATCCCATTGCATATATTTGTCCTTTTTTCGCGTTTTTTAACGTTTTCCACGTATATTTTCTCTGCAGACCTCCACCATTCACCAGAGCACATTCCTCCATTCTTTCTGTGATTTTCTCCTCCGTATCGTCATCTACACGACCTTTCTCTGCCTCCACATCATCCGCCACCCCATTCACGATTTCCTTAACTTGTTTGTGTGTTTTGCAGGTTTTCAAAGAGGCAGAAAACCGCCATGATGCATACGTACCTCTTCAATGGCGTGTTGCACAGACAGAGAACTGAGATGGGAGATGGTACTCCAGCGAAATGTAAAAAACGGTGGCGGAGATATAAATTTAATCAATGGACGGGTTTTTGAAAATCCACAACCCCATCCAGCGCCATTAAAGCCTAGATATCGCAAAATCGAAACATTTATGGAAACAGAAGAAAGGCCAGCTTATGATTATGGTCTTCAGTACTCTGGACTGAAGATTTGGATCCACAAGGCAGCAGTTTGAGAAGCAAATCACCAGGTTCAAAACCCCGAAAGTCAACCAGAAGTGTAATACACGGGAAAACGTACCACCAGGGTTTTCTACAACAGCAGTATGATCTTTCTTCAATCAGAGGACAAAGTGCCCATACAATCTTCATTATTCATCATGTTCGAGAGAATTTTCCGCCCATACAGCAGTCCGACATGGTCAGAAGCATTGGTGACTCAAGTAGGGCAGACCTCACAGTTTCTTATTGTATTTTTGTTATTCTACCAATAAGTACCACACAGTACTGCAGTCAGGACACCTAAGCCATACCAGAGATAAATGCAGAGATTTAAAACAGGATGGGTTTTAGCCCTCCATTCATTTTTGTGTTTAATGTTACATTTAGTGTCCACCTACCTCCTCAGTCTATCTTCTGTTCATCCTCCTCTATAAAACACTGAAATAAATTATTGTAAAGGTTGTTGATGAGATATCAGAGAAATGCAAGCATTTTCCTCTTGAGACAAGTTCTCTGTTTAATATTGTAAGATAGGCTGAGATTTGATGTATTCAGACTGAATGTTCAAGCTGTGGGCAATGATGTACCTGATTGGTGTTGTTTTTAATATGACAAGCATATTTCTTTGGATCCTGATCTAAAGCAGCTGGTGATGTTTTCCTATCTCTGTGTTTGATTTCATTTCATTCCATTTCCACTGGCTCGCATAAGAAGTTTGGCATAAGATTTACCCCTGATAGGTACCTTATGTTGCTTCTCTCCCAACCTTTTATGTTTTCTGCTTATATGTGTATTTGAATATTGATTTCAATTGATTTAACCAGTGTAGTGGATGTCATTTCCTGCTCTCTGATGTATGAATTGAAGAAATTTATGTTTAGATGTTCTTGCTAGGATTTAGTTGGATGAGTTGAGAACACTGGGAGGTCTAGAACCCTGTCTCTGCCTCACTAGGATCTTCCCATCCCAATTAAGCCTTTCTAAGATCCCTTGTATTTCCTCTGATTTTGTCCAAGCAGGTCTGGAGTTAAATGACCCCTGACCTGATCTATAGATAGAATTGGATGGTTCTTCTCCTTTCATTTTCAGTCCTTAATGTCCCATTTCAAATATCATCTTTAAGATCAAAATGCTCTGGATGACTAGCCCAACTGAAAGCTTGCACATTGAACACAAGTAAATCCTCTCTTGACTCCATTGCCCAATGGCCTTGATGTTCTCTGAGTTATCTACCTTTGCCTAATTTCCTCTTTGCTTACCCTTGTCTTACATTGGACCCTTCTTTCCTGATTCCCAACAACCAAACATAAACAAACAAACAAACCCTGCGCATATAACTAGCCTAAAACCATAACTTAGAGCCTCAAAGACATACCCTTTGACTCATATAGAGAGATCCCTCTCTGGACCTAGGAGGGCTAGATCCTAAGGTCTGAAAGTGGTTCTATGTTGTCTCATCTTTTGGTATTGCCAACCTGGCCAAAACATGGAAACCTCAACACTTGGTGTTCCCAGTGCCGCGTGAACGCCCATGCAACAGAGGAATGTCCAGAGCTAATCAAGAAGTGGGAGGAACGGGTGCGGCAGAGGGGAACGAACTTGGTAAATTCAGAGCCGCGAGGGATCGCGACCCCGGCCATGCAGAATGTCGCGATTGTGACACGGGGTGGCAAGAAGACGGGCGAGGACGCCCATGGAAGGGAGCCGGTCTGGGCTATTCGACCTGCCTTCCCTAAACAACTGATCCGGCCAGACGCGCAGAAGAAGTACTTTCAGGAGGTTGTGGAGGCATTTTCTTAGCTGTGGGAAGCCGGGGGCCTTGAGATACCCCCGACGACTGGTTCTGGTGAACAGAGTGCCATGGAGACCTTGATTGAGGAATGGCTTCAGCTGTTCCTCAATATTGTTGACGATGCTTCGATGCAGGACCAGCTCAAGCGTACCCTGCAAGACGCCCTGCAAGGCAGTATAGGGCCGAGAGAATTGGGTAACACAACACCCCAGTATGTGCAGCGCATCAAGCGGAACAAGCGATGAACGAGAAAAGAGTTCCGGCTTAACACGCAGGTTGCGGGATTCCAAATCAGCGATACCATGCTGGATTTTGGATCTGACGTCAACATCCTGCCGTGGAAGACGTGGGAGGCTCTTGGAAGGCCACGACTGACCTACTCACCAATCCAACTCAGAATGGCGAACCAGTACAGCATTCTACCAATCGGCCGACTCGAAGGTGTCGAGGTCAACATTGCGGGGGTGAAGACCTACACAGATTTTGAGGTTATCGATATTATGGGTGACAAGGATCCTTATCCTGCCCTGCTAGGCATCGATTGGGCTTTTAAGAATTACGCCATCATCGACCTCAAAAAGGAGCTAATGATTTTCGAGGATGGGGAGGTCCGGGTTATGCAGCCCCTCGACCCGTATTAAGGTCCGCGATACACCGAAACTGTGGAAAACCGGGCGGATGCTCAGATGATGGATCACCTTTATCAAATGACTGCAGGGAAGCGGGAAGAATATATCAACCCGACCACAACAGGCTCTATCAGCTGGCGCAGTGTCCAGAGCTTGGAGCTGGGCTCGGAACTCGCCTGGGAAGACTGGCAGTAGGGTGGGTACGAGACCAGTACACGGAGATGTGCCGCCATTACGTGCTTCTGTTGCATCGGCGCTGAGTTCAGGGAGTATCCCACCCTGACGAACATGCAGGCTGTCAATACCTTTATTGCAAAGGTGGAAGACACGGTTCCAGAGAGCTGCAGAATACCACTTTTGGACGTTGCACTACAGTCCACGTTAGCAAGGTGGTGGAGGAACCATCGCACCACCTTGTCGCGATGGAGTTGCGCGACTCAAGCTTTGAAGGCACAGTTTAAAGAAGACGCAAGCCCTCGAAGCGGGCATAGGTACAAGGGGACTTCTGATCTGAGGGACCATGTGAGGAGCTGTGAGGAGCAGTGGCAAGGTCTGGGATACCCACAAGAGCTGTGGGTACATCGGTTTATCCACTCCTTGGATACAATCCCCCAGGCCTAGTACTTGGAAGAAGAGCAGAAACGAGGAACCCGCTCTTGGCAGGAAGTCACGGACAAGTTTGTTCGGTGCTTCTCGTTCAAAGGGGAGACAAAGCAGGAATCTCGGGCACTAAAAGCGATCAAGGAGGTCCTGCTTTTCTGCAACCCTGAGGCCGATGGGGCCACGGTTTCATCGTGTCCTGAGGCCAGGCGGGAGTTGGTTTGCCAACGGATTGATAGAGATCTAGACGATGACAGTTTGGAGGACCTCAGGCACCTGTATTTCAAAGAGAAGGAAGGCGAGCGGAACATAAACGAAGAACCAACCACCGAAGGCATCCATTTATAGCCGCTGAAGATCAAGAAGTTAAACATTGGTATGGAGGAGAAGCCTAAGTTGGCTACAGTGGGTGATTACTGGGACGAGGAGACCACAAAGGAAATTTTTAGTCTCCTCCAGGAATACGAATACTTGTTCCCTTCATCGGTGGCAGATCTGAAGGGCATCAAGGGTGATCTCAGCAAAATGCGCAATGTGTTGAAACCGGATGCAAGGCCCGTAAAGCATCGACCCTATCGGCTGAACCCAAGGGTCAAAGAGAAGGTCAAGATGGAGATTGAAAAGATGCTGGCTGCAGGTCTCATCTTTCCAGTGGAAGAAGCAGAGTGGGTGAGTCCTATCTTCATTCAGAATAGGAAGGACAGGGCGGAGATACGTGTCTGTGTCGACTACCAGAGTCTGAACAATGCCTGTATCCATGATCCGTTTCCCACTCCTTTTAGCGACGAAGTATTGGATCATGTTGTGGGAAATGAAGCTTATTCCTTCACGGATGGTTTTTCGGGCTACCATCAGGTGCACATTGCGGAAGAGGACAAGCCAAAAACGACATTCACCACTGAATGGGGATCGTTCGCATACCACGTAATGCCGTTTGGCTTGAAAAACGCTCTGGCCGTGTTTTCCCGAATTGTCATCGCTGCTTTTCGGGAGTATATCCATAAGTTCCTGGAAGTATACATGGAAAATTGGACTGTCTACAGTCTGCTGAAGAAACATGCCACCCTGTTGCGTATTATGTTTGATCGGTGCCGCCAGTTGCAGATTTCCTTGAACTTAAAGAAATGTATTTTTTTCGTTCCTTTCGGCACACTGTTGGGACACGTGGTATGCAAGCAAGGGGTCTGCATCGACCCTGCAAAGGTCACGGTAATCGTCCATATAGAAGCCCCCGAAACCGTGAAGCAGCTGCGGGCACTTCTCGGGCACACAGGATATTACAGGCGGTTTATCCACAACTATGCAAAGATCACTGCCCCTTTGGAGAAATTACTACGGAAGTCAGAAGTATTCTAGTGGACGGAGGAGTGTCAGAAGGCCCTTGAGACTCTGAAGGAAAAGCTGGCGACGGTGCCCATACTTGTTCACCCAGACTGGAATAAGCAGTTCCATGTGCATATTGATGCTTCCAGTATTGCACTTGGGGCTGTCTTGGCGCAACCAGGAGAGATGACAGTCGACCATCCCGTCTACTTCACCAGCCGCAAATTGTCTAACGCGGGGAAGAATTACACCACTACCAAGAGGGAGGCCCTGGCAATGATGTACTCGCTCCAGAAGTTCTGCCACTACCTTCTTAAAGGAAAATTCAAGTTCTTTACATACCACTCTGCATTGAAGTACTTGGTAAATAAGTATGTTTTGGAAGGACGGATCTATCGCTGGCTGCTGCTCTTTCAAGAATTTAAGTTTGAGGTGATCATCAAGCCCGGGAGGTTGAACGTCGGGCCCGATCATTTATCTAGGTTGGAGTCGGGGGAGAACGACGGCTCACTTGATGATCAACTGTTGGATGCTGACCTCTTTCGGGTCAAAGCGGTACTGGATTACTTGGCCGACATTGCCACCTATCTGACCACGAGGCAATGCCCTCAGGATTACACCCCGCTCCAGAAATGGCACTTGGTCATCCGTGCTGTCGAATACCAACTGATTGCAGGGCAGCTATATAAACTGGGTCTTGATGAGGTTCTGCGCCGGTGCGTCCTTGACCACAAGCGCGAAGCTGTGATGTGGGAATGCCACAGCGGTGTCGCGGGAGGGCATGTGGGTGTGAAACCAACTGCGAGGAAGGTCCTCCAAGCCAGCCTGTGGTGGCCGACAGTACATGCTGATTGTAAAACATTCGTTAAGCGATGTGACGTGTGCCAGTGGACAGGGAGGCCCTCTCACAGGGACGGACTTCCGTTGCACCTAGTGCATGTGTTGCGGCCGTTCGAGAAATGGGTCGTCGACTTAATAGGTACTATAGCCCTGGTCGCCAGACACTCCAAGGCCTGATACATCATTACCGCAACTGACTACCTCACCCGATAGGCTGAGGCGGCGGCGGTACGAGACTGCATAGCGGATACGGAAACACGGTTTATCTTTGAAAACATCATCAGTAGGTTTGGCTGCCCACGAAGTTTAACCAGCGATCAAGGTACGCATTTCATTAATGATACGGTCAAGTCACTGTTGGAAACGTTTATGATTCAGCATCACAAAAGCAGCCCATACCACCCGCAAGCCAATGGTACTGTTGAAGCGTTCAATAAAATTCTTGAAAAGGGGTTAACAAAGATCTATAACGCCCAGCCGAATGACTGGGATGAACGGCTACCAGCTGTGCTCTGGGCCTACCGGACTACGGTGAAGCACTTTACCAATCAGACACCGTTCCAGTTGGTGTATGGCTGGGAAGTTGTGATCCCCACCGAGTTCACGGTACCAAGTCTTTTAATTGCCATGAATCTCAAGCTCTCAAAAGAAGCATCACTCCAGGAGCACCTACATGAATTACAGGAGCTGGACGAAGCCTGGTTCCTGGTGGAATTTCACCAGAAGGTTCAAAAGGATAGGCAGAAAGCGTGGCACGATCGCCACATCAAGAACAAAGCATTCCAGGTTGGTGGCAAGGTCCTTTTATACGACAACAAGTTTTAGAAGTTTTCAGGAAAGCTGCAGATGCACTGGCTGGGACCTTACTTCGTCATCGAGATTAGAGATTCCAGAGCCGTTTGTTTGGCTTAGCTAGACGGTACTGTTTTACCGGGATGGGTGAATGGCGCATGCCTGAAACCCTACCATGAGTAATTTTCTTCCATTATTCATCAATAACTCTCGCAACCGAGAGCACCCGTAGCGTAGTGTAGTCGAATAACTCTCCCGCAACCGGGATGAGCATAGGTAGTGTTTTCCATTCTTGCATCATTCGTCAATAGTCCCTTTGTTTCAGGACCACACCGCAATCGAATGTGGTCGGGGAGGGGCGCGTCCAACGTGTCATCCCCATAGGCTTTCTAAACGTGTCAATTTCAATCCAGGTCATGTCAGTCAGTACTTGTGTCAGTCCGTAGGATCGTCTAGATTTGCATCATAAATTACCATAATTGGAAGTAACCTTGCCATAATCATTTTGCCATCATCCGCAGTTACCTCAACCGTCGCGTCTGCCCATTTACCCATGCCACCGTCAGCAACTGTCAGAATACCCAGTGGCATGCGATTGATCACACGATTCTCGCTGAAAAGAATGCCAGCAAGAATTAACTCGTTAAGGGGTCTCTTCAACTTCACTCGTGCCAGGTGATGACATAACTTGCATGACACCCAAAAGCACGAGAATGCCGGACCAGTTCGAATTAGCAATTGCAGTAGCACCAGAGCAGTTGAAGTCTCAAAACGCACAACACCAAGAGGGGAGACCAAGGAAAATTCTACAAGTCTATCAACGTCGAGAAAAAATGACGAAGGCCCTCCAATCCATCGTCGAACCAGAGCTTGACAGTAGGATTCACAGGACAAAGTCTCTGGTTGGGAAATACGATAGTGCAGCTTTGATAGACACCAACCTTTCTGACTCGTCTGAATTCCCGGCGCTCAATTGGAAAGTATATATGGAACACTACTACAACATAGATGGGAACTCCGCCAACCGAATTTTACCAGCATTCCAGGGCCTTCAGCAATATTCTCTCATGAATCTCTGAAATCTTCCGGTCTTCGGGACCACCGGACCGGTTTTGCAGTGCACTCGTTTCTCTCTTAGCCACATTCAGAATGGGTCCTTATGGATGAACAAGGAAATTCCCATTTACGCTGAAGACATCCATCGTCTGACCGGGCTCTCACAGAATGGTGCAGATGTCTTAATCGCATGTCAGAACACCTCTAAGCGTGCACGAAAGTCCGGGGACATAGAGCTATATAGAAAATACGGCACCCGGTAGGGAGGGAAGGGAGCCAAGATAGAGCTCATCAATACGCTCGAGATTAAATTTTCTTGCTACCTCTTTTCCAGTAAGACAATGAGGCCCTACACAAAGGGCGAATGCACTTTAGACACTATCTCTATTGCGGAGCACTACATTCAGGGTGCCAAGCTGAATTGGTGCTCCTTTCTATTGAAAGAGCTATTTGATGCGTGCGAAGAAATTTACAAGCGTACGAACAGTTTCATTTATGGATACTTGATCGTTGCTTTTGCCATGTGGAAGTGGCACACCCCTCTTGTCAGGATACCAGCAGAAATTCCAGAGGGCCAGCCTCTTGCGATGAAATTTGTTCCATGGAAGGTGTTGGCTGATCCGAGCACCAAGCAGGTGAATGCTGAAGCATTTTGGACCTGGTACGGTTTAATGACGGACATCGTAGCCAGCCAGCAACGGGTGCCCACGAACCTGTTGGACGAGTATAGCGAGCAAGTGTGGTTCGGGGTAAGTCACAGGCATACTTACCTCCAACCCTCTTGCGTGCTGGCAGATACCTTCCACATGACGCCATTGAAGTTCCAGCTAGACGATGCGACCTTCCACCGCGAAGTCTGTTCGTGGCCGGGGGTCACGAAGCACACCCGCGACGGCCTCCCCAGGTAAAACTTTGAGCGGATGTTGCCATTGCAACAGCCTGCCGAGATGGACGCGGCAACGCCACCACAGGAACTCCCTGAACCGCTCGTCCCCGTCGTCCGCCACTTCAATACTCAGGTACGCAATTTCAATGCGGTGGCCTAGGTTATTTCTAGCGGTGCCTCTCCGTTCCCTTTATTTTCTGAATTTCAGATTTCTCGGTCTACTTTGCACACCCCTATCACTCCTCTTACTTCTCCCCTCCCGACTATTTTATTTACCTCTGCAAGCCTTATCATCACCCTGATGGGAGAAAAGGGCATGGCCCCAGAACAATTAGAAACTCCTCCGGCCAAGCAGGCCCGCACCACCGTAGCCAATCCGGTGGTGGACCTTACTGATGATGATCCGCCACCACCCACAAATACAGGGGCACTGATCTAGGAAGAACCCCTTATTGACCCTTCTGAGTTTATTAACATTCGCCCTCCATTCACAGCTCCACCTCCATCCATCGTTCCACCTCCACCTACCACTTCATCTATTCCGTCCAACTCATCTGCCACTGTGTCTGACCCGCTCATCCGAGAACTCTTTGGCGGGGACCACGGGGCTGAAGTTGACTCCAGTACTGCTACCGTAGCACCACCAGTCGACCCCGTGGGCGCACCCCAGGTTTCTTTATCTGCTATATTTACCCAGCTGGCAAACATTGGGACCAACTTGGCCGAGGCTCAGCCTGAGCATGCTGACCCTCCCCCCACCGGCCAGACCGATCAGCAGGAGCGGCCAGATTTGAATATGGCCAACTCAACACAGCAACAGACACTGCCATCTCCTCTCGAGCATTCCAACTGCTCAGTTGCCAGTGGGCAACCCCTCCAAGAAAGGTGGCCGGACCAGGGTGCTTCGAGCACAGCTAACTTAGACACATGGGGTACAGCTCAGCTATCCCTATTCATTCAGAGGGCGGCCCAGCAAGCCGAAAGGCTTCACTCGGAGTTGCATCAGCGGTGCGAAGAGTAGCAACAATAGATCGTGGTGCTTACTGAACAACGCGACCAACTTATCACGGCGTAGGAACGCCTGGAAGATCAGATAGCCAACGTAACTCAGGTATTTTCAGGCCTATGGCCTTCGGTAAAGGCTCATTATACCTCGCTGCCTGCCGATGTCGCAGAGCAGAATGTCGTCGCCCAAGCTTTCTACATCCGGACTGCACTCACTGGTCTACACCGTGAAAATACGGAGCTCCATGCAGCACTAGCCGCACGCCCAGCGCTGCCCGACCCAACAACGACCTATTCAACCCAGGTTGCCGCAAAGCAGGACCAGGCAACCCAAATGCAGGAAACGCTTACCTCTGTGGTGCGCGAGGCGCACGACCTCCTGAAGGGTCTTCAAGAATGCTCACTGGCCTTGACTATCAAAGCCCAACCAATCTTCGCACAGTTACAGTAGGTTTCCCAGGAAATTCAAGAGGTCACGGACCCTGCCAGGTTGGACCAATTATACGCCTAGGCAGATGAGCTCAAAGTATAGATCTAGCAAACGGAAGCCAATTCTGCAGAGGCCAAATGGGTAATTCGTGAGCTCCGCCCGCCCCTCCAAAACAACGCTAGGATGATGCAACAGCTAGCCACCGAGGCCGAAACCCAAATTAGCACGATGTTCGGGGCTGTCCTAGCACCCCTAGAAGAGGCCATTGTCACCAAGATCGCTGAAGACATAGATTCACTCTTGCAAGGGTGGAAACAAGCTGTATCGGCCTTCACAGACCTTCGAGCTATAGCATTCCGCAGAGTCCCAGAGTTGGGGCCCTTGTTTGAACAACCGGCAGAAGGCGCATAGCGAGAACAAGAACAAGCTGATGGTGCACAACGGGAACAGGTACAAAATGAAGGCACACAGGCCGAACATGGCACGGGATCAAGCGGGGCGATGGAGATAGAGACTATCATTTGTGATTGACTAGGGGACGATTCAAGAAACTGTGGTCGGGGCTTGTTGGGGCCCTTGTTTTTGATTTAGAATATTTTTCATTTTGAATAAAGGATGGCCTTTTTGGGTTGCGGCAAGATGACACATGGAAATCGCGACTAAGTCGCAACTACAGCAAGTCGCGGAGCTATTGAGGTGGCGCAGAAGCAAGAGATAGCTGAAGACAGCAGATGCATGAGGATAGAAGGTAGAAGACAGAAAGTGGAACACACAGATAACAGGAGAGAAGCTGGAAGCAGCCGAAGAAGAACAAAAAGAGGAACTAACAGTTGCGGAAGAAGGTGGATAAATAGAAGTCACCCGGCCGAAATAAGAGAGGCTACAGGAGATGGAACGCAGAGCGACCGAAGGAGATTGGCCAGGATATCTCTGTAGTTCCTAGGGTTCTCTCATTTACCTTTATGTTATGTAAGGCATCTGTATCAGACTGTAAGCTCTCCTTGCGGAAGCTATGTAACGTTGGTTGTGGATGAAGATATCAATACAACTGCAGGTTACTGTCATACTGTGTAATTCTTGTGCATGCATGATGGTTGCGATGGTTTAAAATTTTATTTTCTTAATACCTATTTATGCTCTGAATGTTCTTGCGGATATATCTATGTTTATGCAATCTGTTTAATGGTAATCATGAGTTGCGGATCCGTTCCTTGCTATCGATCTGTTCCCATCCTGCATGTGTTTGCGGCACGCCTCGGGTGAGACTCTCTGCTCTCCAGAGTAGGGTGATAATGCCGGCGTGGTTCTAGACTACAGTGGATTCCTTTGTTGGCCACAACTCCTAAACCCGGGTCTTGCCTGCGAGACTTGATTCCTTGCCAACAGTTTCACATTAGAGATTTGAGGTAACATTCGGTAGGGCCTTGAAACTGAAACCCAATTTCAAGATAAACCATAAAATTAACTCAATCAACCTAAGAAAGCATTGAAACGTAATTCTCACACTTAGAGGTATAGGCTAGTGACGTGTTCTAGCATCATTAAACTTAGCAGCTGTCGCTCGCAATATTTCATTAGACAATGAAAGTATGGACTTGTGCTCCCTATACTGTCGCGTATATAAAGGGAGACCCTTTTAGGTTGCAATAATTTATCCATAAGAAGTCAAGTTTGCTGCCCTATGACCCTGATACACCAAACACAACATTCGTGGAGACTGCCTATACGTACGTCAAGTCCTTGGTAAATTTATTTTCCAAGGTGTAATATTGCAGTTCACGTGAGCTTGGTACACCCTTTTTCCTAGAATTCCTGAGTAGTCATTTTGATCTTTCCATGACTCTATAAATTGGAAAAGATCATCGAGCACTTGTCCTTTAGAGCTTGTTCAAACCGAAAGTGACTAGAGTCGCCTTTTGTCCTTTTCTCGACTCTTAAAACATGAAAAGGTAGAGTCTTGTTTCAATGTTGTAAAAATTAATTGCCCACGATAAAATTTTAACCATTCTCATCTTAGATTGAGGTCAATGGCAATGCTTCCTGAGTTCATCAACCTAGGGGTCCCCTCGGATGGGAATCTTGGTTCGTTTCCCTCTTTTGGAAATGTTGGTGCCCTATATATGGCAACATTGTCCCTCCCGAGATTAACCATTGGTCTGCCAGTTTGGTTATTTTTAACCCCTGTGGTGTCGAATATATTGGCTTTCTGTAATTTGAAATATTGGCAAGAACATGTAGCAGGGAACCACATAAAACCACTTTGGAGTCCAAGGACCTAGCCTTCTTGGGCTCAAAGAGAGCTCTATCTATGTTTATAATTAACTTATTTATCTTTATTCTTATGTTTTTTGATTTTAGGCTAGTTATGAAGTTTCGGGGTTGTTTGTTTTGATTGATTGATTGATTGATTATAGGTTGGATGGATAGAATGTGGGCAGCTTCATCCATTGGGCTATGGAGTCATAAAAGGTTTAAATTATACATCATTTCTTCAAGGGTTTTCAAAGGGCAAGCTAACTATATCAAATGGATCTTCTTAGGTAAGATGAATATGAAATGACAACAAGTTTGTGAATTCAGTAAAACTAAAGGGAAATTAAGAATCCTTTAACTATACTTCAACAAGAAAGAATTTAAGATAATAGTTTAAGAGAAACTAAAGAGTAGGACACCCTTGAATTCTTTAATAAAACTTTACTAAGAAAGCCTCAAGACAACAATTCAGTAATACTAAAGAGCAGGACGCCCCTGAATTCTTTAATAATACTTTCAGATTGAGAAAAAATTTAAGATAACAGTTCAGTGAAATTAAAGAGAAAAACACTTTTGAATTCTTTAAACAAACTTCAAAGAAAGCCTTTAAGATAATAGTTAGGTGAAACTAAAGATAAGGGCACCTCTAAATTCTTTGATTAAACTTTACTAAGAAAACCTCAAGACAACAAGATCAATGAAACTAAAGAGCAGGACACCCCTGGATTATTTAATTAAACTTTGTAGAGGAAAACATAAAGATAATAGTAATAGAAAGAGTTAAGGTGCCAAAACAACATATATCAATCTAAAATTTATGTTCTATTATCATAGAAATTGATGTACAATACGGAAAAAAAAGGAGAAAACATTGACAACGAGGGATAACATCACCATTAACATAGCTCAATAATCTTGTGAATGTGCAGCTCAAAAACAGTTACAATGCTCTAGTGCAATAATCTTTGCAACTTAGAGTCTGATCAAAATCTAGCTTAGCAACCAACCAACCAACCAACAATAATAATGAACAATACATGCAGTATTTAACTGCATATGAGGAGGCTTCCCTAATCTAGGGTGACAAATTTGTATTTACTATAGAGTAAATGATGTTTGAAAATTGAGACCATGCAAGGCCCAATGCCAAAATATCTCTGACAGACCTACTGTAGTAATAAATTTCTAATTTACTGTTGAGCTAGCCTTAAAACATCTTTGACTTATTTTCCTTGAAACATTAACTTTATAATAACTTTTAAACTGCTGCTAAAATATATCTGACTGTAGTATTAACTATAGTTGCCTACTTTAAAGAAAAATTAGGTTGTAGGTGGCCAATGTGACTGTGAAGAAGTAAATAATGAGTGGATTTTTCATTTGGATCTGTTTTCTTTGTTGATTTATCATTTGATTTGTCTTTAAACCTTTAAACTATCGTTATATGTATCTTTTATCTATTTTGGGTTACTATAATCTCTCTCTTAACCTTTTTTATCTATCCTTTGTCTTAAATCTGTCTTCTAACCCTGTCTTTCACCTTTAACCCTTGACTGGTATTTTATTTCTTTTACCTTTTACTGTCATGGTGAATCTTTTAACTGTCACTGTTCTTTAACTGTGTTCTTTACTTGTCTTCATCTTTGCCTGCGCAGTCACTGTGAAATTCCCCTTTTTTCCCTTACCCTGTTTATTTGAAGAAAACCTTGTTGTATTTGGGGTAATCTGTATGATCTTTGCTGATCATGATCCATTGCTGCCTCAAATTTTTCTTGTGCTCCTAACCCTTGGATGAACAAGGCTTCTGGATCGTCACCCAAAGAAACCTGATTTAATGATTCTTTGGATTTAGAAATGCAAATTATGCATTTTATTATACATCGATCACCTGCACAATTAAAAAAAAAATTGTTAATTAAAAATTGGATCCCACAAGGAGGCAATATGGCTTGCAGGTAGTAGGAAAATTCGTGGACAGAGTCCGGATATTGGAGGCTTTTTGGTTTCTGCATTTGGCTGTGGCCCTCTAGGTTTTTAGAAATGTTGCAGGGGTTTACATGGCAACTCGAGGACTATCATAGTGACACAGGGTTTTAACATGTTTGAATGGGGTCAGTGGTTTCATGTTATGGTGCAGAGGTGGTTTCGTGGTTTCCGCATGATGGAGGGATGGTTTGGTGGTTTATGTCGTGGGGATGCGATAAAATGTCAGGGCGACGCGTGGTGGAAAGAAGGGGTGTGAAAACAACCTATTTCGCAAGATCCAAAGGTTTTAAACCTCGGGCCTTTAGATTTACGATAGGGCACGATGGCCGTTGGATTTGATGGAGGAGATCGGGCAGTAGTCAGGTGAGAATAGGTTGCGGGTTAGTTAGGAAGGTGGGGTCGGAACTTTGGATGCAATGGCGGGTTTAAATATAGTGCGGGGATTTTATAATGTGGGGCCCAGGGTATATTAAAGAGGAGACACTTAACATAAGGTGGGGCTGGAGTTATATGGACACAGAGGGTAAAGGTGTAAAGAGGGGGGTTTAAAAACATATAAGGGGTCATTTTTTTTAAATAAAAAGGGTCTATTTAAAAAGAGTGGGTCCCGGGTAAATATTAATTTCAAAAACAATGTAAAAAAGTGGGGTTTTACATTGTTTTGAATGAACGGAGGGGAGTGAATGAAGGGGAAATATTTTTGTGAAGGTAAATGGGGTTTTAGCATAGGGAAGAGGGCTTTAAGAAAGGGGAAAGGCTAAATGAGGGGTTTTTAAGGTTAAACCTTGGTTTTCAGAACATGAGGATATTGGAGAAGGAAAAAATGAGAGATAATGGATAGGTTAAATGAAAATAATGAAGGTAGTGATATTTCTGAAAATAAATGATAGTCAGGGAATGTTATTTTCAGTAGACTATAGAAAATCCACAGTCATCTAGTGATACTATAGAATACAGGAGACTAACAGTGGCTCTAGCTGGGGAGGGTAGCTCCTTTAGGAGGTGTCAAGAACATTTGTAGATCAGTAGCCTGTTTGTAGTTGGCTGATTTTCATTCTGTAATTGTTGATCTGCCGCAACTCTTTTGTGACTGTGACCTTCAAGAATTGAAAACCATGCTTCCTGCAAAGTAATTCTACCTACCCATCACTTACCCTAAAATTTTTTCTTCATTCATTAGGTTCATTTAGACTTGCAAACCTTGACATCATTTTTCTTTTGAAAGAAAACTATCTATTTCTAACCTTATAACTTCCAAAGGCTCAGATTAGACTGATGAGCACTTTTATTCTCTACCTAACTTCTTGTCTGCCAATATTAAACATTTTGACAAATTTTTATTCACTAACTATCAAAATGAAATTTAAAGCATGAATGAATCATGGTTAAGCAGTTTGATCATCATGCATTGTGGCATTTTGGACAAGCTGCACACAATATTATTTTGAAAAAAGAAAACTAAACTAAGGGCTTTGATCTTGGATTTTTTCATTTATCACCTATCCCTCACTTTTATTATTGGTTTCAGATTCAGGCTTTGGAACCAATGTGATTTTCTACCTACCTACTGATAAGCCAATTTTAAACATTTTGGAAAATCCTCATTTTCTAACTTATCAGCAAAAATTCAAAATTTGTACAATCATGTTTAGGCTGTATGATTGAACAAGAATTTTTCAAAAGTAGTGGCATTTTGACTTGCACACTTTCAGAGATATTTATTTTTTGGTATGGGGCTTACCTTTTTCTTTTTATCTGCCCTCTTTTCTTCTTTTATTTCTTTCTTTTTTTGGATCATTTTCTTTTAAGATTTGTCTAAGAAATGTTATACACAATGAAGAAAACTTAAATTGAGATCATGCTCATAGTACTGAGCTTATTTTCACACCTACCTACCCTAATCTAATCTTTGGAGGCATATTTTTACTAATTGAACTCCCTTCTCCAGTGCAACCAATCTAATAAGTGACTACATGATTGATTTTTGTTCAGCTTTTCAGGGATGCTGAGACAATCAAAAGGCCACTCCAATTTTTCCTGTTTCTGAATAGTAGTGCTTACAATTTTCTTTAAGCTCTGCAACAAGCTATTACTGGCATAGTTTACTCCCTCTTTAGATGTCTCTAAGAAACCAGCAAAAGGATATTTGAATATTATCTGGCCCTGAGGATTTAAACAGTAAGTTCCATCCAGGACTATTCCTTGCTCTACTTTAGTGTGCTCAGGATTCTTTTGAGAAAGAAACTCTGCCTTTTCTTCATGATAATTTGACTTGGCAGCCTCATAATATACTACCATGTTGTTTTCAAGCAATCCTGATATGCCTTGATTGAGTGGGTTGAA
This sequence comes from Pinus albicaulis, assembly GCA_034641835.2. NCBI lineage: Eukaryota > Viridiplantae > Streptophyta > Pinopsida > Pinales > Pinaceae > Pinus > Pinus albicaulis. The sequence continues at coordinate 1,501,658,864 of CM076584.1, read as the reverse complement.
TTGTGTCTGAAGGCCATCATTAGGAGAATTATTGGGCAATAGGTCTTCTTGAGAAGGTATTACAACATCAGTATCAATCTGTTCTATAGTTTCTGTATGAGAAAATGCTTCAGTAGATAAGTGAATAGTGGAACAAATAGAAATAACTTATTTACATAAAAATTTGTAGGTTGGATGTATGCTTAGAATCTGATTGATTTCTTCTCCAGTTAAAGGAGGAAGCATTTTTCGCTTTCTTTGGATAGAACCCCAGTTTCTCTCTTTCTCTTGTGAATACTAGTCATAAGGCTAAATGTCCTTTTGAGCTTTACACAAAAGAGAAGATGAATCAACATTTGTCCCTTCAGAGAGATCCTGTGGATTTTCTTCCATTGCTTGATTGATTTCATCTTCAACCAACTTCTCTTGGTTGTCATGGCAGTTAACTTGAGAATGAAATTCATGAATTTCCTCTACTAAATCCTCAGGATTCCAATTTCAAAAATCTCAATTAATATTTACAAGGTATTGTATGAGATATTCAGACTGATCACAACAATTTTCAGCTAATGATAAGGATGGAAAATTTTCTTTATAATGCTCGTAAAAAACCTTGTGGAAATCCTTTAAAAAAAAAAACTACCAAGGTCCAGACCTTCATACCATTCCCTTGATTTCCCCTCTAATGTTTGCATGAACATCTTCATGAGGCAATCCTCATGCAATTCATTCTTCAACCTCCATGAGTGTATATGAAATTTAATGAGATGTAACAAGGGGTCATCAACCTTTTCATCTTGAAACATAGGCAGGTTTGTGTCCCAATTTATCGGAGGCATTTTGTGTGGGAATCCAAGAATTGTTGGGTATGTGTTATATTCCTTCCACGATTAGCTCCAGGGGGGGCTACCGCCCCCCCTGTCGGTGTTCGGGGCAGCGCCCTGGGAATTTTTTTTTCGGTTGGCGAACCCACTCATGGGCTGACCCATCCATGGTTTTATGCATGGGTTTGCACATGGTTTTGGGGGATGATGGTTTTCGGCCCCTGGTATTTTGTAGATCCGATCAAGGGAACTATGGTTATGTTCTAATCTAGGGTTAATGGATTTGGGTTTATGTATACTTCGACATGTATATATATATATATATATATATATATATATATATATATATATATAGATATATGTGTGTGTGTGTGTGTGTGTGTTGTAACACTGAAAGGAATATAATGAAAAATAAAGACGGTCGTCCCGATTTGGGATCCAGGGGAAAATATCTGTGTATATCTATTTCATGTTTTATTCTCTCGCTATTTTTTATTTTCTATTTTCAAGATTTGTTGGTAGATAATTTCTGTACAGGGTTAAAACCTAAAGGAATGTGAACTCTATTCATTGGAGCATACCTGCATTATATTATTGAATCCATGTTTGTCAATCTGTCAGAGAAAAGGGTCACTGTATCTTCACAGCCATTCTGGATTCTTCTGCCAGTGGAGTCTGTAGGCCTACTTAAAACTATGGAGTCGCCAGGTGGATGATTTCAACTGTGTTGAGGCTGGCTGTTTTCCACCATCAATAACCAGATACCAGTCTTGGTTAATACTTGAGTCATCTAAATCTGAATGGGGTTTTCTAAGTTCTTGAGGGAATATTAAGCTTTTTAATAGCTCAGGTTCCCCAGTATGGTCGCCATCATGTTGCTCCTTGTAATTTGCAATATTGGCAAGAACAAGTAGCAGGGAACAACATCAAACCACTTTGGATTCCAAGGACCTAGCCTTACTGGGCTCAGAGAGGGATCTCTCTATGTTTATGATTAACTGATTTATATTTATGCTTAATTTTTCTGATTTTAGGCTAGTTATGAAGTTTTGGGGTTGTTTGTTTTGATTGATTGATTGTAGGTTGGGCGGATAGAATGTGGGCAGCTTAATCCATTGGGCTATGGAATCATAAAAGGTTTAAATTATACATCAATTCTTCAAGGATTTTCATAGGGCAAGATAACTATATTAAATGGATCTTCTTACGTAAGATGAATATGAAATGACAACAAGTTTGTGAATTCAGTAAAACTAAAGGGAAATTAATAATCCTTTAACTATACTTCAACACGAAAGCCTTTAAGATAACAATTTAAGAGAAAATAAAGAGTAGGATGCCCCTGAATTCTTTAATCAAAATTTACTAAGAAAGCTTCAAGACAACAATTCAGTAATACTAAAGAGTAGGATTCCCCTGAATTCCTTAATAATAATTTCAGATTGAGAAAACATTTAAGATAACAGTTCAGTGAAATTAAAGAGCAGAACACCTCTGAATTATTTAACCAAACTTCAAAGAAAGCCTTTAAGATAAAATTTAGGTGAAAATAAAGAGGAGGACACCCCTGAATTCTTTAATTAAAATTTACTAAGAAAACCTCAAGACAACAAGCTTGGTGAAACTAAAGAGAAAGAAGCCCCTGAATTCTTTAATTAAACTTTGTAGAGGAAAACATAAAGATAATAGTAACAGACAGAATTAAGGTGCCAAAACAAGATATCTCAATCTAAAATTTATGTTCTATTATCGGAGAAATTGATGTACAATACGGAAAACAAAGGAGAAAACATTGACAAAGAGGGATGAAATCACCATTAACATAGCTCAAGAATCCTGTGAACGTGCTTTTATTACTGATGTCAAGCTCAAAAATAGTTACAATGCTCCAGTGCAATAATCTTTGCAACTCAGAGTCTGATCAAATTTTAGCTTAGCAACCAACCAACAATAATAATGAACAATACATGCAGTATTTAACCGCAGATGAGGAGGTTGCCCTAATCTAGGGTGACAAATTTGTATTTACTACAGGGTAAATGATGTTTGAAAATTGAGACCATGAGAGGCCTAATGCCAAAATATCTTTGATTGACCTACTGTAGTAATAACTTTCTAATTTACTGCTGAGCTAACTTTAAAACATCTTTGACTTATTTTCCTTAAAACATTAACTTTACAATAACTTTGAAATTGCTGCTAAAATATCTCTGACTACATTATTAACTGTCGCTGCCTTCTTTAAAGATAAATTACGCTGTAGGTGGCCAATGTGACTGCAAAGAAGTAAATATTGAGTGGATTTGTCATTTGGCTCTGTTTTCTTCGTTGATTTATCCTTTGATTTGTCTTTAAACTTTTAGACTGTCGTTATCTGTATCTTTTATCTGTTTTGGGTTACTGTAATATCTTTCTTAACCTTTCTTATCTGTCTTTTGTCTTAACTCTGTCTTCTAACCCTATCTTTCACCTTTAACCCTTGACTAATATTTTATTTCTTTTACCTTCTACTGTCACGGTGAATATTTTAACTGTCACTGTTCTTTACTATGTTCTTTACTTGTCTTCATCTTTGTCTGCGGAGGCATTATGAAATTCTCCTTTTTTCCCATACCTTGTTTATTTGAAGAAAACCTTGCTGATCATGATCCATTGCTGCCTCAAATTGTTCTTGTGCTCCTAACCCTTGGATGAACAAGGCTTTTGGATAGTCAACTAGAGAAACCTGCTTTAATGATTCTTTAGATTTAGAAATGAGAATTATGCATTTTCTTATACATCGGTCACCTTCACAATTAAAAACAATTTTTTAATTAAAAACTGGATCCTGCAGGGAGGCAATATGGCTTGCAGGTTGTAGGAAAATTCGTGGATAGATTCCAGATATTGGAGGCTTTTTGGTTTCTGCGTTTGGCGATGGCCCTTTGGGTTTTTATAAATGTTGCAGGGGTTTACATGGTGGCTCGGGGACTATCATAGTGACACAAGGTTTCAATATGTTTGAATGGGGTCAGTGGTTTCATGTTATGGCACGGAGGTGGTTTTGTGGTTTTCGCACGACGGAGGGATGGTTTGGTGGTTTATGTCGCGGGGATGTGATAAAATGTTGGGGTGACACATGGCGGAAATAAGGGGTGTGAAAACCACCTATTTCACAAGCTCCATAGGTTTTAAACCTCGGGCCTTTAGATTTGTGATAGGGTGCAATGGTCGTTGGATTTGATGGAGTAGATCGAACAGTGGTCGGGTAAGAATGGGTCACGGGTTAGTTAGGAAGGTCGGGCTGGGACTTTGGATGCGATGGTGGGTTTAAATATAGCATGGGGCTTTTATAATGCGGGGCCCGGGGTATATTAAAGTGGAGGCACTTAACATAAGGTGGGGCCGGGGTTATATGGATGCGGAGGGTAAAGGTGTAGAGCGATGGGTTTAAAAAAATATAAGGGGTCAAGTTTTTTAAATAAACAAGGTCTATTTAAAAAGAGTGGGTCCCGGGTAAATATTAATTTCAAAAACAATGTAAAAAAGTGGGTTTTTACATTGTTTTGAATGAACGGAGGGGAGTGAATGAAGGGGAAAGGTTTTTGTGAAGGTAAATGGGGTTTTAGCATAGGGAAGAGGGCTTTAAGAGAGGGGAAAGGCTAAATGAGGGTTTTTTAAGGTTAAACTTCGGTTTTTAGAACATGAGGGTATTGGAGAAGGCAAAAATGAGAGATAATGGATAGGTTAAATGAAAATAATGAAGGCAGTGAGATTTCTAAAAATAAATGATAGTCAGGGAATTTTATTTTCAGCAGAATGTAGAAAATCCATAGTCATCTAGTGATACTGTAGAATACAAGAGACAAATAGAATATACCAACTGTCTCTCCACTGAGTTCTCCTCCGCCTGAACCATGTCAACCCCATGTTGATCTTAAGGTTGACCCTTGACCTTCTTCGCCTATTTCTTCACCTCATTCTCCCTCTTCGCCTGGTGAAAGTCTAGATTCTAGTAACCAAGTGGCTAAGAAGAAGAAGAATAAGTTGAAGAAGAAGAAGAAGGAAAATAAGCTAGGGGGGAATCAACAATTATTTATACCCATGCAACTAATATCGAGAAACCTCCCATTTCATCCCGTAAAGTCAAATTCCCTTGCAAGATATGTGAGGGAAACCACCTTCTTCGTGATTTCCCTGGTATTCCCAAGGTCTTTAGGAGAATTTTGAGGTCTAAAATGGGCCTCCTAAAGAAATTATAAAATAATAGTGGAAATAATAAAATAATATTTGATTACATCATCAAATTTTAGAGGGAAAAAAGAAAACTAGTTTTTCAACTCGTATTTTCAACTTATCTCCCAAAGGTTTTACTCAAATTTTGAGCGGGAGTACTCGTTGGATGCAAAACTTAATTCCTCATCCAAGTATTACCCATGTTTCATACTTTCGATGGATCTTGCTACGTGAAAAATGAGAAATACATGAAAAACATAATTAACATCACATTTTTTCATGTATTTCTCATTTTCCATGTAGCAGGGTCCATCAAAAGTATGCAACATGGGTACTAATTGGATGAGGAATTAATTTTTTCATCCAATGGGTACCCCCACTCGAAATTTGAGTAAACTTTTTTGGAGATAAGTTGAAAATATAAGTTGAAAAATAGTTTTATTATTTTGTTATTTTTTAATTTTTTTACCCTTTTACTTAAAAATGGTGAATCATCCCCCTTGGTTGACATCATCATCTTGAATCCTATTGGTTCTTATAAAATTTATTTTGGTTACACATTTTTCTTAGGAGGCCCATTTTAGGCCTCAAAATTCCCCTAATGGTTAGAAGTGTGGTCTTTTTCCCCGATTCATCCTTCATCATCAACCTCTGGGAATCACACTGATGATGAGCCTTCAGCTAGAGATAATAAGAATCATAAGAAACAAGGTAAGATCAAGATTCCCTATAGGTTGCGTGAAGGGAACCATCCCATTCACCTTTGTCCTTATATGGATGAAGCTTCTAAATTATTGGATACCCTTTCGGCGTTTGAGTCCTGTCTTCTCGTTGGTTATCGGAATTTTTCTTCGAGCCCTCCAATAGTTGATTGTAATATTCCAAATTATCTTGCAGCTAATTGGAATATTAATTTTTTCTCTTGTCATTTAGATAGATGAATAAGTGGGTAGGGAGACCCATAAATCCCTTTAGTAGGAATAAAACCACTTCTCATGTGAATGTGGATCATTGTATTAGCTAAATAAAGCACCTTGAGGTATGAACAGGGGCTAAAGCATGTGCACAAGGTCAATGTTGACCAAATCAAAAGCGTTGTCATGGAGATACTGGAGGATTAATGGAGGACAACACAGTAATTTAGGAGGAGTGTATGCATGAGAGTAACTCCTTTAATGAGTGGGACCCAGGGTGAGGAAGCTCACCAGGCATAAAAGGAAGAGGATGGAAACCATAGAAGATATGTATTGGATTATTGATTTTGTGGTCTTGTATGACTATTTGCACACTTCAGTTGTTTAGCTAAGTTTGTTATGCTCTTTAGCACAAGGGTGTTCCTGAGCAGGAATCCCACCCTCATCCTCGGGGGCCTTCGAGTGCCTACTCAGGAGAGGTATTCTTGAGCATCATTTCCAATATCCGGCATTTGGCCAAGCTTCATCCATCATCCAAAGGGAAGTCTCTTCCAAGGTTGTGTTGTGTTGCAGGGTTGCAGTAGTGGAGGGTTGAGAAACCCAACTTCTAAGTTTGTTTTCTAGTGGAGGGAGCAGCCCTTCATCTGGGAAGCTTGTAAGGAAGATTCTTGAGCTTCATTTCATCATTTAGCATCAGGATAAGGTACTGCTATCAATTAAAACGCAGTTTCCTGGAGGAATTACATTATTTCAGTAAGCAGTTGCAGTGGAGGGTTTGGAGCCCTAGTTGAGGAATTAGATCTTCAGTGAAGGGATCATCCTTTCACTTGGAGATTCCATTGGAGGAGTTCCATTCAGTTCTACATCAGTTTCATCCACCTCCTTTCAAGTGCCTGGTTGCAAAGCTTATTCATCCCTAGGGCTGCATTCCAACATTATGATGTTTTGTGTATTTCCGGAAACCCTTTCTGCGTTGTATTGGAAATGCGCTTGGGAGCATATATCACCATTCCCAGCACCTTTTGAGCATTGTATTATCAGATCCATATATTTATATTTTCCAGATGCAGTTACATTCATTGGGACTGCACTGTATTAGTTCTCCGACAATTTTTGTAGCATCTACATTTCATGTTTTGGTGTTTTTTGGCATTGGAGGCTTCTCTTGCCTAACTTGAGGGGACTTGTTCTCCAAGATATTGTACTTATTTTTTACTGTTATACATAATACCATGAATATATGTTTGGCTCATTTTTGATATATTTTTATTCACTGCTATTTTCCATTATTGTGTTCAATATTACTGCTTTTCCTATTTTGGAATATTACAGTGGTATTAGAACATAATCTTGGATCAACTTGTGTATTTCAACCAATATTCTATCAGAAGAATAAGAAGAAGAAGCAGAAAAAGAAGAAGAGATCTAAAATTATGGAAGGAATGAGTTTTGTCTCATGTATTTTCAGATCTATGAAGGACCTCTCCAAGGAGGTCAAGCAAATGAGAATGGAGATATGAAATGAGACCTTAAGAGGGTTTCAAGATGAGGAAGGTCCAAGCACTTCCTATCAGCTGCAGAAGAAACCGGTATTGCATAGAGCTCTAAAGAAATCTACTATGTACACTTTCTTTGAAGAGGAAGGTGAAAGGTATGGAGATGGAGGAAACTTAGATCATGCGACTCTAAGTGATTATTTTGCAGAGTACAAGTCTCAATCAAGGGCTTTCAAGGAAAATCTAACTCTTCGACAGTTTATTCAGATCAAAGAAGAAAGGAGACCTTGTAGCAACAGTAGAAGAAATAGACACAATATATTTTTATTGTCTACATTTGATGGGTCATCCATGTTCACAACAAGGGCCTGGAGAAGGAAGTTAGATGCATTCTTCTTGCTACATCCAGTTGTAGAAACATAAGTTGTTGAGATTGCAGCACTGCACCTTGAGGGTGAAGCAAATACTTGGTGGTTCAACCATTTGAGACATGCAAGAGTGAATGCTTATGTAGATTTTACTCAAAGGTTGATCAAAAATTTTGAAAATAAGAAACCAAAGGTAATTCCTATTGAGACTTTTTCTGACATAGATGAGAAAGCACATGAGGATCCAAGCGAAGATATCAATATTATCATTCCAGAAGAAGAACAACTTCCACCACCACTTGCTACAAGAGTACTTGCATCAGGAGAAGGAACACTTGCATCCTTGCAAAGTGGTATTGATCTCTTGACATTGAGAGTCCCATGCATTATTCATGTAATATTACAAAATGGAAAAGAGAGGAATATAGAACAAAATAATGGAAAATAACAGTGAATATCAATGCACCAATATATGATACAAATGTAGAGCCATATTATTAAACATATCAGGAATAATGAGTACAAAATATTGAGGATCAAATCACTCAAGAAATATAACACAAGCCTCCAATAAGCAAATATGCAATACATGAAATATAACTGCTATACAAATGACATGAGCCAATACAACACATTTTTAGTGAGTATAATACTACTGGAAAAGTACAATGATATGGATTTGCTGTTATATATCTCAAAATGTGCTAGGGATAGAGTTCTAGGCTCCCAAGCACATTTCCAAGACAACCCAAAAAGGGTTTCCATAAATACCCAAAATACAAAAATGTCGGAATGCAGGCCTAGGGCTGAATAGAAACTACAACTAAATAACTGGAAGGAGGTGGCTGAAACTGATATGGAAATTTATAGAACTCATCCAATAGATCCTCCAAGTGAAAGGATGATCCGCTCATGGAATATCTAACCCTCCAAAAGTAGCACTGAAACCTCCATTGCAAATTCTCAATAAAATAACGTATTCCTTGACGAAAACTGCACTGTAGGAGGTGGAAATAGCTGGGCCTTGTTTCGGAAAAGAAAACCCTAGAGGTTTGTTGGGTCAAAACCTCCACAGAGCAGGGCATGCTATTCAAGAAGGACTCACACAACCACACTTGTATGCTAAAAACTAGATAACATCGATAGTAGAACTCACCCGTAATCCTACGTTTGATGTAGATCCCGCGGGGTCCAAACCCCCAGCAACCCTTCTTCCTCCTTAACCTGAAAACCAAGAAGAAACGTGCACGGAAATCTAGTTGTACAACATATAATTACCCTAAATGTCAGTGAAAACCATGTGAAACATCATGTAAACAATAATAAATGCTTAAATAATAACCTTTTCACATATACAAGTAGATGTTAACACGTGACTTCAGGAAAAAGATGGTTCTTCTTCATTATGAACAGCATGTACAGTATTAAAATGTGGAGAGATCACCTAAATCCTTCCACGATCTTCGAATAGACCGTCGTCCAGATCCGTCTCGCCCTTGCCTCGCTAAGATACTTTCAAGACTTGTGCACTTGAGATGGCATGTAAACTGATGAACATCTCCAGGAAAAAAGGGTTTCCTGTAAAAATCTGGGAAAGTGCAAGAGGCACGGGAATTCAAACTTGAATTGGGATTCCAACAGAGTATAATATCTATATGATTTCTCTCTCCCTTAGGCCATGCACATGAGGGGCTTTTATACTCCCTCAAAGTAGTTTCAATCAGTTGGAAACAGTTGGCCACGTGCTGGGGTGGTTGAACTACTGGAGTAACCATCAACCCAGCCCGAAAATAGGGAATTTATATATATATTTTTAATGATTTTAATGGAATACGCGGAAAAGTGTGTATGGACTTGCGTATACACGTGGAAAAGTTTGGGCATACCCGTGTATGGGATTTTTAACACTGTTTTTTATGAATTTTGTTCAAGTCTGTGGGAATGGGTGCCCAAGGCCAAAGAGACAATCATGAATCACATGAGGGTGAAAAATGATGCTATAAAATATGCCCCCTAATATATGAGGTCAGAAGGGGTACATGATGGCCGAAATGTATTATGCACATAGAAAGAACTTCGCAAGGACAAGAGAGGACTTCACCAGATTTCAGCCTGCCAAAAAACAATGAAAGAAAACAGAGAGTCAACTCATGCTGAGGCGGGCATACCCATGCTCAGTCAAAAATACATCATATGGAAAGTACAGAATAGATCCAAAATGTATACAAGTATAGCTGAACTGAAAGTACACAATGAATCATCTGAGCATGGCCCGGAAGTACAAGTTAGAATCAATATATAAGTATCACATATAGAAAGCTGATCAATGATGCTAAAACTGGATGTCTGATCATATAAGTAACTGAATCTCCAAGTACCAAATCATAAAAGGTGGAATAAATGGTACAATCACGCAACTCGGGAGCCAACATATAGGATGCTGTTGTACTGACACTGCAACATATAAGGGTGAACGGCATCACTGGTAGAAACTGAATGGATTGTCAAAAGTGAACCGAGAAATGTTGATGCAACCCGAGGTCTTCACCGATCACTATGGCACAATTCTACACCATGGGAATAAATGAGCTGAAGTCGACCATGTGAGAAATCGTTGGATTACCGGTCAATAATGTAAACCGTTAACCAACGCGAGACAACCCACCAATAATGAAAATGAGTGTCAAGGTGCCCCAGTACAAACTAACAAGTGCGAATGAATGAGTTGAAGTCGAACACTTGAAAGAATCTACCGATCAGGAGGCAATGATGAGTCCCCACTGTCCATAGCGAAGAGTCTGCCACTGATGACTACAAACCCTAAGGTACTGACAAAAAGACTCTAGACCTTATTCCCAGAGCAATGAGTCGGTGTCGATGGGAAAAGATCTGCTGGAAGGAAGGCATTAAGGCATCCCACATCAGTCTAGTGCGAGTGTAACCCACAGGCCAAAATTTGGAAGGAATCAGACGAAGTAGAGTGATGGAACCAAACCGAAGTACGTTTCCGACATGCACAAGATGAAGCTAGCGCACAGAAGAAACCCTCTGAACCAAAAAATAATGAAAGCTGACACAGAGGCGAGATATCCACCAATAGGGTCAAATGGAAATCAAGGTACTGCACGAATCCCAAGTGTGATAATGTATGCTGACATCGAACACAGGGGAAACCACTCAGTCAAAGACCCATAATGATGATCAAATGCTTAGCACAAGGTCACCTATCAATGATGGAAATAGGGCCAGGGTGCGGCTCTAGGTTTTCTCTCAGAGCAATGTGTCGTAGTCGATAAGAGACAAACCCGCCAGCGAGAAGTCAATGGAGACCTTCTCAAACCAGCACGAGCAGAAGACCAAAAACATCTGATGTGATAGAACAAGATACTGACAAAACTAGGAAGGCTGACTGAATAATGAGTCAAGAGACACCGCAGAATGGCCGACTCTGGTTAGACTTCCCTTGAACAAAAGCATGACTCGTGATGACCATGGCAGTAAAAAGTGACACTGTATAAGTCTGTTATGCAGGAGGCAAAACAAACTCTCCATATGATTGGAAGAGATAACGAACCGGGGGAGGACTGAACAGTGAAACAAGGCAAAGGCTGAACCTAGGTCAAAAACTAAAACTATCCCAAATGGAGGAAAGATATAAGTGTATATGCTTTGTTCAAGCGCGACAAACTGACACTGTAATGCCATCAAATTATGAAGTTATATCCCGTTCCTGCTCTTTTTGTTATATTTGATTTTTTTGTCTTTTTCATATAATAAGCCTGAAAAAGAATAAAAGAATGCTATGGTGCAATGGATAGAGCGAGTATCAAGAAACAGATGCATTAGTTCCTGGGATTGGAACGATCCTATGCTCAATGCAAGGTGGCGGAAACTGGTCTGCAAAACCAGAGATTCTGGGTTCGTTAACCAACGCTGTAGTGAATACAGGGTTCCAACCTGTAAAAGTAGTCAAATTCTGACCTCCAGACCAAGGGTTGAAACTCTGAGTCTGAGAAGTAAACGGAAAGGACCCTAAAGAAGGATTCGAACTAGGAATATGCCCAGTTCCGAAGGGGAACCCTTGAAAAGAAGCTGATCCATTACCCATGGAAGACATGGGTGTAGATGCAGCTGCAGCAGCGGAAAAGGAAAATGAAGGAATCCCACTACTGGGCATTCCAAAACAAAAGGGACCAGAATTAGAAGCATGTGCTTGGGTGAAACCAGAGCCAAACACAGCAGTACTAGAAGCAATCGAAGATATAGCAATAGTGCCTCCTCCTTCAACTGAAGCAGGAGTCTGAATGCGTGCAGCACTCACGGCTGAAGCCGCGTTCCCAGTCGTGGCCATCGAAAGGTATGAATAATATGGAGGATCTTCTGGTCTTGCAGACTCAGGTCTGATGTACTGAACAACGAACGGATAATCAGGAGGAAGAGGAGATGGAAGTGACTCAGAGGGTTGAGGTACTTCCTCTACTTGTACTTCTTCTTCCTGCGGAAATAAGACTCTCGAGGTGAGCGGAACGCTCCTCTCGGAACCAACACCGGAGCCAATTACAAAACCTTCAATCCCTTGTGGAGGATCTCTCTCCACTACGTCAGATGCCAGAGGGTGATATTCACCTGCTAAATTACTCCTACGCCTTCTTGAAGAAGGCTCTAGACTCTCGGGAGATAACCCCCGGATTCTCCTCGATCGACGAGGCGCTTGATCAACCACTTTAACAAATTTTAATTAGACTCAAAAAAGTATAAAGCTAGGAAAGCTAGGAGCAAAGAGAACTCACTACAAAAAATCCCTGAGATACAATCAAGAAAATAGCCTTCAGGTATTTCCACTCTGGGTGATTAGGAACGGACACCAAAATACAAGAAAATGAAGAATAGGACCTCCCAAAAGTAGTCTGGGATAATTACGGCCCAGGCCTACTAGCGAAGGTAATAGAAACAGTTACGCCAACCTCCTAACAACAGCCTTTGCCGACACATGTACCCAAGCTTCGCAAGGGCACCCCCCAGAAGTACTGCTGGAAGTGATACGACGTTTGCCTCAGGTACCATGGGTATTCCCCCCCGCAGTCACCTATGTGGAACCTAGGAATGGCAACTATGGGCACCAATCCGTGTCAGAAGCTGGGCGGAACGGTCTTGAGGTCAGATCCAGCAAATCAGAGAGTGGGTATCTCTCTTCTCGGCCTTCACTTCCCCTTGCGCTTGACTCTCTGGAGGAGAGCTTTTCCGATCCACCTAACGGAGTTGGATTTCGCTCAATTAATAAACTTCTATGTTTTTATTTGAGCGGCCTTGGAGATTTAACTCTCCACTCACCTAATCCAAGGCCCTACAACCTAGCTAGTTGGTGTATGACACTTAATAAAAAACTTGCTAGTTGTTTTTAAATTATAGCGCTTATTTTAATCGGCTGTTATATTAAGTCAAAGGGATACGGAAATGAAACTTGTGGTGTTTTGTGACGTAGAAAAGAAATTAATGAAAACCAAACTACATGCAAATGCAGTAATTGCCTTTCGATGAAAAGAAATTTCTACACGGGTTCTACGAGATTATATATATATTTTTTTCAAATATCAAACTCACACTCGCAAAATCTATGAAAATGACTACAAATGCTTAAGTGCACCTAATGCAAATAACTAAGAGCATGCAAATTCTAAGATGCAAATTCTACTAAAGCAGAGAGAAATTTCCCAAAGATCCTTCAGTTTTATCACTTTTTGATTGTCCACAAAACTAGTTCCCAAAAGTAGAAACTCTCAGTATGAAGACATAAAAATATGCTTGAAACAAGAGGAAGAAACCAATGACAATTCCTTTCCAAAATCAAGTCAAAAACCAAAGGCAATAAATCTCAACAAAGCTTCAAAAGATGTAAGGAAACGAAAACAAAAATGCAAAACAAAAGCAAATAAGAAAACAAAATGTTTTTTGAGCTTTTGAATTTTATAAAGAAGAAGAGCTCGAAGAGACCAAGAAGACTATCAAATCCCAAGCCAAACAGCTCTGAATTTCAAGCAAAACTTCAAAAACACTCCAAATATTATAAGGCTACTTAGTAGCAATATTTATATGAGAAAAAGAATACAAGAAACTCAGTAACTCAGCCCAGAAGAATAGTACAACCTTGCTGCAAACAAAAACTTCAAAGAACCAAGAAAGACTCTTCAAAAAATTGCAACAAGACCTAGTCAAATGAACTCAAGAAAACTAACCAAAAGCAGGCAAAAATCCAAGCGCAAAGCAAAACATAAAATGAGGAAAGAGTATATGAGCAAAAGCTCTCTGTTCTGATTAAGCAGAACAACCAAGAATCCCCAGAAAGAGATCTTGGTACTCGAACCAGAAATGCAAGCACTAAAAGACAAGATTTGCCTAATAAGCCAGTCTTCAACCAAGAGAGAAAAAAAACAAATAACCACTATCAACCCAATCCAGAGACTCTAAAGACACTGCAGGCACAGGTCTCCACAGGCAGACAAGACTAAAAATTCAAGAAATCAAAAATTTCAAAATTTGCCCAAGCATATGCTACTTGACAGTTTTGAAACAAGCGTGCATACGCGACTGTGTCAAAGGAAACTCGTGTATACGCGACTTCCTTTGAAGAAAAATGCGTGTATACGTGTCTGTGTATGGACAAACTCGCATATGAAAAGGTAAATAATGAAAAATAAAAAGATAAGCCTGGATAAAGAACCAGGTCTTCAGTCTGACTGAGAAAAATTTAACTGGACTGGAAATAATAGTTAAAACTATTGGAAACCTTTCAAACAGCTGAAACCACCCAACAGGGGAATCACAAGAATGCGATCCCCATCGGAGTCACCAGTTCTATTTCGGGAAAAATAACCCTAGAGGTTTGTTGGGTCAAAACCTCCACAGAGCAGGGCATGCTATTCAAGAAGGACTCACACAGCCACACTTGTATGCTAAAAACTAGATAACATCGATAGTAGAACTCACCCGTAATCCTACGTTTGATGTAGATCCCGCGGGGTCCAAACCCCTAGCAACCCTTCTTCCTCCTTAACCTGAAAACCAAGAAGAAATGTGCACGGAAATATAGTTGTACAGCATATAATTACCCTAAATGTCAGTGAAAACCATGTGAAACATCATGTAAACAATAATAAATGCTTAAATAATAATCTTTTCACATATACAAACAGATGTTAACATGTGACTTCAGGAACAAGATGGTTCTTCTTCATTATGAACATCATGTACAGTAATAAAATGTGGAGAGATCACCTAAATCCTTCCACGGCCTTCGAGCAGACCGTCGTCCGGATCCGTCCCTCCCTTGCCTCGCTAAGATATTTTTCAAGACTTGTACTTTCGAGATGGCATATAAGCACATTAGACATCTCCGGGAAATAAGGTTTCTACCAGCAAAAATCTGAGAAAGTCACGGGAGCCACAGGAAATCGAGACTTGAATTACAGGATTAGCAGTATAATGTCTATAAATTTCTCTCTCCCTTAGGCCATACACATGAGGGGCTTTTATACTCCCTCAAAGTAGTTTCAATCAGTTGGAAACAGTTGGCCACGTGCTGGCGTGGTTGAACTACTGGAGTAACCATCAATCCAGCCCGAAAATAGGGAATTTTTATATAGTTTTTAAAGATTTTAATGGCATACGCGGAAAAGTACATGTGGACTCGTGTATACACGTGGAAAATTCTGGGCATACTCGCGTATGGGATTTTTAACACTGTTTTTTATGAATTTTGTTCAAGTCTGTGGGAATGGGTGCCCAAGGCCATAAAGACAATCATGAATCACATGAGGGTGAAAAATGATGCTATAATAGATGCCCCCTAATATATGAGGTCAGAAGGGGTACATGATGGCCGAAATGTATTATGCACATAGAAAGAACTTCGCAAGGACAAGAGAGGACTTCACCAAATTTCAGCCTGCCAAAAACCAATGAAAGAAAACAAAGAGTCAACTCATGCTGAGGCGGGCATACCCATGCTCAGTCAAAAATACATCATATCGAAAGTACATAATAGATCCAAAATGTATACAAGTATAGCTGAACTGAAAGTACACAATGAATCATCTGATCATGGCCCGGAAGTACAAGTCAGAATCAATGTCTAAGTATCACATATAGAAAGCTGATCAATGATGTTGAAACTGGATGTCTGATCATATAAGTAACTGAATCTCCAAGTACCAAATCATAAAAGGTGGAATAAATGGTACAATCGTGCAACTCGGGAGCCAAAATATAGGATGATGTTGTACTGACACTGCAACATATAAGGGTGAACGACATCACTGGCAGAAACTGAATGGACTGTCAAAAGTGAACCGAGAAATGCTGATTCAACCCGAGGTCTTCACCGATCACTATGGCACAATTCTACACAATGGGAACAAATGAGATGAAGTCGACCATGTGAGAAATCGTTGGAGTACTAGTCAATAATGTAAACCGTTAACCAACGCGAGACAACCCACCAATAATGAAAATGAGTGTCAAGGTGCCCCAGTACAAACTAACAAGTGCGAATGAATGAGTTGAAGTCGAACACTTGAAAGAATCTACCGATCAGGAGGCAATGATGAGTCCCCACTGTCGATGTCGATAGCGAAGAGTCTGCCACTGATGACTGCAAACCCTAAGGTACTGACAAAAAGACTCTAGACCTTATTCCCAGAGTAATGAGTCGGAGTCGATGGGAAAAGATCTACTGGAAGGAAGGCATTAAGGCATCCCACATTAGTCCAGTGTGAGTGTAACCCGCAGGCCAAGATTTGGAAGGAATCGGACGAAGTAGAGTGACGGAACCAAACCGAAGTACGTTTCTGACATGCACAAGATGAAGCTAGCACACGAAAGAAACCCTCTGAACCAACCAATAATGAAAGTTGACACAGAGGCGAGATATCCACCAATAGGGTCAAATGGAAATCAAGGTACTGCATGAATCCCAAGTGTGATAATGTATGCTGACGTTGAACACAGGGTAAACCACTCAGTTAAAGACCCATAATGATGATCAAATGCTGAGCATAAGGTCACCTATCAATGATGGAAAGAGGGCTAGGGCGCGGCTCTAGGTTTTTTCTTAGAGCAATGTGTCGTAGTCGATAAGAGACAAACCTGCCAGCAAGAAGTCAATGGAGACCTTATTAAACCAACACGAGCAGAAGACCAAAACATCTGATGTGATAGAACAAGATACTGACAAAACCAGGAAGGCCGACTGAATAATGAGTCAGGAGACACCGCAGAATGGCCGACTCTGGTTAGACTTTCCTTGAACAAAAGCACGACTCGTGATGACCATGGAAGTAAAAAGTGACACTGTACAAGTCTGTTATGTAGGAGGCAAAACAAACTCTCCATATGATTGCAAGAGATAACCAACCGGGGGAGGATTGACCAGTGAAACAAGGCAAAGGCTGAACCTAGGTCAAAAACTAAAACCATCCCAAATGGAGGAAAGATATAAGTGTATATGCTTTGTTCAAGGGCGACAAAATAACACTGTATTTCCATCAAATTACGAAGTTATATCTCGTTCCCACTCTTTTTGTTATATTTTATTTTTTTGTCTTTTTCATATAATAAGCCTGAAAAGGAATAAAAGAATGCTATGGTACAATGGATAGAACGAGTATCAAGAAACAGATGCACTAGTTCCTGGGATTGGAACGATCCTATGCTTTCAATGCAAGGTGGCGAGCGGTACGCAAAACCGAGGAGATTACGGGTTCGTTAACCCCCCGTTGTAGTGAATACGGGGTTCCAACTTTGTAAAAGATGTCAGAATTCTGACCTCCAGACCAAGGGTTGAAACTCTGAGTCTGAGAAGTAAATGGAAAGGACCCTAAAGAAGGATTCGAACTAGGAATATGCCTAGTTCCGAAGGGGAACCCTTGAAAAGAAGCTGATCCATTACCCATGGAAGACATGGGTGTAGATGCAGCTGTAGCAGTGGAAAATGAAAATGAAGGAATCCCACTACTGGGCATTCCAAAACGAAAGGGACCAGAGTGAGAAGCATGTGCTTGGGTGAAACCAGAGCCAAACACAGTAGTACTAGAAGCAATCGAAGATATAGCAATAGTGCCTCCTCCTTCAACTGAAGCAGGAGTCTGAATGCCTGCAGCACTCACGGCTAAAGCCGCGTTCCTAGTCGTGGCCATCGGAAGGTATGAATAATATGGAGGATCTTCTGGTCTTGCAGACTCAAGTCCGATGTACTGAACAACGAACAGATAATCAGGAGGAAGAGGAGATGGAAGTGACTCAAAGGGTTGAGGTACTTCCTCTACTTGTACTTCTTCTTCCTGCGGAAATAAGACTCTCGAGGTGAGTGGAACGCTCCTCTCGGAACCAACACCGGAGCCAATTACAAAACCTTCAATCCCTTGTGGAGGATCTCTCTCCACCGCGTCAGATGCCACAGGGTGATATTCACCTGCTAAATTACTCCTACGCCTTCTTGAAGAAGGCTCTAGACTCTCGGGAGATAACCCCCAGATTCTCCTCGATCGACAAGGCACTTGATCAGCCACTTTACCAAATTTTAATTAGACTCAAAAAAGTATAAAGCTAGGCAAGCTAGGAGCAAAGAGCACTCACTACAAAAAATCCCTGAGATACAATCAAGCAAACAGCCTTCAAGTATTTCCGCTCTGGGTGATTAGGACCAGACACCAAAATACAAGAAAGCGAAGAATAGGACCTCCCGAAAGTATTCTGGGATAATTAAGGCCCAGGTCTACTAGCGAAGGTAACAGAAATAGTTACGCCGACCTCCTAACAACAGCCTTTGCCAACACAAGTACCCAAGCTTCGCAAGGGCACCCCCCAGAAGTACTACTGGAAGTGATACGACGTTTGCCTCAGGTACCATGGGTATTCCCCCCCTACAGTCACCTATGTGGAACCTAGGAATGGAAACTATTTGCACCAATCCGTGTCAGAAGCCAGGCGGAACAGTCTTGAGGTCAGATCCAGCAAATCAGAGAGGGGGTATCTCTCTTCTCGACCTTCACTTCCCCTCGCGCTTGACTCTCTGGAGGAGAGCTTTCCCTGTCCACCTAATGGAGTTGGATTTTTCTCAATTAATAAACTTCTATGTTTTTTTTTGAGCGGCCTTGGAGAGTTAACTCTCCACTCACCTAATCCAAGGCCCTACAACCTAGCTAGTTGGTGTATGACACTTAATAAAAAACTTGCTAGTTGTTTTTAAATTATAGCGCTTATTTTAATCGGCTGGTATATTAAGTCAAAGGGATACGGAAATGAAACTTGTGCTGTTTTGTGACGCAGAAAAGAAATTAATGAAAACCAAACTACATGCAAATGCAGTAATTGCCTTTCGATGAAAAGAAATTTCTACACAGGTTCTACGAGATTATATATATATTTTTTTCAAATATCAAATTCACACTCGCAAAATCTATGAAAATGACTACAAATGCTTAAGTGCACCTAATGCAAATAACTAAGAGCATGCAAATTCTAAGATGCAAATTCTACTAAAGCAGAAAGAAATTTCCCAAAGATCCTTCAGTTTTATCACTTTTTGATTGTCCACAAAACTAGTTCCCAAAAGTAGAAACTCTCAATATGAAGACATCAAAATATGCTTGAAACAAGAGGAAGAAACCAATGACAATTCCTTTCCAAAATCAAGTCAAAAACCAAAGGCAAGAAATCTCAACAAAGCTTCAAAAGATGTAAGGAAACGAAAACAAAAATGCAAAACAAAAGCAAATAAGAAAGAAAAATGTATTTTGAGCTTTTGAATTTTATAAAAAAGAAGAGCTCGAAGAGACCAAGAAGACTATTGAATCCCAAGCCAAACAACTCTGAATTTCAAGAAAAACTTCAAAAACGCTCCAAATCTTATAGGGATACTTAGTAGCAAGATTTATATGAGCAAAAGAAGACAAGAAACTCAGTAACTCAGCCCAGAAGAATAGTACAACCTTGCTGCAAACAAAAACTTCAAAGAACCAAGAAAGACTCTTCAAAAAATTGCAACAAGACCTAGTCAAATGAACTCAAGAAAACTAACCAAAAGCAGGAAAAAATCCAAGCGCAAAGAAAAACATAAAATGAGGAAAGAGTATATGAGCAAAAGCTCTATGTTCTGATTAAGAAGAACAGCCAGGAATCCCCAGAAAGAGATCTTGGTACTCGAACCAGAAATGCAAGCACTAAAAGACAAGATTTTCCTAATAAGCCAGTATTCAACCAAGAGAGAAAAAAAACAAATAACCACTATCAACCCAATCCAGAGACTCTAAAGACACTGCAGGAACAGGTATCCACAGGCAGACAAGACTAAAAAGTCAAGAAATCAAAAATTTCAAAATTTTCCCAGGCATACGCTACTTGACAGTTTTGAAACAAGCGTGCATATGTGACTGTATCAAAGGAAACCCGCATATACACGACTTCCTTTGAAGAAAACTGCGTGTATACGCGTCTATGTATAGACAAACTCGTGTATGAAAAGGTAAATAATGAAAAATAAAAAAGATAAGCCTGGATAAAGAACCAGGTCTTCAGTCTGACTGAGAAAAAGTTAACTGGACTGGAAATAATAGTTAAAACTGTTGGAAACCTTTCAAACAGCTGAAACCACCCAACAGGGGAATCATAAGAATGCGATCCCTAGCAGAGTCGCCAGTTCTGTTTCGGGAAAAAACACCCTAGAGGTTTGTTGGGTCAAAACCTCCACATAGCAGGGCATGCTATTCAAGAAGGACTCACACAACCACACTTGTATGCTAAAAATTAGATAACATCGATAGTAGAACTCACCCGTAATCCTACGTTTGATGTAGATCCCGCGGGGTCCAAACCCCCAGCAACCCTTCTTCCTCCTTAACCTGAAAACCAAGAACAAAAGTGCACGGAAATCTAGTTGTACAACATATAATTACCCTAAATGTCAGTGAAAACCATGTGAAACATCATGTAAACAATAATAAATGCTTAAATAATAATCTTTTCACATATACAAACAGATGTTAACACGTGACTTTAGGAACAAGATGGTTCTTCTTCATTATGAACAACATGTATAGTAATAAAATGTGGAGAGATCACCTGAATCCTTCCACGATCTTCGAACAGACCGTCGTCTAGATCCGTCCCGCCCTTGCCTCGCTAAGATACTTTCAAGACTTGTGCACTCGAGATGGCATATAAACTGATGAACATCTCCAGGAAACAAGGGTTTCCTGTAAAAATCTTGGAAGAGGCATGGGAAATCAGACTTGAATTGGGATTCCAACAGAGTATAATGTCTATAAATTTCTCTCTCCCTTAGGCCATACACATGAGGGGCTTTTATACTCCCTCAAAGTAGTTTCAATCAGTTGGAAACAGTTGGCCACGTGCTGGGGTGGTTGAACTACTGGAGTAGCCATCAACCCAGCCCGAAAATAGGGAATTTTTATATATTTTTTAATGATTTTAATGGCATACGCGGAAAAGTACATGTGGACTCGCGTATACACGCGGAAAATTCTGGGCATACTCGTGTATGGGATTTTTAACACTGTTTTTTATGAATTTTGTTCAAGTCGGTGGGAATGGGTGCCCAAGGCCATAGAGACAATCATGAATCACATGAGGGTGAAAAATGATGCTATAACAGGCCTAATGCCAAATGTATGCTCCAAGACCTTCCTTGCTGGCCTCTAAATGGAAAAGCTACCTCTCCATTGGAAAACAAACACTGAAAGTGGCCCTAACAATCCTTCACTGCTTCTACCCTGCAACACAACATAACTCTGGAAGAAATTGTGCTGTAGTTGAAGACTAAATCTTGGCCTGATGTAAAAATGTGGAAAATGAAGCCCAATAACCTCTCTTGAGTGGGCACTCAAAGTACCCTGAGGATGAGGGTGGGATTACCGCTCGAGAACACCCTTGTGCTAAGAAACACATCGGACTCCACTAAACAACTGAAGAGTGAAAATATTCATACAAGACCACAAAATCAATAATCAACAACATACCCTCTATGGCTGCCTTCCCCTTCCTTATATGCATTGTGAGCCTTCTCACCTTGGACCCCGCTCATTAAAGCCACTACTCTCATGGAAACTTCCTCCCATTAACACTGCACTGTTTCTCATTGATGATCCACTCCCTCCATACCAGCGTTGTTGATTTGGTCAAGATTGACCTTGTCCACATGATTTAGCCCCTGTTCACACATGAGGGTGATTTATTCAACTACTAAGATGACCCTTATTTACATTAAGAGTGAATTTATTCCTACTAAAGAGATTTATGGGTCTCCCTACCCAATTATTCATCTATCTAAATGACAAAATAAAAATTTAATATTCCAATTAGCTGCAAGCTAATTTTGGAATATTACAGTCCTCCCCTCCCAAATGTTTCTTGTCCTTAAGAAAATGAAAGTATAGAACTACCAAGCCTCCTCGCCTCCTCCTGTAGCATCCTCATTTGATAAGATTCTCCACTGAACAAGATGCTCTCTCATCAATATGTCCCCTAGTTCCTCCTCCCAAGTATACAAGTTAGCCTTTGGTGACAAATCCAAATGGCTATCATCATGAAGAAGTGGGATATCCATGGAGGAAACTATATGTTGTCTAGAGGCCTTATTGAAGCATGGAATCTGAAAAATGTTGGGAACCTTCATTCCCATGTGAAGCTCCAATCCCCAAGCTATCATCCAAAAAAAATGAATCACCCTCCACAATGGTAGCATGGAAAAACTCATCCATTTCTTGCTCTTGCAATTTAGATGGGCTATGTGACTGAACATGATAGACCAAGTTGTATATCCCACGCTGTCTCTCTCTCCACTTATGATATGTGTAGAGCTGCTGCTGATTTTGGCAGGAAATAATGTTTCCCTCAAGAAGCAAAAGGACAATTGGATCCTTAAAGACCCACTCTTTGGTTCTATGAACCTTGATTGCCCAAGACATCCCATATATAATGAATAGGACATCATCACAATATGGAATCCAAATGAGAAAGATACTGAGTGTTATGTGTAATGATGGATGGTGCCAATAGTTTCCCAAGTGGACACAACACAATTTTTCTACTTGCTATTTTAGAACATAATGTGGCAAGTTATCTCCCAACCATTTGCTAGCTATGCATGTTTTATCATCTACTAGAAAGTAGTAAATGACATTGTGTATCAAATGAGCATACCAATCATAGCATAATACTTGCCCAAATCCATACAAAAAATGGCTATCTCCATCATTGATGTTGGTCTTAGAAAGACCATGAAGCCCAAATATAAAATTTCCCTCTTGTGGAGCAATGCACTATATATATATATATATATATATATGGAAAGAGAATGAAAATACTTTTTTAGATGATAAATAAGTACGAAAATACAACTCTTACCATGTATTATGAGTAAGCTGATAATGAGGTCCATGGACGATCTCTCCATAGTGGTATGATATGTCTCCATGAGGCCTTGGTAAATGGAAAGGAATGAACCATGTGCTGCATGTAAAGCCTTCTTCTTGTGCTTGGAGATTCAAGTCAAGAATATCATATCCTAGTGGTAGATGTATCCATCCACCACTCCATCACTCTCATCTCTTACTTTTCCATCAAGTGCATCATATGTGAAGTGATCCTAGGAACACTCCATCAACAGATCCAAACTCCCAAGTGACAGCGTTGTTGGCATTTGTGACAAGGCTCCTCTCATCTCATAACTCCATTTTTTGACATGAAAAATTCCAAATTAATATGCCATAATGCTGCTACATATGGAAGACTCCTTCCTATGTGGAAGTACCTCCTGATCCTCCAAAGCTAAAGAGTAGCCCCTTTTCACCATGATTGTGCCACCACCTACTCCTGAAACATCATGCAAGGTATGGGAGAAAATCAGCCCATACTCTCCCAAGAGTAACAGAAGCAACAATAACCTTTGTTGCCTCCTCATATAATCATCATACAAGTCATGGAGTAACATCATGATAGTTTACTTGTAGAATGCCCCATACAACCACATCCTCTGCTGCCATACCATATGGGTGCCATGCAATGCCCCAAACCATAACATACCCTTTGACATAGGATATGTCACATGATGGCCAAACTCTTTAAAGAGTATCTAGAGCAACCATGCCTCCTGCTGCCTTGTGTCATAGATTTGCAAGTGGCTCACCAACCCCTTTCTCATCATCCTCACCCATCCATCCAACTGTGGATGTCTTATATCACGCTCCAAATTGGTAACCACCTCATGGAGAATACCATCCTCCCAACTTATGACTATATTTACACTTCATGAGATGTTGAAGTGCAATCTCCTGGATATCTCCATAAAGATACCACCCATCAATGACCAAATTGAACCTATGAGGTTCCAAATATGTTATAGGAAAAAGCTTCTCTTTGAGCTATGAAGTGCTTATCAAGAAGGATCTATCATAATATTGGGATATGTTATCCATCATAAGATGTCTCTAGTCAACCATATGCTTATCCAATGCTACATAAGTGTAATGGTTATCATAATGTCCCAATAATAGTTTCCCCCCCAACTCATCATTGTTGCTCCATGATAGCACTGCTAATCTACATGATGGTGCAGCTGTTGTCTCATGATCATGCACAATGTTGAACACACAGTTCTACATTGGAATGATTAGGATTATGCTCATCCTATCCTCCAAAACTCTACACTCCAACCCAAAATGTTGTGTGCAACTCCTCAATGAGATACCAGGATGACTATACATCTCCTCCTTGAACAAGTGAAGGTTCCTCTGTGTAGTGATAGTTTTCTACTCCAAATCAGCAATGTGCTTTGGCCCTAGGTCATGAAATTTCATTGATGGCATGTCCCCATGACTCTCCATATGATGTACTGAAATAATAGGAAGTGGAAATTTTTTCATACCTTGGTAAAGCGTGGGAACATCTTGTACAGCTACAAGGGTTCCTCCTACCGGTGTGATGACTCCTCCAACTGCTGGTGATGATGATGGCTTCTCCTCTACTGCTACACCAGTGCTGCTATAAGTCTCATCCTCTTCATGCATCTCCTGTGTTATCACTCATAAAGTTATGAAACATCACATGACATGGTCATATAGTTCACTCATCAAAAGTATAAGGTATCCTTAGCTATTTCAAGTTGGTTTAGGAAAATCTCATTTTTTACATTTTTAGCCTATCCTAAGTTCCATGGTCACCTCCATTTATGTCATTTCATGTCACATCAATCCTCATTTGGTGTCATTTTTCATTTCCCATGCATTTAAAATAAAAAAGGGCGCTTTTGTCATTTTTTCAAATTTTCGTAGCATTTTATACAACAAAACAAGAGATTTCACTATGAAACTGCCTAATAGTTTCGTAGCGAATTTGTCAGAGGTTAAACTAACTACGCTATGAAAATTTGTTTTCTAACCTGTCTTGTCAAATTCGCTATGAAGTGTCATTCTATGATAGGAGGAGCTAGGGTGGAGTTCATTCAATTTTGTTATGGTTAATTCAAAGGTACATAGTTGTGTCTAAGGTCATTATTACCCTTTTTGGCATGTATGTGTCATGATTAAAGGATGAGATGTCAGTTAAACCATAAAACCTTACCCCAATTAGTATTTTTCATATGCGCTTTATCTTTGAATGTAATTTGATCTCTGGAGAGTTTCTTCATCGAGCCAAGAAAGTTGCTGGTAGTTTTAAACTTTGCAGGTGTCATCCAACAAGTGAGGTTGTGAAGATATAAAGCACCCATGGCTGCAAGAAGAAAAAAAAAAAAGGTGGTCATTGCCATAGGTATGAGCCCATGGACATGAATTTACTTAATTAAGACCCAAATTTCATGGAGGTTTTCAGAAGAACTGGTTGCTTGCAATTCTATTAGAGGTTTCAGGGCTTTCATCTACAGGTTTCCAAGGATTTTGCTACCAGCTTCACAGGAACAACTTCAAAAGTGGGAATTATGAACCTTACAGTGACACCAGAGACCATCTCAACAGCAACAGGAATCCCTAGAGGAGGGGAAATGTGGTTTAAAGGCATCAAATTCACAATGCAGGACTGTAAAGAGTTCATCAAACCAGAACACAGTGAAATTGACCTGACAAATGCTATTCCTAGGAGTTTCATGAAGGACAATTATTCAAAGCTACTCATGATCAACCAGAAGTATTTTACCAGTGAGGGAAGGTTTCACATGGTCTAATCCTATCATCTCAGGCTTCTTCTGCATTTTGTGGGTAAGAGGTCACTTGACTTGTCTTTTTATTTATACAAAAGTCTAGGTAAAATGTCAGATAAGGTTCAAATTAAAACATAGGGCAATGAAAATTCTCTTTTTCATCATGGTTTGATTAAGCTATTGGTGTTAGAGGAATTTAAGATATTAGACAGAGATTGGAATTCCTTCTTGGTCATGAGTGGTTATGAAATTGATGCTGTCACTCCTAAGAAAGCCTCCAAACCTAGAAACATTTCATCACCAACTGTGGCAGAGGAAGTTGAAGAAGGAAATAGATAATCTCCTCCAGAACTAGTGAGCATGGAAGCATAACCTTTGCAGAAGATTGGCACACCTAAAACAACACCTACAAAGTAGAAGCAAACAATCAACAAAAAAGGCATCAAGAGAGTCACTAGGAGCCAAAAAGTGGCTAAATGAAACTTGAGGATATCCTGCATGCAATTTACATTGAATAATTACCCATTGTGCAAGCTGAAGACATTGAATATGGAGGAAGAAAACTAAAGAAAGGTAAGACAGCTAAAAAATTAGAGTTTGTAGGTGATGATGTTGGTTTCATTTTTCAACCTAGAAAGCTAATGACCATACATGCAAGGAAGATCATGGAAAGTAGCAAAGATACTGAGAAGATCAATGAAACTTCCCAGCCACCAAGCATCATAGATTTGTCTTCACCTACAAAAGAAGAACTAATTATCAAACAAAGAAATTGAAAAGAGAAAATTATTGAAAAATCCGAAAGTGAAACCCCTAAAGAGAAGTTGAAGGAGGCGGGTAAGGAGATATCAGTTTTGAAGCAAGAGGTAAAGAAACAAAGAGTTGAGAAGGTTCAGTTTGAACAAATGAGGAAAATCTGGGAAGATCAAGTCACAAGTGTTTCAAAAACCTTGGACAATACATAAAAGTTGATAAAATGGACTAACCACTAAGAGGAGAAGTCAAACACATCAAAAATAAAAACTTGTACTTGCAATACAAGAACAGGGCATTAAAGGACAAAGTGCAATATCTTCAGGAGCAATCAGATTTGATTCATGCAGAATTGGAAAATAAAGGATTGAAGATGACAGTGGTAGAAGAGCCCATTAGTCAACTGATTGTAAATGAGGAGGAAACACCACATGAGTAATAAGTTGGGATGGAATATGTTTTAGGAGGTTCATAACATGCAGAGAACCCAAATTTTGCAGCTGGAGAATAGTTTTTGAAGATAATCTTGAAAGGAGCAATTTCTATTTTTTTGCACAGTTTCGTAGCGTACCTCAGGCTTGAGGCCAGAAATACGCTACAAAAATTCTTGTAGGTAATTTTTTGCTTTAAAAATCAGTTTTGGAATTTTTTATGGAGAGAGATCAATGGTTTTCAAGGTGTCATGACATAATCAAGGTGTTGGAATAGCAAATAAGTAAAAAATTTAAATGGAAAAGCCATTTTTCCTACGCTACTAAAATTCGCTACGAAACTGCCTAAAACTACCCTGTTTCCGTAGCGAGTAACTTTTGAAGGATTTTGAGCATCTTGACAGTACATCAGCCATATGGAGACCTCCAACATGTAAGTGGACCTTATTAGTAGATATTCATGACTCAAAGAGAGTATCACACAGCCAGTTCATCAGTCAAAGCAACGTTAAATATGAAGGTCATCCATTCCTAAAAAGCAGGGTTATGTTCCACAGATCTAGGGGTGATTTAAAGATGTAAATTGGTTGTGAACTTGGTGATTTTTCCTTCAATCATGAGACATTCATGATGTAACAATTATGTAACTATTTCACATATAGGATAAAGGAATGTAATAAATAGGAGATACAATCCTATTAGGAGTTTGTTTCTTTAAGGATATCTGTCATTTTTCTGTTTCAAGTTAGTAGTTTCAGTTATGATAGGTGTTAGAGTATAATTTGAAGATCTATCCAGCCAGGTAGATCATCCATATTGTAAAGAAATTCTATTTATAGATAAAAAATTGAAGAAGCAAAGGGTTGGAAAATATTGCACCTAATTGCTGCTTGTATGTTTTATCCATTTTTAGTAATACAAAGTGGCATTCTACTTCCAGACCTGAGATTCCAATGAGGTTTTTCATGTGTTATTGATATGTATCTTTATTTTTAATCACTTGTAGTAGATTCCATCTCTAATTACTCATAATTCATAATATTATGCTATGACTTCCTTTAGTGATGAAATGATTGTGTTTTCCTACATTATGTGTGTGAATTATCTCTGTTAAAAACCTCTATCTGCCTCAGCTTCCATGTGAAGAACCAATGTCACCAAGACTACTAAGTTTTGAATCCATATGCCCAATGGTAGCAAGCCTTCATTTTTCAACCTGCAATCATACAAAAACATGTTACAATTCCATAGAGTTAGCCATCTAGTACTATCCTTATTCAAAATCATAAACCCCCTTTGAGAGAGCCCTCTTAAACTAAAGAGGCTAATCTTCAGTTAAAAGTGGTTTGAAAGAGTTCCATTGAGTTGATTGATGAGTAGCCAATCAAGATAAATTTGGTGATAACATCTTGAATAATGCATGGGACTCTCAATGTCAAGAGATCAAGACCACTTTGCAAGGATGAAAGTGTTCCTTCTCCTAATGCAAGTAATCTTGTAACAAGTGGTGGTGTAAGTTGTCCCTCTTCCAGAATGATAATATTGACATATTCCCTTGGATCCTCATGTTATTTATCATCAACGTTGGAAAATGTCTCAATAGGAATTTCCTCCAGTTTTCTTCTATCAAACTTCTTGATCAACCTTTGAGTAGAATCTGCATAAGCAGTCACTCTTGCATGCTTCAAATGCTGAACCACCAAATATTTGCTTCACCCTCAAGATGCAGCACTGCAATCTCAACAACTTCTCTTTCTACTTATGGATGTAGCAGGAAGAATGCATCTAACTTCCTCCTCCAATCCCTTGCTATGCATGTGAATAACACATCAAATGTAGTCAATAGAAATCTATCGTGTCTTTTCCTTCTATTGCTTCAAGGTCTCCTCTCTTCCCTGGTCTGAATAAACTATTGGAGAGTTAGATTCTCCTTGAAAGCCCTTAATTGAGATTTATATTATGCAAGATACTCACTTAGAATATCATGATCTAAGTTTCCTCCATCTCCATGCCTTTCACCTTCCTCTTAAAATAAAGTGGACATAGTGGATCTCTTTGGAGCTCTATGCAATATCGGTTTCTTCTGCTGCTGATAGGAAGTGCATGGACCTTCCTCATCTTGAAACCTCCTTAAGGTCTCATTGCATCTCTCCCTTCTCATTTGCTTGACCTCCTTGGAGAGGTCCTTCATAGACCTGAAAAGATATGATGCAAAACTCATTCTTTCCATCATTGTAGATCTCTTCTTCTTCTTATTATTCTGATAGCATATTAGCTGAAATAGACGGGCTGAGCCAAGGTTATGCTTTGATACCACTGTAATATTTCAAGATGGAAAAGACATGAATATAGAATAAAATAATGGAAAATAGCAATGAATATCAATGCACCAATATATGAGAAAAATTTAGATCCATATTATTAAACATATCAGCAATAATGCATACAAAATCTTGAGAATCAAATCACTAAGCAATATAACACAAGCCTCTAATAAGAAAATATGCCAATACATGAAATATAGCTGCTATACAAATTCCATGAGCCAATATAGTGCAGTTTTAGTGGGTATACTGCTACTCAAAAAGTACAATGATATGGATCTGCTGTTATATAGCTCAAAAGGTGCTAGGGATAGAGATCTAAGATCCCAAGCACATTTCCAAGACAACCCAAAAAGGGTTTCCGGAAATACCCAAAATAGAAAAATGCCGGAATACAGCCCTAGGGCTGAATAGCAGCTACAACTGAATAAATGGAAGGAGGTGGCTAAAACTGATATAGAAATGTATATAAATCCTCTAGTAGATCCTTCAAGTGAAAGGTTGATCCCCTCACTGCAGATCTAACCCTCCAAAAGTAGCACTGAAACCTCCACTGCAAATGCTCAATAAAATAACGCAGTCCTTTAGGGAAATTGCATTGTAGGAGGTGGAAATAGTTGGGCCTAATACCAAATGGTGAAAATATGTTCCAGTACCATCCTTGTTGGCCTCCCAATGGAAAGGCTAACTCTCCACTGAAAAAAAAACAATGAAAGTGGCCCTAACAATCCTCCACTGCTTCTACCCTGCAACACAACACAACTCTAGAAGAAAATGCATTGTAGCTGAAGTCTAAAGCTTGGATTAATGCCATAATGTGGAAAATGCAGCTTAATAACATCTCCCGAGTGGGCACTTGAAGTCCCCCGAGGATGAGGGTGAGATTCCCCCTCGAGAACACCCTTGTGCTAAACAACATAACAAACTCCGCTAAATAGCTTGAGAGTGCAAATAGTCATACAAGACAACAAAATCAGTAATCAACAACATACCCTCTATGGTTTCCTTCCCCTTCCTTATATGCATTGTGAGCCTTCTCACCTTGGGCCCTACTCATTAAAGCCACTAATCTCATGGAAACTTCCTCCCATTAACACTATGATGTTTCTCATTGATGATCCACTATCTCCATACCAGCGCTGTTGATTTGGTCAACATTGACCTTGTCCACATGCTTTAGCCCATATTCACACATGAGGGTGCTTTATCCAAATACTAAGATGACCCTTATTCACATTAAGAGTGAATTTATTCCTAATAAAGAGATTTATGGGTATCCCTACCCACTTATTCATCTATCTAAATGACAAAAGAAAAAATTAATATTCCAATTAGCTGCAAGCTAATTTTGGAATATTACAATTCGGGAGATGCATGAGGAAGAGGAGACTTATACCAACATTGGTGCAGCAGTAAAGGAGCAACCATCAACATCACCAGTTATTGGAGGAGTCATTACTCCAGTATGAGTAACCCTTTTATCTATACAAGATGTTCCTAAGGATCATCTTAACCAAGGTATGAAAAAATTTCCACTTCCTATTATTTCATCACATCATATGGAAAGTTGTGGGGACATGCCATCAGGGAAATTGCATGACCTAGGGTCAAAGCACACTGCTGATTTGGAGCAAAAGACTATCATTGCGTAGAGGACCCTTGGCTAGTTCAAGGAGGAGATATATAGCCATCACGGTATCTCATTGATGAGCTACACACAACACTTTGGGTTGGAGTGTAGGGTTTTGGAGGATTGGATGAGCATAATCCTAATCAATCCAATGAAAAATTGTGTGTTCAACATTGTGCATGATCATGAGACAAAAAATGCATCATCATGGAGATCAACAATGCTATCATTGAGCAGTAGTGATGAGTTGGGGGCCCAACTATTATTGGGACATTCTGATGACCATTACACTTGTGTAGCATTGGATAGGTAGATGGTTGATGAGAGACATCTTATGATGGATAACATCTCCCATTATTATGATGGATATTTCTTGATTGTCACTTCACAGCTCAATGAGGATATTTTTCCTAAAGAATATTTGGAACCTTATGGGTTCAACTTGGTCATTGATGAGTGGTCTTCATGTGGAGATCTCTAGGAGGTTGCACTTCAACATCTCATGAAGTGCAAAGATAGTAATCATATTTGGGAGGATGGTATTATCCATTGGATGGATACCAACTTGGAGTATGGTAGGAGACACTCACAGTTGGTTGGATGGGTGATGATGATGGGAAAGAGGTTGGTGAGCCACTTTCAGATCTATCAAACATGGCAGCAGGAGGCATGGCTGCGCTGGCTACTCTTGAAAGAGTTTGGTTATCATGTGGCATATCCTATGTCAAGGGGTGTGTTATGGTTTGGGGCATTGCATGGCACCCATATGTTATGGTAGCAATGGATTTGGTTGTATGTGGCATGCTACAAGTCAATCATCATGATGTTAATCCATGACTTGTATGACGTTGAGATGAGGAGGCAACAAGAGATATTGTTGCTTTGGTTACTCTTGGGAGAGTATGGGTTGATTTTCTCCCATACTTTTCATGATGTTTCAGGAGTAGAGGATGGAAAAATCATGGTGTAGAGGGGTTACTCCTTAGCTTTGAAGGATTAAGAGGTACTTCCACATAGGAAGGAGTCAATCAAATGTAGTACCATTCTGGTATGTGACTTTGGCATTGGGCATGTCAAAGAGGGGAGTTATGAGATGATAGGAGCCTTATCACAAAGGCCAACAATGTTGTCACTTGGGACTATGGATCTATTGATGGAATGTTCCAAGGATCAATTCACACATATGGCACTTGAGGGGAAGGTAGAAGATGAGGAGTATAAGGGGATGGATGGAGTCATCTATCACCAAGATAGAGTCTCTTTGAATTGGATCTCCAAGCTCAAGAAGAAGGCTTTACATACAGTTCATGATCCATTCTTTTACCGAGGCCTCATGGAGACATATCATACCATTATGGAGAGGTCTTCATGGGAGGGCTCATCCATGGATCTCATCATCAGCTTGATCATAGTGCATGGTAAGAGTTTTTTTTTATGTACTTATTGATCATCTAACAAAGTATTTTCATTCTCTTGCCATTTATGTATAGTGCACTGCTCCACAAGAGGGAAAGTTTATATTTGGGCCTCATGGCCTTTCTAAGACCAACATTTATGATGGAGATAGCCATTTATTGTATGGATTTTGGAAAGTATTGTGCTATTCTTGGTATGCTAAATTGATATACATTTCCATTTACTACTTTCTAGTAGATGAGCAAACATGCACAACTAGTAATTGGTTGGGAGACAACTTGCCACACTATGATGAGAGGCAGCAGGTAGCTAAACTGTGTTGTGTCCACTTGGGAAACTATTGGCACCATCCAACATTACACATAACACTCAGTATATTTCTCATTTGGATTTGATGTTATGATGATGTCCTATTCATTATATGTGGGATGGCTTGGGCAAGTAAGGTTCTTAGAACCAAAGAGTGGGTCTTTGAGGATCTAGTTTCCTATTTTCCTCTTGAAGGCAACATTATTGTAGCCCAGAATCAGCAACAAATATACGCCTATCATAATTGGAGAGAGAGGCGGCGTGGGATAGCCAATTTGGTCCATCATGTTCACATATACAACCCACCTACATTGTAGAAGCAAGAGGTGGAAGTCTTTTCCTATGAGTTACCACTTTGGACGGTGATTCATTTTAATTGGATGATAGCTTTGGGGTTGAAGATTTACATGGGAATGAAGGTTCCCAACATTTTTCAGATTCCATGCCTCAAGAAGGCCTCTAGACAACATATAGTTGCCTCCGTTGATCAGAACTAGATCATGGACCTAAGTGATAACTCAAAATTCAAGGTGTTCAGAAGTGTGCCAAACCTAAGCGACCAGATAGATGTCATCTTCCTGATTCCAGTGCCATGAATAGTTTGAAAAACCGACACCGTATGAAGAAGTTTTTGCAGTTTGAAAAGTCCAGTGAACTGCAATTTTTGGACTTTTACCAAGTGTGACTTGAATTTGGGAAATTCAAAAAAAAATTATTCTAGGGAATATTCCTAGAATATTCCCCAAAATATTCCCCGAAATATTCCCTTTAGTTTAATTAGAGGCTGACAAATGACATGATCATATTCGTTGAAGGAATTGAAGGGCCAATCATATGCTGCCATGTGGCAGGCCTAGAGGCCACCACGTGGCTCAAGAGGTGTCATGTAAAATTTTATGATCGAGGGCAGGAGTTGACCCCGCGACCTTTCCATTAGCATGCTCACGCACGATCGTTTCCCCTATGGTAGTTCTTAAGTATACTACGACACCGACAATATTTAAAGTTTGTTGGTTATGTATTTGGGGGAGTGGAGGGGCTAGCCCCTCCCCCATTAGACCTTAGCCCATGTCCAAGGGCTATCTCTGGGAATTTTTAACCATCTCCACCAACCATTTCAACGCGTTCACGTGGCATTTAAAATAACCTCCACGTGGTTAATAGAAATCGTAACCTCTAACAATTAAAACTCTGCAACCATTGCGTATGGCCTATCACATGAAAACGGTTAATGTTTATTGCCAATGGCTAGTTTGGCGGTATATTTGGAGCAGGCGTGCCAACATTGGCATGGTGCTATATTATTTGCAGTTAACTTCAGTCTCTCTACAGTTAGTGGAGCTTTTTTGGGTGTCATTGGGAAAAATGAGTTCAGGCTCTATCTTGAGCTAGATTCGACCAATTTTGGAGTGACAATAGTCAATTTTGACTATCTCAGACATTCCAGACTCATTGGTGGGGGTTTTAGAGCCATCAAAGGAATTTTTAGTAGGTTTTTTCTTTAGAGAATTTTTAGGGGCCACCATGGGCCAACAACAGTTTGAGGCCTAGCCAATGTAGCTATTGGAGTTCCCATGTTTTGGCCAGATTGGCAAGACCAAAAGATGAGACAACATCAAAACCACTTTTGGGCCCTAGGATCTAGCCCTCCTGGACCCAGAGAGGGATCTCTCCAATAAAACAAAGAATGATATATATTTGATGCTCGATTTGAGATATTAGGCTAGGTATGAAGCACAAAGGGGGGTTTTAAATGATTTGGTTGGTTGGTTGCTGGGTTGGTCATGAGATCATAGACTGAGGAAGTAATGGGAGAAAAGGAACATAGCAGCATGATGCTTTAGCAAAGGGGATAGCTCAAGAAAGTGCCATCCATTGGGCTATGGAGTCATGAAAGGAGAATTACTTGCAACAACTAGCCAAGGCTTTCAGAGGGCAAGTCATCTACACTAAAGGATATTTTTTAGATAGATGTTGAATGGAACATTAAGGGAAGAAGGTGAGAGAAGGAAATACACCTAATTTTTGTCTATAGATCAGGTCATAGGTCATTTAACTCCAGACCTACTTGGACATACTCTAAGGCAGCTTGCAAAGAAGGGACAAAGGGGCAGCTTATAGATCGGACCAGAGGTCATTTAACTCCAGGTCAGCTTTAGCATTCTCTAAGGAAAACAGAGGTAAGTTTAACAAAAGAGATCTTAGAAAGGCCAGCTAGTCGCACAAGGATCCTAGTGGACAGTGCTAACTCTAATCCCAAGTGTTCCCAAATCTTCCAGCTTAAACCCAACAAGAACATCTGAGAACAGAT
Organism: Pinus albicaulis; assembly: GCA_034641835.2. NCBI lineage: Eukaryota > Viridiplantae > Streptophyta > Pinopsida > Pinales > Pinaceae > Pinus > Pinus albicaulis. The sequence continues at coordinate 1,501,623,689 of CM076584.1, read as the reverse complement.
TCATTTAATTCATACATCAGAGAGCAGGCAATAACATCCACTACATTGGTTAAATTAGCTGAAATCAATTCTCAGATACACATTTAGCAGAAAACATTGAGGGCAAGGAGAGCAGAGACATAGGGTACCTAACAAGGATAAATCCTATGCCATATTTCTGATGCAAGCCAGTAGAAAAATGAAACAGTATGAAAGTGTAATAAACACTATTAGAAAAACATCACCAATAGTAATAGACCAGGATCCTGTGAAATGCGCTTGATTAATTGATGCAAAACTAATCACATACACCAGGGCTCAATAGCTGTTACAATCCAAACTCTTTCCTCCTAGCCTACTACATTCAACTACTATGCTACTCTCTCTCCCAAGACTGTTCTAACAATCCAAACGAATTTCCATAACAGCAGCAACTGGACAACAACCCTTACAATATGTTCTCGGGGATTTCTTATAGGAGAAGGTGAGACGAGGAGGTAGGTGGAAACTAAATGAAACATTAAACTCAGAAAAGAAAGAGAGGGCCGAAACCCATTCTATTTTAACTCTCTGCATTTATCTCTGGTATGGCTTTGATGCACTCTGGTGCTGTAGTACTCTGCGCTAGCCTTATGGAATTAGTGAACTGGGGGAAAGACTACAAGGTCTCCATGCTTCATTACTACAGTTCTGACAGTCTCAAGAAGCTTTCTATCAGTGTCTTTAACTTCCCTGGGCTCGAGGAGGCATGGAGATCATTTCCTGTAGGTGTCCGTCTGGAGAAAATGTCCTACTGGCACTGGAAGCATTTATGGAACTCTGATAGTGTGCTTAAATATTCCAACTGTGCCTTTTCCTTTGAATGCGGGGTTAAAAATTAATTACATTAATAATAGGCATCAACCCCCTTTGAATTCCTTCTACTGATCTGCTGGAAAATGCTGAAATGACCTCTCTGTGCTGTCTGCATAATACAATAGACCTGTTACAAACCTGGGCAGCGGCGACAGAGGAATGCTTCGGAGGCCTGGAGGGACGGTGGTGGAACAATTGAGAGTGGTGAAAAAACTGAAGAGTGGCGGGAGAAAGATTTATAGTGTAAAGGTCCAAAGGTCTTCACTTGAGTGAATTTACAAAGGAAAACAGGGAAAAACAATGAAGCGGAGCCACGGATGTGGGACCCGGGGTACAAATCGCAATCGCAACTCGGGAGAGGGAGGCGAATCGCAATCGCAAACAGAGGTGGGAGAAGGGCAGAGTGATACATATAAAACATTCCGATGCAATTGGGAAAGACAAAATGGAAAACCTTTGTAATCATGAAAATATAGCACATTTTCCATTATCAAAGGGGAAAACCCTTTAATACATGAACTGGCAGAGGTATGGTACAATGAGCCCGGCAAGTCCAATCGCAATTGGAGATCGGAAGCAGGAGTCAATCGCAATCGCGATCGAGGGAATGTGCGATGCGATCAATCGGAGGAACGTGCGATCGGGCAATCGGAAGAGAAGAGTGATTGGAGGATCGGAAGAGGGGTTGCGCGATCAACGCAATCGCAGCGCATTGCGATACGATTAATCGCGTCGCAAGCGCTTGCGATGAGCCAATCGGGAGATGCACAAAGGACGTTGCGATTGTGATTTTGGGCAGGGGCTGCGATCGTCAGTCCACCGTCGGATCTACGCGACAGATCAACCGTCAAAAATGCATCGGGAGACTTATACGATAAACCAATCGCATCGGAACTTTGGGGTTTTACAAAGGGATTCGGCCCTCCACCAATCTTCCGATTGTGATTAGCGCTTGGTCCCAGCGCAAGGGCATGTGTGGGAAGTGGTTAAGGGGCTTGCGGTAAAGGGGCTAAGCCCTATTACAAGGTCGGAAAGTGGGTTTTTGACCCCTTTTAATGGAATTTATGATTGGGAATGGGAAACGATAAGGGGAAAAGAGGGGAATTTAACCAAACAAAGGGTAAAGGAAGAATTTAAAGGGGAATTTGAGAGGATTTGAAAGGTAAGAAGGGAAAAATAAGGGGAGACGAGAGGGATACAATAGAGGCTAAGTGGGGGGTGAAAAGAGAGGGAATAAGAGGCCTCTGGGCATTTCCTCACAAACAGAGAGGCTTTATGATGGGAATCAGTGGAGGGGATTTTGAAAAAGGACAAAAGGCACAAGGAGGCTTCAAGGATGATGTGTTTTCAAGGGAAATGCATTCCTTGAAGGTTCAACAACATTTTAGCCCCCTGTTTGCTTGTCAAAAATTTATGGGGGGGCTAACAGCAGCTAGAGGCCTTATTCATAAATCCAATAGCCAATTTTGGATGTTTCAGACATTATGGAACTAATGGTGTGGTTTTCAGAGCCTGTGGAGGAATTTTTAAGGCTGATATGCTTCAGTTAAGTTCGAGGGGCCACTGGGGCCAGTAAGTGCCAACAACAGTTTGGGGCCTAACTAGGGAAGCTAGAGGCCTTATGCAGCAAACCAATAGTCATTTCTGACTGTTTTGATACTTTTGAATCCATTGATGGAGTTTGTATAAGCTTTTGAGGAATTTTTGAGGTCGATAACCCATCAGAGAATTTTTTAGTGACCCTAGTGCCAGGGAGTGCCGACGGGTGTTAGAGGCGAAACCGGACTAGATGGAGGCCGATTTCAATGAACCAATAGTCTATTTTGAGTATTTTTGGAATTATGAATCCAATTAATGTATTTTTCAGAGCCATTTGAAGACTTATGAAGGTTAAGAACCTACAGGGAAGTTTTGAGCAACCTAGTGCCAACTGTGGAGGGAGGCCTAGATTGGGAATGCAGTGCTCTTTTGGAGCAAACGATCAGTATATTTTTGGTGTCTGATATGTGCTTTAGATAGTAGGTGAGGTTTTAGGGATAGAAAAATAATTCTAAAGGAGTTAGTGCCATAGAGAAGCTCAGTGTAGCTCAAGAGCACCGACACAAGAAATCAAGTGTAAGGGAGCCTAGATCTATTTGCAGAGTGATGACAACCATGACAATGATATAGATGGTATTCTAAGCCCATTGGTTTAGTTCAGTAACCATTGGAGTTAAGTGTAGAAATTGTAGGAGAAATTTTTCCATAATCCTAAAGAGCCAAGTCAAGATGACAAGAGCTCAAGGAGACGTAGCCCACGATATTCGGGTGAACTCCTAGATTAAATTTGTTTTTATGTGTGGATGTTTATTTGCTGCATTATATTTTTGTTACACATGTTTAATTTCAGCAAAAACAAATGGACTTAAGAAACTTAAATAGTTAAAAAACATACACCTATTTCAAGTAAAAAAAAATTCCGCAAAAGTCAAGTACAAGCTAGATATTTTATTTGTTTAACTGAGTGGGAGGTTCTTGAAAAGCACAACAAGTTATCCAACCCATTTTAGATCATCCATGGATATCCCACTTCTTCATAATGAGAGACATTTGGGTTTACCTCCAAAGGCTAACTTGTACACTTGGGAGGAGAAACTAGGGTACAGATTGATGAGAGAGCATCTTGTTCAGTGGAGGAGCTTACCATATGAAGATGCCACGGGAGGAAGAGATGAGGCTTTGTAGTTCTATCCTTGTAGTTTCTTGAGGACAAGAAACATTTGGGAGGGGAGGACTGTAATATTCCAAAATTATCTTGCAGCTAATTGAAATATTAATTTTTTCTCTTGCCATTTAGATAGATGAATAAGTAGGTAGGGAGACCCATAAATCTCTTTAGTAGGAATAAAACCACTTATCATGCGAATGTGGATCATTTTATTAGCTGAATAAATCACCTTGAGGTATGGACAGGGGCTAAAGCATGTGGACAAGGTCAATTTTGACCAAATAAACAACGTTATCATGGAGATAGTGGATGGTTAATGGAGGACAACGCAGACATTTACGAGGAGTGTATGCATGAGAGTAACTCCTTTAATTAGTGGGACCCAGGGTGAGGAAGCTCACCAAACATAAAATGAAGAGGATGGTAGCCATAGAAGACATGTATTGGATTAATGATTTTGTGGTCTTGCATGACTATTTTCACACTTCAGCAGTTTAGCTAAGTCTGCTATGTTTTTTAGCACAAGCGTGTTCCCGAGCCGGAATCCCACCCTCATCCCTGGGGGACTTAGAGTGCCTACTCAGGAGAGGTATTCTTGAGTAGAATTTCTGCTATCCAAAATTTGGCCAAGTTTCATCTATCATCCACATCGCAGTGTCTTCCAAGGTTGTGTTGTGTTGCAGGGTTGTAGTAGTGGAGGGTTGAGAAACCCAACTTTTGAGCTTTTTTTCTAGTGGGGGGAGCATCCCTTCATCCGGGAAGCTTGTAAGGAAAATTATTGAGCTTCATTTCATCATTTAGCATCAGGATAAGGTACTGTTATCAGTTACAACGCATTTTCATGAAGGAATTGCATTATTTCACTAAGTAGTTGTAGTGGAGGGTTTGGAGCCCTAGTTGAGGAGTTATATCTTCAGTGAAGGGATCAACCTTTCACTTGGAGATTCCATTGGAGGAGTTCCATTTAGTTATACATCAGTTTCAGCCACCTCCTTTTAGGTGCCCAGTTGCAAATCTTATTCAACCCTAGGGCTGCATTCCGACATTCTAATATTTTTTGTATTTCCGAAAACCCTTTCTGGGTTGTCTTGCAAATGTGCTTGGGAGCATAGATCTCCATTACCAACACCTTTTGAGAATTGCATTATCATATCCATATATTTATATTTTCCATCTGCAGTTATATTCACTGGGAATGTGTTGTATTAGTTCTCCGACAATTTGTGTAGCATCTACATTTCATGTTTTGGTGCTTTTTGGCATTGGGGGCTTCTCTTGCCTAACTTGAGGGACTTGTTATCCAAGATATTGTACTTATTTGTTGTTGTTATACTTAATACCATGGATCTATGTTTGGCTCATTTTTTATGTATTTCTATTCACTGCTATTTTCCATTATTATGTTCAATATTACTGCTTTTCCTATTTTGGAATATTACATTGATCAAGTCATTGATCGAGATTCATCTCTGGTCAATTCCACTCTCTCTGAAACTCAGTCTCTCGAGTCCATTTCCTACCAATAATTGGTTGAGAAAAAGGTCAACCTGATTCCATCTACAGTTCATTAGGTATTTTCTGTCAAGAGTGGGTCTCATCCTGGCCAGGTTCTTTTTTTTTTTTTTTTTTCCGCTGATTCCCCAGGATCGGAGGACGATCGTCCTGCTTCTATGATCCAAGAGTGTGATCCTTCGAATCCCTTCACCATAGCCCTAGAAAGTGATCCTACTTCTCTTGTTCCCAGAGTTCATAAGGATGGTCTTTCCGCTCCTATAATGGAGGGGGATAATCCTCTTATTCCTATGGCACCCCTCCCATGTAGTTTGGTCACTTCCTTTGATTGGAATCGATTCACGGGATACCATATTCCTTCTTAAGTGCCCTTTGAGATCACTGTATAGGCCTGCGATGTGGTCATACTGGGAACGATTATAGATGAAGGAATCTCGGTTAGTATTCTGTCCTCAACTACCTGGCAATATTTTGGGTCTCTGCAACTTGTGCATGTTACTCAAAATCTATTGGCTTTTAACAAAGGAACCAGTCAGCCATTATGGATCCTTCCGAAGTTACCTATTACTTTGGGAGGAAATATTATCTATGTAGATGTGATGGTTGTCCAAGGCCCCTTGGATTTTAACCTCCTCCTTGGGTGCGACTATGCTTATGCCATGGGAGCGCTTGTTTCAACCCTCTTTCGCGTGATTTTTTTTCCACACGAACGTCGGATTGTGACCATCGATCAACTTTCATTCTCTAGTCCTGATGTGACATCTGGCCTACAATCGTCCCTTCCTAGTCCTTACCTGCCGGTGGTATCTTCCCTGCCACATGTTAATTTTGTAGCCACTTGTTCATTTCCCTCATCCAGTGATATTACCATTGCGTACCGTCTACTGGGGGAATTCGATCATGATTTCTGAGATGTTGTTCTCCCATCAGATGAGAACCTCTTGGAAGCCATGAATATTTATATGTCTTGATCAGGTCGTCGGAGCATATTTACTTTTCTTGTGTCAAGCTCCTTAAAAAATGAAGCAAGCTCTAGTGAGGATATTTCTTTTAATGTGTCAACCTCGTTAAAAAATGAAACATGTTCCCATGCAATTCGAGCTTTTGATTAGATCTCGTAAAATCCCAGTCGAGTATTTCTCTTGATCTCGTAATTAAACCTTCACTCCATCCATCTATTAGTAACTGACAAGTTCTCTCAGGTGAATGCACTGACACTTGGGGGGCATGTACCTTGAATTGAGTCACCAAGCTGGGGGTAGGTAAATTCGAACCCATGTGGCATGGGCCCTACATCGTTAATATTATGCATGAGTTTTTCTCGTGCATTTATTATGTACATAAGTGTGTTTTTCATTTTTGTACATTTTTGGCTTGGTGTGCTTTGCGAGTAGTTTTTTCCTACTTATTATGTCTTTTCTTACTGTGCAGATGTCAGTCACTCATGTTGGTTTCACTGACGGTGCCTCACGCAACACCCAAAACTTATCCTTTGCAGCTTGGGTAATTTATGATCCTAACGGTGAGTTTTTAGAACTTCAAGGCATTTGTCTAGGACGTACAACTAACAATGTCATTGAATACATTGCAGCTATTTAACTTCTAACTGATGCTATTTCCCTCGACATTTATGAATTAATTGTAAACCGAGACTCTCAGATTGTTGTTCTCCAACTCAATGGGCGTTATTCTGTTAGAAACCCTCAGATTTTAAGGATGTATTTACATGTTCATTTTTTAGAAAGGAATTTTGATTATATTACATATCAGCATATTCCTAGAAGAACGAATATGTTAACTGATGCAATAGCTAATATTAAATAGACATTTGCAGAATTTGTAAAAGCAATCATCATCACATAGTAAAATTTAGACAGGAAAATAAACATATATATATATATATATATATATATATATATATATATATATATATATATATATATATATATATATATATATATATATATATATATTGATTGTTTGCATTGGCTTGTACATCATAGTTCAAAAAATATATGTGTTTCAGTTACAAACTGAGATGCCATGTCTCTCAAAAAATGAAAAAATAAAACCTAGGAGCCTAATCAGCATGGTGCTCATCATTTCACATCACTACCCGTACGACACGTCTCAACAGTCGATGATTGCGGTTAGAAACCCCTGTAGTGTGCTACTGGTAAGAACAAGGAATGTCCTCAAATATCACATACTCTGGGATCATGCTCGTGTGTCCCTCCAGGTTACGTGATATTTCTCCTTGTTATCACTTCCCTCGCCATGAAGGGCCATTTCGAACACTATTGGGACCCTCTGAGCTATCGGAGACATCCCCGCAGGTCTCTCTGGTTCAACATCTACAACACATAATAAAATATTTGAACACATATATATAAAAACAAAAAAAAAATCGCAATACTCATAAAAATCCAAAAAATGAGTCTTTACCTCTGTACTCGTCCCAATTTTCACCTTCTAGAAGTGGAAGATTTGGATCACCCCTGAATCGGTATCAGTATATGGCCAATCCTCCACCACGATGAGTTGTCGGCTCAACCAATCAAAGAAGTCTGGTCTCCATGACACATGCTACCCACCCCCTGATCGAGGCATCACATTAGCCCAACGGACCATCCGTGGCTCTCATGCTGGTGGCCTAGGTACAACTACCTTCTGACACTGGAATATCGGTAAACACTCCAGGATGAATGGTATCAAGATGGACCCATACCCATACTACTTTAGCTTACCATTTTTACACTTGGTCAGCTGACGTTTTATATTTATTTTCACCGCTTCCGCCCGATTGAATATTGTCGGAAACATGCAATATATGGCTAATTGAAGTTGAGTCTTTGTGGATTCATGGCGAGCTTGAGATCCGACAACCCAAGTAATGGTATGCAAAATTACCCTCAAAGGTACGTCGGGCACTATCTGGATGTCTAGTTTACCACTCGTGTGTGCTTTCCTTGCTCCAGGACAAGCTCTCTCTATCAACATGCCCATGCTCTCTCCAAGGATCTGAGTACCTGTCATTCATGCTTGCTCTCCCCTCCATGAAAATCCTATAATGAAGTAGATATCAGAGACAATATGAATATACCCAAGCTAATAGGAATATTCAATTATGTTTTGTTTCATATTTTTGTGAATAAAATTGTAAAGGAGGATCAATAAAACTCCTAAATCAACAAATAAATCAATGCTCCATGTAAACAAGGCTAAATCTAAGCCATTTTCATAAGCACACTTAAGTTTGAAAGAGGCTGGATCAGTTGACCAAGTCAACTAGGACCAAATCATCAGCGATGTCTAGATGCAATGAACCTCCTAGATGCACAACGCAGTTCTAGTTGGAGGCTACACATGTGAACATAGCTAAATCATTGAGATGGTTTAGGGTTTGGCAGGATTTCTAACTTATAAAAGGAAGAGGAGGACATCAAGAGAAGGTTGTTCATGATATGATATTTTCTGAAGATATTTTCTGTTTAGACATTTCTTATTCTCTTGTTGTTTAGCTGAGAATAGTGTTGTTTAGCACTAGGGTGTTCCTGATCGGGAATCCCACCTCTTCCATTGAGTATCTCTTGGAGGAGTCTTGTTGATCTTGTCCACTATCAGGCATTTGGTCAAGCTACATCCTCCAACTACAACACAGATCCTGTTGAGGGTTTGGTTTTCCTTGTAAGTTGCAGCAAGTGGAGGCTAGATCTATTCAGATCTAGGCCATTTTGGTGCCTCTTTTCAGTGGGAGAGCCTTCTATCCTCCTAATAAGAAAGTATTGGATCATTGGAGATATATAATCATATCTTGGCATCAAGCCAAACCATTTCTAGAGTCAACAACGCAGTTTCTCTCCCATAACTGCATTATTTGGAAGGGCAGAGTTGCAGGGAGTTTTGGCATGCTTTTGGAGGAGAGATCTCTAGTGTTTGGAATTATTCCCTTAACTGTGGTGATCCATGGATTAGAATTCTGATCCATGGTCTATTCAGATCTGATCTATTGTGTATTGTATTTACTTCAGAAATTCTGAATCAAATTGCAGATCTACAACTTTAGATCTCAGATCTACTCTTTGTATTTCATGTTTTTCTCAAAACTGCAAGGGGAATGTGTAGAAGAACTCTTCTAGTGTATAGATCTGATATGGATCTAATATTTTGTACATAGATTTTCTCTAGATCTGATATATAATGTACATCTGCTTCAGTTCATAATATAACGTTGTCAAGCCTTCTTACAACAAATACATTGTTGCAACACCTCATTCTTGAGGGTTTCTTCATCTACGTTCTCCATTTTTCTCTTGTACATTGCATGGGCCCTATTATAAACCTGATTTGCTGATGTATAAGTGATTAATGAACCATTATATTTTTCTCCTGCATATATTAGGCTGATCTGCGTTATTTCCTGGGCAGAGTTATTTTGTATTGCTGCAGCCCCTTCTTTGGGCATTTTTCAACTGCACTAGGTGTGGGGAGACCTGTTTAACCCACCTAGAAGAATTTTTTTTTGAACCCCTCTTGTATTTTAGCCTTATATTGTTAGATCTAAGGGATCCAAGTGCTAGTTTCTAATCCTGTAGCATACATTCCTAAAAAATGTGTTTTTTAGGCATGCCTTGCTAGTAGTCCCAATTTGGGGATATTACAGTGGTATCAGAGCATAATATTGGCTCAACCTGTGGAATCTCAACCATTATGCTAACAGAAGAATAAGAAGACAAAGAAGCAGATAAAATTTTTGGAGATAATGAGCCTTCTCTCATTTCTTTTCATATCTAGAAAGAACCTCTCCAAAGAGGTTAAGCAGATAGAGGAAGGAGAAGAGGAAGGACCATGCACCTCCTATTCTCATAAAGAAGAAGAAAAGAAGCATGGAGGACACTTGGATCATCAGATTCTGAGTGAGTACCTTGTTGAGTACAAGTCTCAAAGTAAAGCCTTCAAGGATACTCTAGTCTTCCCACAGTTCATTCCACTGGAGGAAGAAAGGAGACCCTGCAGCAAGGGAGAAATCAAGGGCAATAGGTTTCTATTGTCGACTTTTGATGGGACATTTGTAGCAAAGACTTGGAAAATAAGACTCAGTGCATTCTTCCTACTACATCTAGTGGTAGAGAAATAAGCCGTGGAGATTTCAGTGCTGCATCTGAGGGTGAAGCAAGCAATTGGTGGTTCAGCCATGTGAGACATGAAAAAGTATCTTCTTTTGCAGATTTCACTCAAAGGATGATCAAGAGATTTGATAAAGAGAGATCAGAGGAAGAGAAGTCCTTTCCATCTCTTGAGGAGACTTGGATCAACACTGTCACAACCTTGGAGGAACAACCTTCAACATCAGCAGTTGAGGGGGCCAACATAGTAGAAGAAGGAACTCTTGCAGCCATACAAGGTGTTCCCAAATCCCATCAAGGTATGATTGAATTTCCAGTTTCTAATATTTCAACAAATATTTTGGAAGATTTTGGAAATATGTTGCTGCATAACCCAGAATCATCACTTACTGCTAATCTAGAGCAGCAGAGTTTCATTGCGCTGTCCAAGAGCAGCAGTGAAGAATGGAGGACCAATTCCTCATGGGAGAAATCAAATGTCAGCTTCATTCAAGAATAAATGAAGGAAGATATGACAAAGGGTAGACATCTTGAGATGAGAAACATTCTCTCCTCTCTAGATGAAACTTTCTCAATGAACATGCCACAACTCAAAGAGAGACTTCTACTTGCAGTAGATCCAAGACCCCACTAGTTTTGGAAGGCCATGCATGAGGAGGAGGTCTCATCAAGAGATCCCATGGAAGGTGCACTTCAAAATTCCATGAAGTGCAAAGTTCTTCAAAGATTTGAGAAGGTTGGTGTCCTACAATGGAAGGATACCAAGTTTTTGCAGAATGAGGTCCATGATCCACCGGTGGATGAATGGATGTGGATGATGAGCAAGAAGCTGGAAAGCTAGTTGCAAATCTATGATACTGGGTAGTAGGAGGCTTGGCTACATTGGCTACTCTTGAAAGAGTTTGGCCATCATCCTCTTTCTAAGGGTATGTGGGGGAAAGATATGTGGCAGGATGATTGCATCATTGGGTAGCAAGGAGTATGGACACATTGTGTTGTTATGACATTCTTCATATCAATCACCATGTTTTCACCACATGATATCTATGATGGAGGTATGGGGAGGCAAAAAAAACTTTTGCTGCTTTGGATGTTCTTGGGAGAGCAAGGGCATATTTTCTCTCACACTTTTCATGATGTTGTAGGAGTAGGGGATGGCACTATCATGGTGCAAAGGGGCTACTCCTTAGCCTTGGATGATCTGGAAGTACTTCCTCTTTGGGAGGAGCTTCTTGTTTGTAGTAGCATTATGGAAGGTGTCTTTGACAATGAACATGTCAAAGAATGGAGCTATGTATTGGCAAGAGCCTATCTGCATAGGCCAACAACACTGTCACTTTGGAGCATGGACTTATGGATGGAGTGTTCCCAGGATCACTTCACTCTTGATGCACTTGATGGTCAAGGAGAAGGTGAGAATGATAGAGTAATGGGTGGAGACATCTATTACTGTGATATATGAGGAAGGATCTTCATGCAGTACATGATTCATTTCTCTTCATGAGAGTATGTCATACCATTATGGAGAGTTTGTTCATGGATCCTATCATCATCTTACCTCTAGTACATGGTAAGGGTATAGTTTCTGCATTTAGTAATGTGCATACTCTTACCATCTCTATACAGTGCATTGCTCCACAAGAGGGCAAGCTTTTCATTGAGCTCCATGGTCAACATTGGGCCAAATTGTATGATGGAGACAACCATCTCTTATATGGCCTTGGGCAAGTGTTTTATTTCATGTATGTTCAGTTGATGTATCCATCCATTTTCTATTTATCAGTAGATGTCATGACATACCTAATTATCTATGTAACAAAGAACAACTTTCCATGTAATGTTTTGAAGCAGCAGTTTGGAAAACTGCGCTGTGACTATTGGGAAAACTATTGGTACCTTTTTGCACCACATGAAACCTTCAACATTTTCCCCATTTTGATGCTAATCATGATTTCAATTGCTAATATTGATCTCATTTGTATTGGAAGCATGATTGGGAGAAAGACACAGGGGTTGGATGTGTCCTTTTGGGAAGAGGATTCCCACACTTTCTGCATTGCATGTTCTAATGGGAGCATGAGAGGAGATATGGCCACCACAGCCAAACACTTATTTCTTTATGAGGTGGGCCATGTGATTGATAGGATGCCATATGGTGATGATTTCCTATTCGTCACATATGGATTGGGTTGGGCCAGCTTGATTCACAGCATTGGAGAAGAGATCCTTGGAGATCTAGTCTTCATCTTGCCACTTGAGGGAAATTGTATTGCAGCCCAAGATCTGTATATGCTCTGCGCTTCTCATAAGTGGAGAGGAAGACAGTGTGGGGTAGGCTACTTTGCCTACCATGTCCATATTTTCAGCCCACCTACTTTGCAGAACCTCAAGGTGGAGAAGCATTTTCAGGAGTTTCCATGTTGGGAGGTGACTCACTTTGTATGGATGATTGCTTGGGGATGGAGGATCCATTTGGGGAAGATGTTTCCCAACGCATATCAGCCTCCATGCATTGGGAGGAAAATATTCAGTTCTATACTTGTAGTCGCTTGAGGACAAGCAACATTTGGGAGGGGAGTACTGTAATATTCCTAATTAGCCCAAGCTAATAGAAATATTCAAATTTTTTTGTTTCCTATTTTTGTGAATAAAATTGTAAAGGAGGATAAAAAAAACTCCTAAATCAGCAAGTAAATCAATGCTCCATGTAAACAAGGCTAAATCTGAGCCATTTTAATAAGCACACTTAAGTGTGAAAGAGTCTGGATTAGTTGACCAAGTTAACTAGGACCAAATCATTAGCGTTGTCTAGATGCAATGAACCTCCTAGATGCATATCATAGTTCTAGTTGGAGGCTACACATGTGAACAGAGCTAAATCATTGAGATGTTTTAGGGTTTGGCAGGATTTCTAACTTATAAAAGGAAGAGGAGGACATCAAGAGAAGGTTGTTCATGATATGATATTTTATGAAGATATTGTCTGTTTAAACATTTCTTATTCTCTTGTTGTTTAGCTGAGAATAGTTTTGTTTAGCACTAGGGCGTTCTTGATCGGGAATCCCATCTCTTCCATTGAGTAGCTCTTGGAGGAGTCTTGCTGATCTTGTCCACTATCAGGCATTTTGCCAAGCTACATATTCCTACTACAATGCAGATCTTGTTGAGGTTTTGGTTGTCTTTGTAAGCTGCAGCAAGTGGAGGCTAGATCTATTCAGATCTAGGCCATTCTGGTGCCTCTTTTCAGTGGGAGAGCCTTCTATCCTCCTGATAAGAGAGTATTGGATCATTTGAGCTACATAATCAGATCTTGGCATCAGGCCAAACCATTTCTAGAGTCAACACATAGTTTCTCTCCCATAACTGCGTTATTTGCAAGAGCAGAGTTGCAGGGAGTTTTGGCATGCTTTTGGAGGAGAGATCTCTGGTGTTTGGAATTCTTCCCTTCACTGTGGTGATCCATGGATTAGATTTCTGATCCATGTTCTGTTCAGATCTGATCTGTTGTGTATTTTATTTACTTCAGAAATTCTGAATCAAACTGCGGATCTGCAACTTTAGATCTCAGATCTACTCTTTGTATTTCATGTTTTTCTCAAAACCCCAAGGGGAATGTGTAGAGGAACTCTTCTAGTGTACAGATCTGATATGGATCTAATATTTTGTACACAGATATGTTCTAGTTTTGATATATAATGTACAACTTCTTCAGCTCATAATATAATGCTGTCAATCCTTATTATAGCAAATACATTGTTGCAGCACCTCATTCTTGAGGGTTTCTTCATCTAAGTTCTCCATTTTTCTCTTGTACATTGTATGGGCCCTATTATAAACCTTATTTGTTGATGTAAAAGTGATTAATGAACCATTATATTTTTCTCCTGCATATATTGGGCTGATCTGCATTATTTTCTAGGCAGAGTTATTTTGTATTGCTGCAGCCCCTTCTTTGGGAATTTTTCAACTGCACTAGGTGTGGGGAGACCTATTTAACCCACCTAGAAGGATTTGTTTTTGAACCCCTCTTGGATTTTGGTATTATATTTTCATATTTAAAGGATCCAAGTGCTGGTTTCCAATCCTGTAGCATACATTCCTGAAAAATGCATTTTTCAGGCATGCCTTGCTAGCAGTCCCAATTTGGGGATATTACATATTTCGCAAATGTTTGACTCCAGTTCATTGTTCAAATTCTATGGATTGTAATAGAAGTACCTTGAGGACCATTGTAATTATTAGTGGTTTCTCTTGCACCTGTTAACAAATTCCATCATCGGCTGGAAATCAAGAGACTTTCTTTCATGTTCGACTTCAGCTCATTCATACACATGCTTGAATTTGTACTTGTTTGGGTCGGGACAGAGCATAAGACACTAGTTTTTTTCTGATGAAATCTAGGCTGCAGGCTGATTTGGTTTTTCATAACTGTGTACATGAATCTTCTGATTGGATAGCTACGACCATACATGAGTCTATTTTATGATCCTTTTTCACTAGATGGTTGTGTCCATACCATGGGTCTTATTACATGTTCTTTATTATGGATGGTTGTGCCCATACCTCATACTCATGCATCAGAGATATCAGTCGTACTTGATCTTGCAGGTCCTCTGACGGCGAGGTTTTGGTTTTGGCATGTTCTCGTAAAAAATTTCACCCCTCCCTCTCTCTTGGACTTCATGCTTTAGGGCGCATCTATTACACAACATTTTGTCTTTGTCCCTGCATTCCATATCTTGAATTCTGGAGGAAAATTATAGTGACCCCTGTGACCTGTCACACATCATAATGAATGTCATTGGATCCCTAAACATGCAAAGAACAAAATATCTATAGACCATTCTTGAAGTAGACCCTTAAAAACATGTATTTTTAGGTCGGCGCTATGGTGTGGTTATGTCCTTGCGCCCATGGCCAGATTTGCACTAGCCCTCATGTCGTGGTCGCTCTGTCTCTGAAGGACCCCCTAGCTGAGCTACTTTTGGAAGGTTTTTTAATATGGAAATGAAGCTTCTAAGATCTAAGATCTTCGTGAGCGGAATCATGGATGTTTGTTTGACTGGATGTGGTCGAGTTTCCCCCTTTTCCTTTCTAGTTCCTACAAAAATGCAACTTCCCAAAGGGATAGAACTTTATTCCACCATATGTGGATCCCAAAGCTCTTCCTCCACTCCTATAAATTCCTCTTCATCCCATTGATTCTTCTAGCTTGAATAGACCAAGAGCTAGTGTGGAGAAGATGGCAAAGAATAGTCCATAGTTGTGAGAGAGAGTTTGAGCCTTTTGCCTCTTTGAGCTGAATCGATGAATGAATGCTTTGAGACGTGCCCGAATGAACCCATCAAAGGAGGTCTACAACATCAAGGTGCAGGTGATAGACTCCTTTTTATATATTTATATGACATGACTGATTTCTAGTTCCATCTTTTTCTATGCTAATATTCAAAGTTTCTGACTCTCCTTGACAAGTTGGATAGTCGTAAATGAATATTTATGCTCGTATGCTTTTAGTGTTTTCTTGATATTTGTGCAGGTGTGTGGAAATCACTACCAATGGAGCACAAGGCCTAAAGGACAAAGATCGAGGGATCACTACAACGTGCTACGTCAAGAGCGTTGGATTGAGGAAGGACATCTATTCCTATCTGCATTTTGTTTATGAACTAGGAATTTAGAAACCATCATTTTCCCTTATTGCTAGACCCACCCTAGGGCTAGAGGGATCGTCTCTATCCGCAGAGGGGATTTTCCGGCACAACAGTTGGGTTCGACCCTGTGACCTCCACATATACTTGAAGTTGGAATTTTAGAATAGCGGAAGTCCAGAGGGGGCCAAACCCCTCCCATGTAACCTCAGTGCAGAACCATGGCACAGGGCTTATAAACTAATGAGAATTATGAACCATAATCATGTTTATTAAATTGCTAATCCAAGCTTAACTCTAAATCTAATCTGCCATAAATGTTTGAATAAAGAGAAGATTAATGATACACTTATCCACTAAGCCATCATTAACTATGTGTTAATCCATAGTTAAAGTGGCAGTCAACCTAACGGAGGCACCTTTTTAGGCAGATTTACTAAATTTAATAGGGTTAGCTGGATATTTTCTAGATTTGGAGGAGAAATTGGGGGGAAGTTTGTTTTTTCCATAACTGAGTCAATTTTCGACCAAATTGAGCTCATAAAGAGTCAATATTGGCTAATTGGCATTCTATTTACACATTAGAATAGGTTTTAGAGCAATATGAGCTCATCTATAGATGTTTTGCCTTGAATAATTTTGAAGCCTAAGGCCACCAGGAGGGAAGGCCATGCCTAGAGCATCTGAAGGCCAAATTAAGTAAATAAATAGTCATTTATGATAGATTTCGACATTTTGAACTCATTGGAATAGGTTCCAAGATAATTTTATACATGTAAACATTAATTTGAGCATAATTGAGCTAATAAAAAGGCCCAAGCTATGAAGCTGGACCAAGGAGATGTAGCCCAGAAGGGGTGAAATCCTTCATCAAAACTCTGTTTTAATGGATCAGTTGTTATGGTTTGCTATTATTTATGTTGTTGTTGTTCAAAATTTTAAAATCATACTTTATTCTTACAAATTCACTCATAAAATTTAGGTTTAATTACCTCTTTGACACACATAAGCAATAAGGGAACCTGTACATCAAGCATAAGATATAAGTTTTATATTTGAAAATGAAATTATCACAACAAACTAACATTAAAATTCATATCAAGTTGTTATAAGAGCAAGGTTTAAGAGCTTTTGGTTGAAAGGCAAGGTTATTTTCTTGATAGTTGCTTCAAGTTTTGTGCAAGTTTAATGGTTGCAAATTTGTGATTCTGACAAGGTTAAAGCTGCAGAAAGGTGAAGGAAATTTTTTTGTTGCAATCCATGAGATTAGGACCAGAAGAAGGAGAGATGAAAGAGCATCATATTCACCCAAAATTACACTCATCATTGCACTTGAAGAACCTCAAGTTTTGTCTCAAGAAGCTGAGATTGAAGAGGTGCAATTTGTACAAGAAACTGAGTTGATTGAAGAGGTACAATCATCAGAAGTTGAGCTTGAATCCATATCCATTATGTCAGGTGTTGGAGAGACTCAAGGACATTCAAAAGAGGAAGATGTAAAGAGAGACTTCAAAGACATAAAGAGGATGTTTAAAGTTATTTTTCATGTATTTACTTCTGGGATGGTAGGAGAAGGTTTTAAGCCTCCATATGGAGAAGGAAATTCAGGTGGTATGAAGGATGAAGGGAAGAGTTCAAGGGGCAGTGGAGGAAAGCCACCTCCATCTCCACCATCTTCATCATCCTCATCATCACCATAAACATCATCTTCCATTTTGACCACAAAAACCAATCACACTCACTCAAAAGCCACAAAAGGAAAATCTCCATTACTCAAATTGGACATTAAGTTTAAACTTCCTATGTATAATGGTGAGGTAAATACAAAGAGGCTTGAAAATTGGATACGTCAATCGGAGGTGTATTGAAAAATTTAGAACCTTCATGAAGACAACATAAAGATCCAGTTGGCTTCATTAAGGCTAGAAGGAGCAACACTAGTTTGGTGGGAAGAAAAGAATCAAGAGGAAATGTGAATCCATGGTAAGACATCCACTTCTTGGGTAGAGTTTATTTCTTCAATTAAAAGACAATTTTATCCATTAGCCTATATGCAAAAAAATATTATGAGTTGGAAAATTTTTAAGCAACTCCAAGGTCAAACAGTTCAAGAATATACCCAAGAGTTTAGGAAAATGGCTTTGTTGTTAGGAATAAATTTGAATTCCGAAGATACACTCTTGAAATACATTGCGGGTTTACATTCCTATTTGAAACATACTATTCTTATGCTTAACCCAAGTAATTTATATGAATTTTGTGTTCAATCCACACACTTAGAGGCAAGGGGGAAACAAAACATAGATGAGAAATGTGAAAGTGAGGGTAAATGAAAAGGAAAGTTTTATGGAAGAGGAAAAAGAAATAGCTCTGTAACAAGAGAGAAGGAAAAACTCACATGAATTTTTTTTCAAAGACTAGCCATGATGAAGACAACCATTGGAAACTTCATCTAGAATTGAAACCAAACAGACTGAAAGCCAAAGAGAAGTGTAAAATTGTTTCTATAGTTGAACATGACTTAGGGTCAGATTCAGGAGATGAGACAAAGATTACAGCCATGGGTTTGAAAGGAAAACATATTGCAAGCACTATTTATTCAAATTGTTCAAATGATACTCATGATGAAGATACAAGAATAGAACTTTTCCATAGTAGAGTTGTCTCTAAATAAACCAAGATTGATACAATTTTTGATAGTGGGTCACTAGCTAACTTGGTTTTCAAAGACTTGGTTAAACAGCTAGACCTTGAAACTATTAGACATCTAAGACCATATCCTTTGGGTTGGATATGAAACAATGAAAACTTGCAGGTTACAAGGAAGTGCTTACTAAGATTCGTCATCAACTCAAACTTTCTTGATGAAGTTGAGTTTGATGTGGTGCCACTTGAGATATCAGGTATTGTATGGGAAGTCCTTATCTGTATGATAGGAAAGAAATATTTAATTTCCATGAGAACAAGTATCACTTATTTAAGGATGGTATTGAGTACATAATTAGAGCGCATAAGAAGAAGACATGTTTTTCTCTAATACATGCAAGTGAAATGAAGAGGATAGTGAATGCAAGTCAAAACTTGACATTGTTGATGATAAAAAAAAGTGATGTATTGAATCACACTTTTCAAAAATATGATTATTCTTGTAATGAGTTGTTTTAGGATGTTAACAATTTTCCTTTGAAATAAATTGAACAAGATGAAAAACATAGGCAACAGTCATAATCAGTGTTGAGCACTGTTGGAAACAAGATGCCAGTGCAAGAGAGTGAAAAGGTCAAAGAGAAAGCGACAAAGTAGCTTGGAAAAGAAGGAATGGGTTCCACAAATGTTAGTTTATGGTTTCCAAAAACCTGATACATGGTAATGGCGAAGATACTTGGTCAAGACTCGACGCAAGTAAAAAGCGAAATCAACGAAAAATCGCCATGGTCACAGTGTGCAAGGTGAGAAATTTTTTAAGTTTCCTTTGATTGTTGACCAAGGTAGGAATAAGATCGTTTGTGCAAGAATAGATTGTTGTTCTAAAAATTCAAAAATATTACAGCATGACGGTGTCAATGACAGAAAGAGAAGGTCAAAAGAATCAAGGAAAAAGTTGGCTTTTTGTGAAAATATCCAAATGATGAAATTGATAAAATTTCAATGGATAGAGACTGGAAGGCTGAGGGAATAGTACCCTCATCCACATGATCAATAATCAGAGAGATTGTGTGGTCCAAAAGGCTTCTAGAGGGGAGGAATGATCAAAGGCTTAGTATTTTATCTCAAAAATGAAAGTGCTCAAAATTTAATGAAAGTAGAACGACAACGAGCATCCCATCGCTAGGAATCTAACGCAACTCGTTTCGTTGAAAACCGAGTTCAGATGAAGGAGTTATGGTCTGCTGATCGCCATTCAGAACATGCAAATTTTTATAAAAAATTGCATAACATGTATAGGATGATGACATCGTAGCTCAGTTAGCATTCAAGGAATCTTCTTCAATTTTTTTCCAATGGGACTGTGACAAGTGTCACTGCGGGATTCACCAGTTTAGTTTGTGAAGGTGAAAATTGTCCAATGACCTCCTAAAGTTGAATTTGGGCTTATGATTCTATGTGCTGGAAATTATTATTTTTAATTAGTTAAAGTTGGAATTAATGTGTGTATATATATATATATATATATATATATAATACATTGTATAATTAAGATCATATATTATATTTTATTAATTTAAACTCAAACCTTAATTAATACTATTAAATTCCGCATTATTAAACCCATTTCAAATTTTTATTAAACATTGGCATATGTTATAAAACCAAAGGTATGAATCTAATTTTCAATGGTGGAGCATATTCGTTAACAGATCGAATGTATATAGTCCATTGGAACATATATTAAAGTTCGAAGGTTTTATATGGTGGAGCCCGTTGGTATATATAATAATATATATCATATTAAAATTTGGATATGGCGTATTATATAGTTTGGTGGTGTATAAACAATATGTTGTAAAATAACGAATGGAGGGGCGGAGGTCGGGTTCGACCCTATGACCTTGGCCCAACAACTCAGCAACTTCACCAATGAACCATTGACTTAGAGATTGAAAAATATGTGCACCGACATATAATTGAAGTTGGAAGTTTCCGACATTGAAAGTCCAGAGGGGACCAACCATGTGATTCAACCCCCTCCCATGTAACCTCAGTGCAGAATCGTGGCGCAAGGCTTATCATCCGTTGGGAATTATGAACCATAATCATGTTTATTAAACAGCTAATCCACGCTTAACTCTTAATCTAATCCGTTATAAACGTTTGGATAACATGTAGATTAATGACACGCTTATCCACTAAGCCGTCATTAACTGTGTGTCAATCCGTCAGTTAAAGTGGTGTTCAATCTGGAGGAGGCTCGTTTTTAGGTAGATTTACTAAACTTAGCAGGGTTAGCTAGATATTTTCCAGATTTGGAGGAGAAATTGGGGGAAATTTTGTTTTTTCCATAACTGAGTCAATTTTCGACCAAATTGAGCTCTCAAAGAGTCATTCTTGGCTAATTGGCATTTTATTAACACATTGGAATAGGTTTTAGAGGCAAAGGAGCTCATATACATCAGTTTTTGTTGCCTTGAAGAATTTTGAAGCCTAGGGCCACTAGGAGGGAAGGCTATGCCTAGAGCATCTGAAGGCCAAATTAAGTAAATAAATAGTCATTTCTGATATATTTCAACATTTTAAACTCATTGGAATAGGTTCCAAGTGAATTTTATGCATGTAAATATAAATTTGAGCACAATTGAGAAAATACAAAGGCCTAAGCTATGAAGCTGGACCAAGGATATGTAGCCCAGGAGGGGTTAACTCCTTCATCAAAACTTTGTTTTAATGGATCAGTTGTTCTTTTTTGTTGTTATTTATGTTGCTGTTGTTCAACCTTTTAAATTCATGCTTTATGCTTACAAATTCTCTCATAAAATTTCGTTTTAATTCTTTGAAACACATAAGAAACAAGGGAACCTGTACATCAAGCATAATATTATTAAATAAGTTTTATATCTGAAAATGAAATTAGCACAACAAAAATAACATTCAAATTCAGATCAATTGGGTTTGATGATATCAAAGGATGGTTTAAGGATGGATCAGGAAAATGTTAAAGCAATTATTAATTGGTCTATTCGAAAAAATTCTATTGAGGTGAGAATGTTTTGTATACAAGAAATCATGCTTTGTAGTTTGTCAATAGTCAATCAAAATTGAATCAAATACATGCAAAGTGGGTGGGATTTTTGCAAAATTTCACTTTTGTAAATAAGCACACAAGTGGTTTATCAATAAGGTAGTTGGCACATTAAGTATAATTAATTTAATTCTTCATGAATTTCATGTTGAATTTTTGGGATTCGATGAACTAAAATAGATGTATAGAGACGATGCAAATTTTAATGATGAAAATGAAAATTTTTAAGGATGAATCCAATCAACATGAACATCGCTTAATGATTGAGTTATATGATTTAGGAAGGATTTTTGTTCATGGACAATAAATTTTGTATGTCAAAATTTTCAATGAAGGATAATTTAATAAAGGGAAAGCACAATGGAGTATCATCAAGACACTTTGGACATGATAAAACATTTTCTTTGTTGAAAGCTTTTTATTTTTGGCCAGATATGTAAACTAATGTGAAGAGATTAGTTGAAAGATGTAGAGTATGTTAGCATGCTAAAGGAAGGAGTCAGAATATAGGTTTATATCAACAATTTCCAATTCCAAACAAACCATGGGACTCAATGTGTATGGACTTTGTTTTGGGGTTTCCTTGAACTCAAAGAGGTAAAAATACTATATAAATGTTTGTAGACAAATTTTCTATCATGGGCAATTTCATTGATTGTACAAAGACTAGTGATGCAACCAATTTTACTAATTTACTCTTTAGAGAGGTTTTAATGTTGCATGGCTTGCTTAAAAGTATTGTTTCAGATAGATATACAAGATTTGTGGGACATTTTTGGAGAACATTGTGCAAGAAACTAGGCATTAATTTGAATTTCAATATATCATATCTTGATGGGGAAAAAGATGTGGTAAACAAAATTTAGGAAATACCTTGAGGAGATTTTTGAATGAGCGTCCCAAACAATAGGATCAAGTACTTGCTTATAATGATTCACCCAATAGAAGCATAGGAGTGATTTAAGCAAGAGTTGTAGGAAAGAGTTAAGAAACAATTGAAATAGAACATCATCAATTATACACAAAGAGTTGATATGAAAAGAATACAACTCTAATTTAAAGTTAGTGACTTAATGATGGCATATCTTAGGAAGGAAAGGTTTACTAGAGGGACATACAATAAGTTTAAACTTAAGAAAATTAATCCATGTAATATTTAAAAAAAAAATTCTTCCAATACTTATGAGTTAGAACTCCATTGTTATATTGGGTTTTCTCAAATTTTTGATGTTGCATATTTGTATCCCTTTAAGGGACGAAAAGTGTTACCACAAATAAGCTTGTAAGTGATGAATTTCAGACTAGTGGATGGAAGAAACAACTACCAAAAGTAGTTTAGAAAGATATTGAAGAAGTGTTTGATCAAAGGGTAATCAAGGCAACCAAAGGGAAAGAGTACTTTCAATATGTGTTCAAATGGAATAATCAACCCACAAAATATTCCACTTGGATGAGAGAAACAAAGGTTTCTAAGTATGGTACAAACATAGAAGACCTCTTAAATAATAATTTTCTTCCTTGAGAGTTTGATGCGGGGGAAGTCACTAGTTAAAATATTTTTAACCCTCTTCGGTCAAAATCCATTTTATAAAGGAAGTTGGTTTCCTTAAGTTGTAATCTATAAGAATCTGTATTGTTAGGGAAGATTGGATGAGCGTTATTCGATAACTATGTTAAGGGACAAATTTAGCCAATTTAGGAATTTGTTAGATAATTTAGTGAAATAGACTAAGTTTTCTAAATCTCGGTATAACAGTTTATGTAATAGAATTTCAATGTAATTGAGATATAAGAGAGAGTGAGTGACTTTAAAAATTTTAGAAAGTGTGAGTATGTGAATAGAGGAAGATTGTGCATAACATTATCGATTTTGTAATATATATATATATATATATATATATATATATATATATATATATATATATCAAGTGTGTGTGTGTGTGTTCCTTTGTATCTTTATGATGATCATGATTATCTAGGGATAGACAAATTGATTTCTCTTTATTCATTACAAGAAGAGTTGAGTGTTACAGTTAATTTTTTTAAGGCTCAAAATTAGAGTCATATTTACTTTTTGGATCAAGGTTATCTTCATATGAGTCCATGGAATTTCTTGTCAGGTAGACAAGAACCATCTGGATCCAATCCTTGCAAGCTAACTAATTCAGGTTCCAAAGTGAAGAGATAGTCCATTCGAATCCCAATGAGAATAATTAGCATATAAGAGGTATATAAACTAAAACATATATGGTTTTAACAAGAGTTCATGAAGTGAATTCGTTAATTGGATTTCAAATTGAAATTTATGATCCGAACTCCAAACTATTTGGTGTGGACCCTTCCACAAGCTATAATCACCATTCAGATTACAAATCAATTTACATATCTAGAAAATGAGATATTTAGTTTCGAAATTAATTTTAAGTTAAATCAAGGAGAAAATTCTAGATATCCAGATTGATATGTTGGCTTATCAAAATATTTAGTTAGCAAAATTATATATATTAAAAAGGGATATCCAGGTGTGAGATATTAGGATCGTTGGTTAGCTGGGTAAATATCCAGATTGGTAAGAAGAATAAATTTTTTGGATTGTGCTACATGTAGTTGAGGTTTCATAATTAGAAAAAGTATGATTAGCGTTTAAACTCAAAATTTAAGCCAATAACCAACACTCCCACACACAAACATTCGACAATAAAGTGAGAGATTATAACAAATCTCTCAAAAATATTTTGAAGAGCATGTTCTAAGAATCAAGGAGGGAAAAATTAGTTAAGTGAGACCTTGGACTCAAATTTTGTCTCCTTTGTATTCTAATTGTGGTCAAACCTTTGAGTAAGCTACCGATATAAACTAGGAGGGACGATTTGATGAAGGGAGTGAAGGTATCTGATCAAGAGTCATATAAAAAATCCACAATGTTTCTAAGAAAAATCCAAAGAGAAAACCAAATGGAAAACCTGGTCAGGGGGGCATCAGTCAAAAATACCCCCCGCAAATATCGACTGGGGGCAATCCCAACTAAAATCAAAATGAGGAACAAACCAACAATAACTCACAAATGAAAAATAAGAACACAAGTATTGGGACAAATCATTCTTGCGACATCTACGGGGAATGCGGTCATTATACCCACCAATGTCCTCAACTCGCTGAGTTGAAAAGGATTCATGATAATAGGGGATAGGGAGGGAAAAAAAAACAAACTGCAGTAATACATAATCCTTTCCTCGATCAGGGAGTGGTTAGTACTCAACGACAACAACCATCCTAGCTAAATACCCCTGGAGGGAACCCCCATTATAACTCTAATCACGACATTTACATGACATGAGAGGGTATTCCCTTACAGTGGTGAAATAGAAATTATGAATCTCCCTTAGAGACCAACCCATCTACCTCGACCATGAACATTCCTATAAAAACTTTGACCATTCCTCAGATTCCTATAGAACCTATGCCAAAAATGGTCAAAAGGCCCTTTCGACGAGTAAGACATAATTCGAAGGCTGCTCATACTATACAACATAGTCGATGACTTGGCTCAATCTCCTTCAGCTATGTCATCATTAAAAGTCATACAATCATGCCCAACCCAATAAAAATACCTACTTTCCAAATTAGGCGCAATCGATACTTTAAATTCTTGCTTAATGGTTTTTTAACTGGATAATTTTGGCCCACGATTCCGCTCCCTAGTTTCCTTTCAAATCCCGATCTCAATCCAAAACATCACCATTCATTGTTGCATCATTGATGAAGGAGTATCCACATGTATCATGTATAAAATGGTTTGGAAGAAAACAGGATCTCCAGAACTCAAACCTCTGACATTATTCTTAGAGCATATGATAGACGTCCTTTCGCCCCCGTAAGTCTGTACCAAAATGTACCGGTACATCTCGTCGATAGAACTGTGCTTATTTATATTGAAGTCTTGGACGCATAGTTGGATTGAAACATCTTTCTTGGTTGGAGTTATATGTAGGCAATGACTGCAGTAGTATCCTCTGTATTCAGGGTAATGATGTTCCTCCATGAAGGGAAATTCATTACAGTTGAACAAATCACATATTACAAGAATAAGACTGTAACCTCCCTTGATGGCATCCTACCATACATAGGATCTTCTCCGGAGTTGATTACAATGTACACTGAGTTCGGTCTTGGTCAATTCAAACCATCCACTCTCCTCAGTACATACCCTGGAGAAACCCCTATGTTGTTCAAAGATGTTACAAAAACCATAGGAGTTCTAGTGTGCATGATGAGTTCATCAAACACCCAAACGAGTCAGGAACCAACATCCAATACCCCTGTTAGCCACCTATAAAATTGGTTATACCAAAAGGTGGCTAAATAATTTCTGGAGTCTCCAAGGAACATATTTTACTGCTAAAAAATGTTGGCTCTTGAAGACTCTCAAAAGGCCTCATGCCTCTATCTTAAATCCTCACTGATGTGCCCATCTTAAAATCTCGTTGATTCCCAAGAAAGAACATTGTTTCAAGCACATTTTTCCTTTTCCCCTCCTTCCAAAACTGACCTCATCTTCTCCCTCCATTTCCCTTGAAAATCCCTCATTTTCATGTTTTTTCCCCTTTCCCTCCATTAAAACCCCGAAACCCCTTGAAAACCATTAAAAATCCATTAAAATACATTGTTTATGACTTAAGGCCCCTTGAGCTAAGTCTTTAACCCCCCCTCCTTAAGCCCAGGCACCAGGACCGAGCGCTAAGTCTTCTAAGCGCTTTTTGCATTACCCCATGCCTGTTAGCCCTGATTCACAATCCCCCGGTCATATGGCTTTCCATATAACCTATGGCCCCGCAATCGGGCGCCAAGCCATTTTTTGAATTTTAAATATATCCGCCTGAAGTGTAAAACCTTTAGTTTTATATTATTTTAACATTTTTATTATATTTGTAAATTACTGCTGGTATGAAATTCAAATCAATCTCCATCGTCGATCTAATCTACAGATCGACGATGCGGAGTCCATCAACCTGGTGGTCCCCGCCATCCACTCACCGATTCCAAAAACCATGCGGTATTCATCGCACCGCCTTTGGGGCAAGGGTGGTTTTTTCCCGATCGGCAGCAATTCCATACGCTGGCCGACGCGTGTCCAGTGCACTATTTGAAAACCACCCCTCATCGCACATTAAAGCTCGGCAGCAAACCCAACGCGATATCGCTGTACACCGTTCGATCTGGGGTGGGCCATCAGACGGCTATCGCTCACCGAAGATGACCAACGGTTAACCGGGCTACGGTGCGGCTTTCAATGGATCTCTGCCATCGATATGATTTGCAGATCGACGACCCAAAATTCATCGCCTGTTTTCTTCGTTTTGACTTTCCACCTGCGCTCTCGACCGTCGATCTCTGCGCGATCGACGGCTCTGATTTAAATTTTTCTTCCACCCTACTTTTGTTTTCCCCCGATCAATCTCGACCACTGGATGATGCCATCTAGCGGCCACGCTCTGTCCACGTGCCTTCTGAAGCAGTAAACTTATATAGGCATGGATTTTATAATTTTTTTTCGTATTTTGCAAGGTTAATGGTTTTTCCGCTGTGTCTGAATAAAATTTAAAGGCAGAGGGTGATGATCCTTCTGCCTTCGACTCACCAGAGGAAATCATTCACATGATTTTTAAATCCACGTTTTATAAATAATTCGTGAGGCATTGATGCCTTCTCACCTCTGCACAGCACTGCACACTGAAAAACACAACAAGTCAATCAAAAATCAAAGAGTATCAATGTTGAAAACAAAAATATACCAGAGCAAAGGATTGAAGACAATTTTTGTGGGGATTACGGCTAGAAATGATTATCAAAAGCCTAATCCCCGATTAAAAACATAGTTAAAGAAGAAAATCTTAAGTGTTTTATCGACAGAAAGCCTCCACTGCCACCTCTGAGGAAAATTTATTCCACCCAACTGCCGAAATGCCACCTGTGCCTCAAAGTATTCAATCAGAGGCCGAAGTTATTGATCAAATGAAGATATTCACCTCAGCGCAGCCAGAGAGTTACTTCTGTAGGGAAAATTAATGCAAATAATATCTACGGAGTAACCCGACATCACACAGAACCTCCAAGGTCAACGAAAGCTCCCACCGAGCTTAAAAATTTATGTAAATCATTTAATACAGAAGACACCTATTGTAAGCTTCTTCATTGAGCCCCCCAAAGGCCAAGAAGCGATTAAATCTGTGTTAATTGTAATTGGAGATCTTTTATCAGACCTCACCTCCTCATTCTTCTATATATGCTTCTGCAAAATATGAGTGAGGGGTTGGTTGTTGGTTGATCACTAGTTGTAATATTGAAACTTTTCGAAATAATACATAGTATGTTGAAGTTGAAGAAGAAATTGAAGTCTTGGATGTCCTGATAATGTTGTTGCATGCTTGTTACTGTGAAGGCTCTATCATTGGATCCATGAGCTTGGCTGTTGGTGAAGTATTCTGAACTGTTTAATGTTTTCCCCTGTTTTCATTCTATTCAATGATTTGTTATTGCAGTAGGTTGAAATTTTTAGGCTAAGAAATGACTCCTGGAAGCACCTTAGACCTGTTCATCCTTCATTATTTCATGTTTTCTTCTGCTAAAGTATTTTAGAGTCTTTAACCTCTCTCGTTAGTCTTCATGCTTTTTTATTTCCTTAATAGTTTGAAACTATTGGTTTCAGCATGATTTATGGTTCTCCCTGCTTGTCTGTTGCCACTTAAAGACTGTTATTGAAGTCTCCCTTTGAAATATTTCTATTTACAGTAAGTCAAGGAGGTATGTTCTGATCTTGCCCTTTGTCCTCGCTTAAACAATTGTCTTAAAGGTATTTTATAGTTGTGATCATAGATGTGTTAGGTGTTCCCTCTTCTATGACTGCAATTATCAGTGAATCTTTTATGTTTTCTAAGTCATTTGAAATAAAAACTTTGAGGAAATAGGGTGTTCCCCGAATCTTAGATTTCATTTTAAAAGTTGTTTTGAAATCATTATTTTCTTAAAGCTGTGATTTGTAGAATTTATGGTTAGCCCTGTCTACCAAATAGCTCTTTATTGTTAAAGTTATGCTTTAAAATCCCCTTTGTTTGAGAATTAAATTTCTCTTTTCCAATCATTAATTTCTATCTCATTCCAAAACCAAAGGATCCTACGGCCAAGTTAGATTTTCCCTCTGATATCCCATATCCATTGATGAGTATGTCATGACCTCTTTTTGACTCCATTTCCCAATGAACCAAATGTTTCTCCATTCTATATATCTTTCCTAGAAATTTCATGTTCTGTTGTATCAATTCAACCAAACAAATAAACAAACACCTGCACTTAATAACTAGTCTAAAATCCATATTCTAAGCACACAAGATTAAACCTTTCCAAACAAACATTTGAGAGATCCCTCTCTGAGAACAAGAGGACTAGATCCTGGAACTCTAAAGATTGGTTCTGATGTTGCCTTGTCTTTTGATTTTCCAAACTATCAAAACACGGGAAACCAACATAATGACGATCATGGTGGGACCTACTGAGAATATAGTGGTTTGAAAACCCTTCTTCAAACTTTTTAGGCCCAGTATAACATAAGTAACCCTCTTCAAGCACTACCTAATGAATGGTAATCATGATAGGACTTAATTGAATCAGTGACAAACTAAGTAACCCTTAGGATTCTCATTAAACCTTATCAAACCTTGAAGGAATCAGTTACCAAGCCATAAGAGTGAACTCTGTATGTTTGACACCCTAGCTAAGTGTTAAATCAGATTTAGGACACTCTCCTAACCTGTAAGACCGAAATAACTCAGAAAAACCCAAAATATTTTAGTTTGGCTTCATAATAAATATGGTGGTAGAACCATCCAATATCTTACCTCCATAAAAGCTAAAATTTTCCACCTGGCGACTCCACTAGCCCCAGTAGGCCTATTACTCATCTAGGTTCCCAGATCTCTTTAGGACTGTGTTAACAAGCCTTGAGGGACTTTAGAAGCCTAGTCCCATACTAGATAAAACATTGTGAGAGGTAAAATTCCCAAAAACAATCCCTAAAAACCTCAACCTCTCTCTTTTTTGAAAAGTAGTCTAGCTTCACATAGGATCAACACTAGATACCATCCAGACCCAAATCCTCCTTTAATCATAAACAATCCTGAGAGAATTCTGTGGAAGACTTCTAACTCTGGAAAATCAGCTGCTAATAGGAGCCTCTGAAGAACAAATTCCCTTCCCGAAAACCTTGTTGACTTAGAGGATTCACACTTTTATTTACATCATACACTGAACATCTTTAGAACTATATCTCAAGGTGACTTAAATCAAACTAACCTTGATATTGCAGATTTGAAACAAAGCTTTAGTAGAGAAGCCTCACCTTCCACTCCTCCTGATTCCCAGCTTCTTTATCACTTTAGCACTTCCCATAAAAAATCTGCCCAAAATCAGTTTGCTGGCCCAAGTGTTTCTTCCACTCCAATTCATACTACCACTGTTCAAAACACTCCATCACATCCATTTTTTCTAAACCCACCTCTTGTAAATCCACCCTTATTTCCAGCCATGGAAACATGGTATGCCCCATTAGTGTTACCACAACCTCTACTTCCCTTACGAAATGATTACCAATCCAAAATCCCTCACTTCAATGGAAAAGAATCTACAATAGCTCAACAACATGTAGATAGGATGGAAGATGCATTTGATTACATGGAGATAGAAGAAGAAACTGTGAAGATGAGGATCTTCGCCCAAAGTTTCGGAGGAGATGTAAAGAAATGGTTTAAAAAATTACCTCCTAACAGCATAAATGATCTCCCTGCCTTGCATCAAACATTTATCAAAAAATGGTAGCTCAAAAGGAACCCCCTCCAAATACTAGAAGAATATAGCAGTCTCAAGAGAAATCAAGGAGAGAGTGTTCATGACTACTCCACTAGGTTCAATAGCATTTATAATGCTCTCCCACCTCACATGAAACCTCCTTAAAGAATGGCTTTGGTAAGGTATCCTGAAGGCCTTGATGCTGAAATGACTTATGATTTAAGGGGAAGAGATTACTTAACCTTAGAAGATATGTAGAAAGGAGATGTGAGCGTAGAAGAAAACATAATTGAGAAAACAAATAGGTTGAGATCAGAAAAGAGGGTAACCTATAAATATGATCTACTACCCTCAACCTCAACTTCTGACACAAACATTGACAACCTAGTGAAGGTGATGGAGAGGATGCTTGAAAATATCAACTTAAATGATAGAATTCCACCAAGAGAACCTCAAAAAAATCAAAACAGAAATAGGAATCAGAATTATAGGAGAGAAAAAAATCAAGATAAGAAAACGGAAAGCGACCAACAGATTAGACCTCCCTTCCAATAGAACTATGTAGATCAATATGAGAAAGATATGGAGTTGGAAAGGTTGGAAGAATCTCATGTAAACTTGATTGGATCAAACAGCGGAGATGATGTTTTCCTCACTGAGAAAGAACAAGGTTTCTTCTCTTATGATCAAAATACAAACACCTATGAAGATTCTGATGACTATAGATTGGGGTTTGAAAATGCAATAATGGAGGTGCATAAACAGTATGATCTTAGGAGCAAGGGGAACATAGATAGTTCAAAGGACAAAAATACTAATTTTGTTGTCAAGAAAAACACAAAAACTCAGCCCAAAAGGACAGTAGAAAAAACCAACATTTTGACCAAGAAACCAGACATAAACAAAGACAAAGGTGTCCAGCAATATGTCGAACAGAGTACCCCTAGCACTTCAGCTAGTGGTCCTAATAAAACTGTCCCAATTACCAGTCCAAACAAGGTTCAGCAAATCAAAGTTGCTGAAAAGAATCTAATTGAAAAAACGGATGTAAATATGAATAAGTCAATTGTTCCTTTCAGCCTTGAGGGAGATATTTATAAGATAAAAATTACCATTCCCCTAGCTGAACTAGTAACCCAAGAAGTGTACAAAAACCAAGTTTTGAAAGCTTTAAACTTAGGAAGTGATACTGACACCTTGAACTTGACAGATGATAAACCTAAGTTGTTTTTTGGTCCTGAAGTTGAAGGAAAATACTAAGAAGGGGTTGTTCCTCCCTTCTATGTTAGCTTGAACATACACGAGAAAATCTTATACAATGCCATGTTAGATTCAGGAGCTTCACACAATCTAATGCACAAGGTGGTAATGGAAAGCTTAGGCTTAGAGATTACTAAACCATACAAATATTTGTATTCTTTTGACTCAAGCAGAGTCAAATTTTTGGGTTTAATCAAAGATTTATGTGTTAATCTAGCTCAGATCCCTGCTAAGAGTCTAGTAATGGATATAGTTGTAGCTGACATTCCCCCTAAGTATGGCATGCTCTTATCAAGATCTTGGGGAGCCAAAATTTAGGGAAGCCTTCAAATGGACATGTCTTATGCCACCATCCCTGTTTTCAACCAAAACAGAAGACTATACAGGGAATCTCACATGAAGTACATGGTGAGAAACCTAGACAAACCAAACAACACTCCAATATATTCTATTCAATCAAGTTTAGATTCCTTTATCTTATGTAACGAAGATGAAATCACCCAGCCAGATAAGGAAAACATGCACCCAATCAGTTTACCAGAACAATCAAATCTTCCTTTCGATAAAATTCAAAACATTGACAATCAACAGCAACAAGAGAATGAAATGAGGTAGATGTACTTTGGACAATAAAATTTGATGGATCTTGTAATAAAACAAGTGCAGGAGCAGGTGTGTGGATTCAAAATACAAATCAAAGATTTTCATACAAATTGAATTTCCCATGCACTAACAATATCGCTGAGTATGAAGCCCTTCTCTTAGGCTTACAATTGCTTAAACAATTAGAAGCCCAAAGGATATCCATCCTAGGGGATTCTGAAATTATCATAAAACAAATCAAAGGAGAATACTCAACTAGAAATCTGAGACTTAGGGAATATCGAAACGCTGCCCTTGATATATTAAAGACCTTTGAAAATTATG
This sequence comes from Pinus albicaulis, assembly GCA_034641835.2. Lineage (NCBI taxonomy): Eukaryota > Viridiplantae > Streptophyta > Pinopsida > Pinales > Pinaceae > Pinus > Pinus albicaulis. Next base: position 1,501,591,100 of record CM076584.1, on the reverse strand, counting down.
AACTTATTTTCATTCCAAGAGCACTAAATCATCTAGCAAATGAACTCGCTTTCAATGCCAGCAATTGCCAGATACCTAAGATAAATGAACAACTCAGTGTGAAAGTAAAACACAGGCCTGCTGTGCCTGATAACGAGGATCACTAGCAAGTGTTTGCTTCTGACAAACACATAGATGATTTCTTGAAATCAGAAAACAATTTCAGCATACCAATATTAGAAACCAACCATAAAGAAAATTTCTTATATATTGAAAAAATACCAGAAGTTGAAATGACATATACTGCTGATATAAATCATTATGAAAATCCTTTTGAAGCGGAGATAACTGACAACACAGACCAAGAAGACTTGGAAGTTTTACAATGCAAAAACGATAAATTTCCAAGAGGTCTAGCACCTTTAGAACACATTTTTGATTTTAACAATGTAGCCAAAGAACCGAGAATAGAGCCTGTGAAAAAAAATACAGAAGAGCATAAAATAGGCAGTCTAACAGAACCCAAGATGCTCAAAATAGCCAACACTCTCCCAGCTCACATCAAATTGCAGTATATAGAGCTGTTCAAAGAGTTTAAAGATGTTTTTTCTTGGGGATACAAAGACCTAAAATCATATGATACTAGCATCATCCAGCATAAAATTCCTTTGAAAGAAAATCAAAAGCCTTTCAAACAAAAACTAAGGAGAATAAATCCTCTCTTACTACCTCTAGTTAAGGCAGAGATTGAAAAGATGCATGCTGCTGGGATCATTGTACCAATTAGATATTCAGAGTGGGTATCAAACTTAGTCTCTGTTAGAAAGAAAATAGGGGAAATCAGGCTCTGTATCGACTTTAGAAATTTAAATAGAGCCTCTTTAAAGGAAAACTGCCCCTTACCAAGATGGACCATATACTTCAAAGGGTAGTTGGATCAAGAAGGATTTCCCTCTTAGATGGGTTCTCGGGTTACAACCAGGTGTTAGTGCTCCCAAGTGATCAAATCAAAACCACTTTTACCACACCTTGGGGCACCTTTATGTATGTCAAAATGCCTTTCGGATTAATGAATGCAGGGGCCACCTTCCAAAGGGCCATGGACATAGCCTTTTATAAAGACATTGGCTATTTTATAATCATTTACCTTGATGACATAACCGTTTTCTCAAAAATTGATGAATAACATTTGATTCACCTGAGAAAAGTTTTCGAGAAGTGTAGGAAAATTGGCTTATCATTGAATCCCAAGAAGACACTCTTTGGTCTCCAAGAAGGTAAAATTCTTGGCCATATAATTTCAGAAGAGGGAATCAAAATAGACCCTACAAGGATAGATGGCATATTGCAGATCAGCCATCCAAGGAGCCTCAAAGAATTGCAATCTTTCATCGGAAAGATTAATTTTCTGAGGAGGTTTATTCCTAATCTTGCTGAGCTATTAAAAAACATTACAAACATGCTTAAGAAAAATGTCGGTGTAAAATGGACTTTACCAGCTAGACAATCATTCGAACTAGTCAAACAAGCTCTTACTCAAACACCAGTCCTGATTAGTCCAGATTTTTCCAAATATTTTTACATCTTTTCCTTTGCATCTGAACATACAATAGCTGCAGTTTTACTTCAAAAGAATGATTTGGGTCAAGAACAACCAATATATTTCTTTAGTAGGGCCTTAAGAGATGCTCCTCTCAAATATAACATCATGGAGAAGTAAGCCTTAGCATTAGTGAAAGCATTAAAAGACTTTAGGGTCTATATTTTACACTCTCACATAATTTCTTTTGTTCCACATACTGTTGTCAAGGACATTCTAAGTCAAGACCCTGATGGTAAAAGGGGAAAATGGATTGCAACTATTCTTGAATATGACTTAGAAATTAGGCCCACCAAACTGGTTAAAGGGCAAGGATTAGCAAAACTTATGGCTGAGTCTAACTTCCAAGCACTAGACATGAATATGGTAGATGTGTTGGAAGAAATAGAAGAATCTACTACTCCTTTTATTGAAGAAAAATTTCTAAATTCTCCTTGGTATGCTGACATTATTTATGTGATTTTATATTTAAACGCCCCTCCTTCCTTGTCCAAAACTAAAGCTAGATTTTTGAAACAAAAATCTTTGAGTTTTTGTATTTTAGAGGGGGTATTATATTGGAAAAATTATGTTGGAATTTTGCTCAAATGTTTACTTGAAGATGATGCAGGAAAAATCATGCATGAGTTGCATGACGGGGAATGTGGAGGACACCTCTACTGGAAGGCCACAACAAACAAAATTCTCAGATCTGGTTACTATTGTCCTACCCTTTTCCCAGATACTCAGAAGTTGGTCATGTCTTGCCATAAGTGTCAAATATTTGATGGCAAAAGAAAATTCCTTCCCTTACCCTTACATCCTATTAGAGTTGAGGCACCTTTTCAACAATGGGGTTTAGAATTCATTGGAGAAATTCACCCATCCTCCTCAGCTCAACATAAGTGGATCCTCACAGCCACTGACTTATTTACCAAATGGATAGAAGCCATACCCTCCAGGAATGCTAATGACTCTGTCATTATCAAGTTTCTTGAAAAAAATATCCTATCCAGATTTGGTTGTCCCAGAAAAATCATAACAGAAAATGTTGTTGAATTTAAATCCAAAAAGATGGATGATTTCTATTACAAATACCACATAACCTTGGGCCAGTCCACTGCTTACTATCCCCAAGGAAATTTATTAGCTGAATCTTCCAATAAGAGCCTCATAAATATCATTAAAAATCTATTGGAATAGAATAAAAAATCCTGGCACAGTAAGCTGGTTCATGCCTTATGGGCTGATAGGTTAACTACAAAGAAATCAATAAATATGTCCCCCTATCAGCTAGTTTATGGTATGGACGTAGTCTTTCCCACCTCATTAGGAGTTCCAGTCATCAACCTCCTTCAAGAAGTGTAGATTGAAGAGAATGATATGCAGAGGAGAATCAATCAAACCATCCATTTGCAGTAGACCAAAGAAGAATTTTATGAAAGAACACAGTTAGTCCAAGAAAATATGAAGAAGCTATTTGATAAGAGGACTAAGGCCAACAATTTCCAAATTGGAAATGTTGTTCTTAAATGGGATTCAAGAAGAGAAGAGAAGGGAAAACATGGCAAGTTTGAGAAGTTGTGGAAAGAGCCCTATATTATTCATGTTGAGAGGGGTCACAATGCATTTTTCCTAAAAGAATTGAATGGAGAAGACTTATATGGAGAACCTGTCAATGGCAGGATGCTCAAGCATTACTTCTGCCAAGAGTCTTGAGTTTAAATCATTTTATTTTTCATTTGTAAATATCATAGTCTAGACATTGCTTTTTAAGTTTGGAAAAATCAAAATTACAAAAACAAAGAAAAGAAAGAAAAGAGGGCAGACTCTGAAAACAAGAAAGGTATAGCCCCATACCAAAAAAGAGAAACAAATCTGAAAGCGTGCAAGCTTAAATGCCACTCCTAAAAAAACACACTTCTAATTAGTCATACAGCCTAATATTAACTAATTAACTTTAAATTTTCTACTGATAGGATAGTGAATTCGATTTGCCAAACTGTTTAATCTTGGCTTATCAGTAGATAGTTTAGGATAGAAATTAAAGTTTCAAACATGCTCAAAACCTAAACCTAAGTTTCCAAAAGAGAATGACTCAAATCTGTTTCAAATATTCAGTCAAAGGATGTAAGAAATCTGGTTCTAATCAGCTCAAAACCTGAACCAGTTAGCAAAGAAAAGACAACTCAAAAAAAAGTTAAAACAGAGCTGTGAGAAGAGGGAGGAAATGCTTTGAAATGTCAAATCTCAAGCCTTCCATTTTTGTTTTAAATTTTCTGCAAAATAAATGTCTATGTGCAGCTTGTCTTTTTATGCCATGGACCAACTTCAAGTCAGACTGTTTAATCCTGACTTGAATGTTCTTTAAATTTTCTATTGTAGAAATTAGAGAATAAAATATGTTGGACAATTTAATCCCAACAGATAATAGATTAGATAGAGAATCATATGGGCTCAACCGTTTAAATCTGAGTCCATGGAGAAATAAGGAGTAGAAATAGTTTAGATTTCCTGTTTTGAAAAGAATAAAATGTTGTAAAAGAGTTTTCCAATCCAAGTGCACTCTAAAGAAGAAAAAATGTTAGATCAGTAGGATTGGGTAGGTAGACAGATTGTATTGATGAAGTTCCATTGTTAATCCATGAATGATAATATGTTTCAGAGCAAAAGAAGATCATCCACAGAAAGAAAGGCAACCCAATAGATGAGGCAACTGATCAGCCTCCCAGAGTAGGAAAATCTGAAGTTCTTGATGCCTTCAAGAAGGCACCATCCCCAAGTGGAGCCACTGTTAGCCACCTATAAAATTGGTTATACCAAAAGGTGGCTAAATCATTTCTGGAGTCTCCAAGGAACATATTTTACTGCTAAAAAATGTTGGCTCTTGAAGACTCTCAAAAGGCCTCATGCCTCTATCTTAAATCCTCACTGATGTGCCCATCTTAAAATCCTGCTGATTCTAAAGAAAGAACACTGCTGCAAGCACCTTTTTCCTTTTCCCCTCCTTCCAAAACTGACCTCATCTTCTCCCTCCATTTCCCTTGAAAATCCCTCATTTTCATGTTTTTTCCCCTTTCCCTCCATTAAAACCCCGAAACCCCTTGAAAACCATTAAAAATCCATAAAAATACATTGTTTATGACTTAAGCCCACTTAGGCTAAGTCTTTAACCCCCCCTCTTTAAGCCCAAGTGCCAGGACAGAGCGCTAAGTCTTCTAAGCGCTTTTTGCATTACCCCATGCCTATTAGCCCTCATCCACAATCCACCGGTCATATGGCTTTCCATATAACCTGTGGCCCCGCAATCGGGCGCCAAGCCATTTTTTGAATTTTAAATATATCCGCCCGAAGTGTAAAACCTTTGGTTTTATATTATTTTAACGTTTTTATTATATTTGTAAATTACCGCTGCTACGAAATTCAAATCAATCTCCACTATCGATATGATCTGCAGATCGATGGTGCGGAGTCCATCAGCTTGGTGGTCCCCGCCATCCACTCACCGATTCCAAAAACCGCGCAGTATTCATCGCACCGCCTTTGGGGCAAGGGTGGTTTTTTCCCAATCGGCAGTGATTCCATACGTTGGCCGACGCGTGTCCTGTGCACTATTTGAAAACCACCCCCCATCGCGCATTAAAGCTCGGCAGCAAGCCCGACGCGATATCGTTGTACATCGTCCGATCTGGGGCGGGCCATCCAACGGCTATCGCTCACCGAAGATGACCGACGGTTAACTGGGCTACGGTGCGGCTTTCAATGGATCTCTTCCATCGATCTGATCTGCAAATTGATGGCCCAAAATTCATCGACTGTTTTCTCCGTTTTGACTTTCCACCTGCGCTCCCGACCGTCGATATCTGCGCGATCGACGGCTCTGATTTAAATTTTTCTTCCACCTTCCTTTTGTTTTCCCCCAATCAATCTCGACCGTTGGATGATGCCATCCAGCGTCCACGCTCTCTCCACGTGCCTTCTGAAGCAGTAAACCTATATATGCATGGATTTTATAATTTTTGTTCGTATTTTGCAGGGTTAATGGTTTTTCCGCTATGTCTGAAGAAAATTTAAAGGCAGAGGGTGACGATCCTCCTGCCTTCGACTCACCAGAGGAAATAATTCACAGGATTTTTAAATCCACGTTTTATAAATAATTCGTGAGGCATTGATGCCTTCTCACCTCTACGCAGCACTGCACACCAAAAAACACAAAAAGTCAATCAAAAATCAAAGAGTATCAATGTTGACAACAAAAATATACTAGAGAAAAGGATTGAGGACATTTTTTGTGGGGATTACGGCTAGAAATTATTATCAAAATCCTAATCCCCGATTAAAAACACATTTAAAGAAGAAAATATTAAGTGTTTTATCGATAGAAAGCCTCCACCGCCACCTCTGAGGCAAATTGATTCCTCCCAACTGCGGAAATGCCACCTGTGCCTAAAATTATTCAATCAGAGGCCGAAGTTATTGATCAAATGAAGATATTTTCCTCAGCGCAGCCAGAGAGTTACTTATGCAGGGAAAATTAATGCAAATAATATCTGCGGAGTAACCCGACATCACACAGAACCTCCAAGGTCAACGAAAGCTCCCACCGAGCTTAAAAATTTATGTAAATCATTTAATACAGAAGACACCTATTGTAAGTTTCTTCATTGAGCCCCCCAAAGGCCAAGAAGCCATTAAATCTGTGTTAATTGTAATTGGAGATCTTTTATCAGACCTCACCTCCTCATTCTTCTATATATACTTCTGCAAAAGATGAGTGAGGGGTTGGTTGTTGGTTGATCACTAGTTGTAATATTGAAACTTTTCGAAATAATACATAGTCTATTGAAGTTGAAGAAGAAATTGAAGTCTTGGATGTGCTGATAATTTTGTTGCATGCTTGTTACTATGAAGGCTCTATCATTGGATCCATGAGCTTGGCTATTGGTGAAGTATTCTGAACTGTTTAATGTTTTCCCCTATTTTCATTCTGTTCAATGATTTCTTACTGCAGTAGGTTGAAAGTTTTAGGCTAAGAAATGACTCCTGGAAGCACCTTAGACCTGTTCATCCTTCATTGTTTCATGTTTTCTTCTGCTGAAGTATTTTAGAGTCTTTAACCTCTCTCTTTAGTCTTCATGATTTTTTATTTCCTTAATAGTTCGAAACAATTGGTTTCAACATGATTTATGGTTCTCCCTACTTGTCTATTGCCACTTAAAGACTGTTATTGAAGTATCCCTTTGAAATATTTCTGTTTACAGTAAGTCAAGGAGGTCTGTTCTGATATTTCCCTTTGTCCTCACTTAAACAGTTGTCTTAAAGGTATTTTATAGTTGTGATCATAGATGTGTTAGGTGTTCCCTCTTCTATGACTGCAATTATCAGTGAATCTTTTATGTTTTCTAAGTCATTTGAAATAAAATCTTTGAGGAAATAGGGTGTTCCCCGAATCTTAGATTTCATTTTAAAAGTTGTTTTGAAATCATTATTTGCTTAAAGCTGTGATTTTTAGAATTTATGGTTAGCCCTGTATACCAAATAGCTCTTTATTGTTCAAGTTATGCTTTCAAATTCCCTTTGTTTGAGAATTAAATTTCTCTTTCCCAATCATTGATGTCCATCTCATTCCAAAACCAAAGGATCCTGCGGCCAAGTTAGATTTGCCCTCTGATATCCCATATCCATTGATGAGTATGTCATGACCTCTTTTTGACTCCATTGCCCAATGAACTAGATGTTTCTCCATTCTATATATCTTTCCTAGACCTTTCATGTTCTGCTGTATCAATTCAACCAAACAAATAAACAAACACCTACACTTAATAACTAGTCTAAAATCCATATGCTAATCACACAAGATAAAACCTTTGCAAACAAACATTTGAGAGATCCCTCTCTGAGAACAGGAGGAATAGATCCTGGAACTCTAAAGATTGGTTCTGATGTTGCCTTGTCTTTTGATTTGCCAAACTATCAAAACACGGGACACCAACAACCCCGAGTGTCTCCTTTGCTGACTCAACATTCCTCCCGTATTCCATCACCCAAACTCTATTTTTATACCCTCCACCTAGTTTTGTCTTGCACTAATTCATATAAACACTTACACTGCCAAATATGGCTCTCACAATACCGGTCTAGTATCTAGCCCCTTCATCCATGTCGAAAAAATAAGGTGTCACCTCTATAGGCGTCATTCCTATCGCCCCTTAGGAGGCCATCATAAATCAGGAAGCACATGTATCGATATCAGCTAGTGCCACTAAAAAGGATAAGAAAAAATGGAAAAGGTAGATTCCCTAAAGACTCCCAGAGCACTCCCACCTTTTGCTTTATGCAGCACAATTTGATATCCTACCAACAACTGCCCCAAATTAGAGGAGTTAAAAAATCTCCTACATGCCCAAAAAATGACCGTGACCCCAGCTCTACAAATTCAAGAAAAGGATGCAAAAATAAAGAAAAAGGAATTATGCACCAACCATGCATGTGCTATATGCGTGAAGTATGGGCATTACACTCATAATTTCCCTAAAATCCCACGATATAGAGATGCATTACACGTACTCGTGCAGACTAATTCCCAGGCTCCATTAGTAGCAGGCACACCACTAGGTGATGATGGATCCAAAACAATTCTTTACGTATGAGAAGAAACAACTTCATGCTGGTAACTCCTCACCCCAACCCCTAGAATACAAGAAGGAAAACATAGTCTACACCTCCTACCCCAACTTGAGCATTGTGTGATGAACCAGACCATTTGATCACCTAGTGCCCTGAATTACGGGAATTCAAGCAATTTTATCCTGTCAAACGTGTTCCCCAAAGAAAATTATCCAAGTGAAATGGTCATACTTGTCATATTTGTGCAAGTAACCATGCGTGTGACACTACCCTCACCTTTCCCGATTATTCTCTATGTTATACTTCATGCACCGGTTCATCGTTGAGAAATCTGACTTAGTTGGATCAGACAATGAATCTTCGGACAACACCACACCACAAGGGGATGAACTATATAGGTCCATATTATGTGGGTTTGAGAAAAATACGTCATCAATATTCCAATTGACCTCCTCTCACAATCACTAACCTAGATATGGAAAAATACGAAACGCCTTCAAGCCGCTTGGTCCAAACCACCCCTCCCATGTTCCCTATGCGATAAACACAGCCACTTGGTGAACCAATGCTAGGAATTGGGTAAATTTAATGATGTTTTTTTCTTAGTGGCCCAGATTTCCCAAATCCATCTCTCCAATCAAGAGAAAATCACATGCCACTATTGCCACATTTGCTCTGAATTTCAATACCTTCCACGTTTTAGAGCAGAATTAAGCCAAACCCACCCTATGAATTCACACCACATGAATACTAAGACCCAAAGATGGAAATTACTTAGAAATTCCCCATATCACAACCCTAATCACATGCCGCCATCTTATGCTATGAGAAATACCAAATCACATACTATTTACTCGGTTAGTACTAGTCCTGTGTGCGCCATTTGAACCAGTAATTATCATAGTAAAAAAGCATGCCATATGTTACAAACATTTTGACATCTTAGGATTCAACATTGACCTCCTATTGGAGAAGAAACCTTTTCTCCTTGTACATCAAAAAGGTTGAAATAAATCCCTCCCACTCATTATATACCATTCATTATAGACATTCTTCCACCACCTAATGTTGACGTCACACAACATCACATAAGATTCATCTCATCATCCGTGGGAACCACGATTCATGTTGTCTGCTCATCATTTTTTTGTGTCAAGGCCACTAAACCTACCACACTAGTAGTAATACAACCGACGATACAAACCTATCCCATCTACACATTGTCAACTTTGCTTGGTTCTACGACATCAACCACCAAATCATGTATTGCTTGTCAACGAACATTGCTAGGCCCAAACACCCTTCTCACGGCCTCGCACAATCCGATTCAACTTCAGATAATCTTTTTCACTCAAATGAATATATTCTAGAGGCCATGAAAAAACCAGAAATGTCTATGGGACGTCATGCACCATATTTCATTTTTCTACCTGAAAAATAATTTTCGCCTACTAACACACTAACCCACAATATTTACGCCACATAATATATATATTTCCTACGATTAGGAAGCATATATTGGTTCAAGAACCCCATACCAGCACCTGATGCATTTGAGGAATGAAACATGTCAAATATTTCACCTCACGCCATCACTCCACCTCCTTGGCAGCCCCAAAACGACTACCCTCTCCGGAGGGCCCACCAACCTCCGATCGATGCCTCTATGGCAGCCACTTAGGCCAAGTAGGTGGCTTGACATCCCTCGTCCACTGTGGTATGGGTGCCGCTCCTGCGACACCCATGTGAAAATTCATCAAATTTGGAATCCTAGTGCAAAAATAGTATTAATTATTTTAACTGATAAATTATTTATTTAATTTATTGCTACTGCAACATCAAATTAAACACACTGCAACCTTTACTAACTAAACTGTAGAAACAAAACTGAACAAGAATAGATCACACACACATTTGAAAAGTTATTTTTGGACCAATGTCCCTAGAAAAACCAATGCGGGAGAACTGGTGTTTCAGCTAAGGGTTTATATTATTATGAAATAATTATTTCTGAGTACAAGTATATGACTGATAGCTTTTTCAAATCATGCCAATAAACTGATAAGAAAGATCTTGTGATACAAACCTCACTCCTACATCGAAACCCGACACTGATCAACACCTAAAAGAGACTGCTCTATGTTGCCTCTATGTAGTGACTATGTCACTATGCACAGTCTCTGCATCACAGCTACGATTGCCCTTTTTCTCTGCATTAGTCTATTTTCTGGCTAGAAACTGAGGCCTCTTGGCCTCTGGAAAATCTCTCTAGGATCTGCCAATGTTCCAATTCTCTCTCGTCAAAAAAAATATGAATCTCCCTTGGGCTCTGCACAGTGACTAGGTAATATCTGCATCATTGGCTCTGCATTGCCTCTGTGGCTCTCACTGCCTCCTCTTCTATGTACTCTTTGTCTCAGGAATGCTTCCAACCAGAATTACAACCCCTCTCTATAGAAGATATATTGATCGAAATTTCTCTCTGAGCACTGCTCACTAAAGAAATTGATCTCTTGATCTTTTCTCCATCTTGTGTCAATGTGCTTTCCAAATGACCCTTCAAGCCATTCTTATAATCTTCTCGTTGAAATTTAGACAGACTAGGCTAGATATCTAATCAATGACTAAGATTAACATTTGAATTGATCCGCCTTTTCCAGAACATTTATACCCATATTCTATTATTTCACCTTAATTATTTTATTTTCCTAAGTTTAGACTTAGGTTCCCTTTAAAGTAAATAATTATTTTAATAAAATACAATCCACGTGGAATTTCCCCAAATGATTTCTAGGTTATCAGGAATACATGTGTCTAAGCCTCCCTGCAAATTTTGAGACATAGAGAACATCTGATGCTACCACAAATCAACACTCTCTCTTAGCGAGGAATGTGCTCTAGCAATACACCCTCTGAGTACAGTCTGACTTTGGAACATCTCCCTCTACATTGCTAATGTCTGACACTGCTTCCCATCAACTCTGCACAAAAGTTGCATCTATACTGCTGCTACCAATGCCACTGTTAATACTGCATATGTACTGCAAATCCCTCTTATTTTTGCATCCATGCTGCTGTTGACTTTGTCACTACCAACTGCTATTGCATTGCAACACAATTTCTTACTGCAACTGCAAAAATCCAAAATTAGGCAAGTATGATGCATCTCGACGATGAAGATCTGAATGTTGCTAGCCTATGTGTTATCCCTTTGAAGCTATTGCACTGCTACTGGCTTCTTCACTATGCCCTCTTGCACTGTTGCCAACTCTTCTTTGTGATGCTTAGATTCTGGCGCAACTACCGCACTGTCACTTCTACACTCCTCTGCACCAACTGGCACGCGTCCATCCTACTACTTCTGATTTGGGATCCCGTAGAAAGGAATTGATCCGAGAGGTGGACTCCTCAATGATCCTTCCCAATCTAAAATTCTGCTAAACTTCATCTCCAAATCACCCCAATGCTCTCATGGTGATATCTGGGGAATCATTGTTAATTCCTCCTCCTCTACCTTCGCTGTTATGGCCTGAGGATCACGATTCTCATTTTTTTCCTTATTTTTTAGAGGACACTATGTGGCATAATGTCCCATCTCAACACATCGGAAGCACTTGATCTTAGAAAGATCCTTCTTCCTCCTGCACTGCTCCTTCTATCCCTTTAATGCAAGGGTTTCATTCTCCTCCTCCTCCATCTTGGCCTTTGAACCACTGCTACTGCTACCATCAAGTTTTCACTTGAGTAGATATCTCCTCTTCTCTTCTTGTTGAAGAGATACCCACATCGCTTCCCAGTTCAGTAACTTCTCTTTGCCCAGGATGCTATAGAAAAATACTTGATAGTATTCAAACATGGAATTTAAGGAAATTCTAACCATCTCTGTGGTCTGAGGAGCTTCTCCCGTAGCTTCTAGTCGATCTTGATTTTCCTGAAGTCTAGACATGAACGAATCAATGAGCTCTCCCTTCTGCATCCTGGTGGTCCGCATATTATCCTCCAAAAAAATCTTCCTCTGCGTTAAATACCCCTGATATAGCGTCGCCAACGCATCCCACATCTCCTTGGATGTTGTAATATTCCAAATTTGGAACAGCTAGCAAGGCATGACTGGAAAACGCATTTTCTAGGAATGGCTACTACAGGATTTGAAACCAAGACTTGGATTCCTTAGATCAGTGCATCTAAGATTGAAATCCAAGAGGTGGCTCAAAATAAATCCCTCTAGGTGGGTTAAACAGATCTCCCACACCTAGTTGTCTTCAGAAAGTACTCGATGAAGGGACTGCAAAAATGTATGAACATACAATGGAATGACAGCGTTATTATTATGAGCTGTGAGACATGAAGATACAAATAGCCTTCCCTTTGATATTATAGAAGAAAAGCATGCAATGCTTTGAGGAATCAATCACTCAAGCTAAGAAATGAGAGCCTCAACAGAACATGTATAAGAATTATGAGCACACTGCTACATAGAAACTACATAAGGCTATATTAGCGCAGTTTAATGGAGCCACTGCAACATAAAAAATGAAAATACAATGATATGACAATAATAGCTCAAGAAAAGTGGGGGAGTAAGCTCTCAATCCCTGAAAAAAATGGTACAACAATCCTTAGAAGGATTGGCTGCAATACATGTATAAATGGCAAATCTGCAGAAATGCCGGAGTTGTTGGGCAGCAGCTGCAACTCAGAAAATAGGAGGAGATGGCTGAAGATGATGTACAATCTGAAATAGAGCCCCTCCAATAGATCTCTCAAGTGATAGGATGATCCTAACACTGAAGATCTCACCCTCCAAAATAGTGGTGCAAACCCCCACTGCAGATACACACTGAAATAACGCAGTCTAGAGAAGGGACTGCACTGTTGATGATGGGAGATGCTTGGACTGATGCCAAGATATTCCAATCAGCTCTGAAACTTTCCTCACTAACCTCCCCAAGGAATAGAAGCTCCTTCCTATGAAATATGAGCCAAGGAATGGTGTTGTGGAACCCTCCACTGCAACACCCAGCAACACTATGTTATACTTCAGCAGAAATAACGCAGTGACTGAAGGAAGTGCCTTTGGCCTTGAGCCTAGATGTGGAGAAACGAAGTGAAATCCTTCAAGAAGCCTCTCAAGAAAGAGAGGAAATCCTAAATAGGAATCCCTCATGCTAAACAACATTGCAACTCAGCTAAACAGTCGGACACTGCAAATAGTCTACTAGACCAAAATCAAATACTCAAACATGTCCCTCTATGGCTGCCTCTTCCTCCTTTTATGCAAGTGAATGTCTCTTTGCCCTGGACCCCACACATTTGGGTTTCTTCCACAAAGAATCTTTCTCCCTCTCAAACTGCACTCTCTTCCCAAGCAAGCCCCACCCTCTTAGGCAGCGTTGTTGACTTGGTCAAACTTGACCTTATCCTCATGCATTTTCCCCTTTTCACACTGGAAGGTGAAAAATAGAGCTACTCCATAGATCCCTTTCACACTATGAGGGATTTTATTATTACTCATGGGCCTTTTACCCATTTTATTCACCTCCTATATGATATAAGCAAAAATTATTATTCCAATTTGCTGCTTGCAAATTTTGGAATATTACACATGTCCATTTTGCTAGATATGTGTGAAATAATATGATCCTTCACTTTGTCAAGGATCAATCGCTTGGTTTTAGCCATATTATTCTTGAAGGCCCTTTATGGTGTTGCATCCACCATTTTAGCCTAAGCAATTTTGATAAATTTCTTGAGGCCGTGTTCATCTAGAAGGAAGGAAACACTTGCCTTCCATATTACGTAGTTGGAGGCACCCTCCAAACGGTCCTGGTCACGCAATCCACTGGTGGACATCTCACTCAACTACTATCGATCTGTTGCCTCTAAACCTCTGTGCAACTAGATTTAAACACTCACGGCTGGAGTAAGCCATGAACTCTGTTGCTTCTACACGAGAAATCTAAGTTTCTTGGGCAAGAAACTCTATGAGGTCAGAAATCCCCAAAAAGTGTCTTCAACTACTATTTCTGATGCTTTTTCACTGGAAGTCATTGGTGCACAGAAAATTTCCTCCCTCCAGCTGTTGATCTGTGCTGATCTATTACGTTTCTCCCTCCGCCTCTGCCAAATTGCAATCTGGAAAATATTTCCTCTCCATTGGCTCACTCAAAGAGAGATTTTCCTTGTTGGTCTAGCCATCCTGGCTTGGATTGCGCAATCACCTGGGAGATCGATCTACTGTTTACACAACTCTTTGATCCCTAAATTTTCCTTCAACACTGGATCTGCTGGATCTATTGTTCTGTTCCTCCTGTGCTCAACTTAAAAAAGCTCTGATACCATGTGAAAATTCCTCAAATCTGGAATCCTATTGCAACAACTGGTATTAATTATTCTAACTGATCAAACAATTATTCAGCTTATTGCTATTTTAACATAGAATTAAACACACTGCAGCCTTCAGTAACTAAACCGTGGAAAAAATTCAAGTGTGGAAACAAAATTGAACAAGAATAGATCACACACACATATGACATAGTTATTTTTGGACCAATGTCCCTAGAAAAAACCACGGCGGGAAATTCGGTGCAACTACTAAGGTTTTATATTATTATGCAGTAATTATTTCTGAGTACAAGTCTATGATTGACAAATATGTCAAATCATGCAGAGAAAATGACAAGAAATATATTGTGAGACAAACATCACTCCATGGGAACCCGACACTTATCAACTCCCAAAACAGACTACCCTACGATGTATCTGCTTAGTGACTATGTTACTCTGTGCAGTCTCTCCATTACAGCTATGACTGCCCTCTATCTTTGCGCTGGTTTTTATGCTGGATGGAAACTTAGGCCTCCCGGCCTCCAGAAAATCTCTCTAGGATCTGGCACTGTCCCAAAACTGTCTCATAAACAAAATTACAAATATCCCCGAGGCTCTGTGTAGTGACTTCATAAGGTCTGCGTCACTGTAATATTCCCAATTAGTCATGAGCTAATTGGAATATTCAATTTTGTTTTATTACTTTGTTTAAAGAATAAAAGAGCAAAGGTGATCCCTAATGCTCCTTAATAATGAATAAATCAATGCCAAATATGAAAATGCTAAATCTTTTATGTTAAATCAAGCACCATTAGGTGTGAAAGGGGTTGGAACATTTTGACCAGGTCAACCTTGACCAAATCTACATCACTATCATGGAGGAGTGGCCATCAATGAGGCACAACGCAGTTTTAGATGGAGATGCCTTGTGTGAAAGAAGTGATCTCATTGGAAGTGGTTTATGGTTTGCAAGCTCTTAACTTATAAAAGGAATAGGATGGAAACATTAGAAGGTTGTTGATGTTTATCATATTTCTGAATATATGGTTTGTTTAGACATATATCTTTCTCTTGCTATTTAGCTAAGATTGAATGTTGTTTAGCATTGGGTGTTCCTGATCGGGAATCCCACCTCTTCCCATTGAGTAGCTCTTGGGAGAGTTTGTATTGCATTTTCCACTATCTAGCTTAGGGCCAAGCTTTTTCTTTCAACTAAAACGCAGATCCTATTGGGGGTTTGGTTGTTTTTGCAAGTTGTAGCAAGTGGAGACTAGATATTTCATATCTAGGCCATTTCAGTGCTCCTTTTCAATGGAGGAGGTTTCTACTTCATTGGGAGGATAGCATTGAAGATATTAAGCATCATTTTCAGATATTAGCATGAGGCCAACCTTATTTTCATCCCTAAAATGCAGCATAGATCCAGATCTGCATTATTCCTGTAGGTGCAGTTGTAGGGTGGTTCAGCACACCATTTGGAGAGTGATTTTCTAACTGTTGGGGATCTTCCCTTCACTTTACAGATCTATTGGAGGAGGCTATTCTATTTCCTATATCAGTTCAGCCACACTTCTAGATCTGAATATTTCAGTAGATCTGCAGTCTTAGATCTCAGATCTACATCTTGTACTTGGCGTTTTGCTGAAAACCACAAGGGGGTTCTTTAAAGGAGCTTGTATAATGCATGGATCTGATATAGATCTAAATTTTTTTGCACTTATTTTCTCTAGATCTGATGTGTAATCTACAACTATTTCATAGCCAATAAAATAACGTTGTAAGGCTTTTCCAGTCTTTATATATGGTTGCAACACCTCATTTTGAGGGATTTCTTTCATTGGAGGCTTTATTTTCTTGTTATGCAGCTTATGGGCCACTTCTTAAACATATTTTTTTGTTGTAATAACAAATGAAAGGTCTCCATTTTGGGCTCTTGCTATATTAAAGACACTACAAGAAAAAAGGACATTGGTGAGGGGCGAAAATGGTCACTATAAGCTCATTGGTGAGGGTCAAAAGAGCCTTCGTCACCAAAAATTGAACGTCACCAAAGGTGGCGTCGCCGAAAGTACAGGTGTTGTGGTGAATTTCAAGGACCATCACCAATAATGATTTATAGTGATGGATAGTGACCGTCACCATTTCATATGAGCAATGGTAACAGACAATAGCCTCCGTCACCAAAAAATTGAACGTCACCAAAGGTGGCGTCGCCAGAAGTATGTGTTTTGGTGACATTCAAGGTCCGTCAAGAATATTGATTACAATGATGGATAGTGACCATCACCATTTCATATGAACAACACAGATTTTTTGTGATGGAATTTTCATGGCCGTCACTATTGGTGCATATATATGGCAACGTTCATTGACCGTCACCATAAACTCATTGGTGACATCAAGGCCCGTCATGAATAATGACTATAATGACAAACAGTGACCCTCACCATTTCATATCAACAACAAATATTTATGGTGAAGGACCTTTAATGGTCGTCACTATTGATGCGTATATATGGTGGCGTTTGTTGACCGTCACCATTTCATATTTTGGTGAGGGTCGAAAAATGTCACCATAAGCTCATTGGTGATGGTAAAACTATCATCCATCACCAAAAACTGATCATCCTCATTCCCTCTGAATATCAGGGCACGATGGAATCGAACCACCAACCTCCTGCTTGTAAAGCAGGTGCTCTTCCATTGAGCTAGCACCCTTTAAAGAATTAGACTTTAAACTAGCAATTGCCCATAAAGGTGCAAAGATACACCAAAGGAATAGAAAATCTAGGAAGATCATAAGTTTCTAGAAATAATATGTTCAACATACATAATAAAAATACAATAAGAATAAATTTTGATATAATCTAACAAAGCATGTACTACATAGGAGAATAATTGGAAAGCACAACTAAAAATTTGAATCACACCATAACAATATAAAAGAACATGCAACAGGAAATGAACAACTCCATAGTTTGAGAAATATGAACAATCCATGGGTTTTTTCTTATATATTGATATAGATAATGAAATAGAAGTCTAGATTTATGAAATTCAAGTATCACACAAGAATGTCTTGAAAAAATATCAATATGTAAAATAGTATTTTTTGCATTTGGATTTACCTTGCAGAACCTCGGGAAAAATTTTCCACAGAAACAACCAATAAACATAACAACATGGACCTCAGGAGCAATTATGCAGGGGATAAAATATGAAGGTAAAGCACTAGAGAAGTATTCAAATCAAATGATGAAAAGCGTATCTAGAAAAAAATGAGAACCCTCTGAAGTAAACCACACATTTATCATCGTGACTAGTACACTTGCAAAAATAGATCAGAATAAATTATGAACTGTTCCACTAAAAAACAGTGATTTTTTCCACTAAAATACAGTTTCAAATTAATCACTAGCATGACGCTAACTTCTCTGCAAAAATATGGAAGTTTCAAGACAATGTATAATAGCTTGCATGGCAATCATGTTGATAAAACCTTCCAAGGAATAAGACCACAACAGTCAACAAGAGTGCCCTGAAAGAAGAGGCTCCTAGGAACCTCACAGAAAACAATATTTATGTAAGGCGGTCATCTAGATCAAGGGTCATCATTCAATAATCAATATGGAAGAAAGTGTTGACATTTTCTAATGGAATCCTCTTTGGATTCACTAGTTAGGAAGAAAGAAAAAGGTTTCATCAAGAATTATAACTTACAGAATTTTGGGATTAGAATATGATGACATATTGATGAAGCAGATCAAGAAAATGAAACTCTTTCATTCTAAGGAAACCTGTTGCAGGATGACTCAAAAGGAAAATAATGAGGTACATGTATATATATGTTGACACTGGATGCTATGAAGTCATGCCATGTGGTTGCAGGTAGTATACTTCTATCTTTAGAAGTATAATCAAAATAGAAAGCAGAAACTCTTCTGATGCACAGGTTTCCAAAAGGGCATGATCTACACTAGATGAAATCGACATAATATGTCCTCATATGGAATATGAGGTGGTTGTACATTATCAAGGAACTGTGCAATGGAAGTTCCTGGGAATGAAATAAAATCGCGGAGAAAGAAAAAGGAATATCATGGGAAGTACAACCATGGAAAGATGCAATCAACATCCAAGAAAGCCAAGAAGACTTGACTAGGAGATCTCCAGGGAAGATATGTGGACTCTAATAGAAGTATAGAAATATAGAGACCCTTGAAAATACATATTTAGGAGATAAAAAAGGATTTCGATGCCTACAAGAAGGATGTCATGGTGAAATATCATCACTAAGGTAAATTTTGATTTAAGTATTCATATTTATAATTGAATAATATCTGATAAGCTTATTCATAGCAGCCAAAGGGAAGTATATGTCTTCCACAAGTTGATAACCATATTACAGGATGTAAGATCCTTGGAAGAAGTATGGTTCGAAGGAAAGTAGCATGATATATAGGTAGACCAGATGAAAAATTGATGGATCACTTTCGGACAAAAATCAAAAGTGATGGGTGATTTGAGCCCTAATGAAGATATCCCAAAGATTAATACTCCTCAACAACGAAGAAATTCATGACATCAAAAAAAGTAGTTCTTCATGAGCAGCTCAGTGTTTTCATCATTGCTGCTACAGGTCCCTGACTAAGAGGGGGGTTGGTAATAAGTTTATTACCTAGTAGAAACTTGGAAGCAAGTCCCTAGGAACCTGGATAAGTCCTTGGCTAAGAGGGAGACTTGACAAGTCTTTGGATAAGAGGGAGCCTGAGAAAATTCCTTGATAGGAATGGGCATTTCCTCCCTAATTAAGAGGGAGAGATAGATGTATCATTTTGGTCTTCACCTGGAAGACATAATGTGGGATTGGATAATCCTCTGGCATCTGATACTCTTTTGGGGATGTGTTACACAGTAATTTGTCACCGTCCCTGCAATTCCCATCTCGCCCATTGGAGGGTCATTTCTGTGACCAATAAGCAGTGTCATGCCTTGCAAATACCATCATTATATCCCTTTCCATGAGGACAACATTTCTTCTGTTGATCATTTCCTGAGCAGACCCCTAAAAACACTTGTTTTTGCCTTGGTGCTGGTAGCTCGTTATGTACTCGCGCCAATGGGGGAAAATTAACACTGAGCCCGCGCCAATTGGTGCTCTGTCCTAGTTAAGCACCCGCGCCAATTTTCTTTTGGAAAGTTTTTAAAAAAGAGGCGAAGTTTCGATTACAACAACTTCGTGGATGAGTCATCAGGAGTGATTTCGCCTGAATAACCACAGCCTTCCTCCTTTGGCCTCTTGTTTCCACCTTATGGGGAACCTCCCAATGGATAAGGCCTCCCTTCCACTATTGTAGGGATCCAAACCTCCTCCTCTCCTCTATAAATATAGCCTTCATCCATTGATGAAGGGGCTGAATGGATGAAGGGCTGAATGGTAGAGTCTTCAAGTTCCAAAATTCCCAAGAGCCTTATGCTGCAAGAGCCTTGATTCATTCCCCTAAGGCCAAATCCAAGCAAGGAGATCATTGTCGAGACATCCGAAGAGAGAGGTTTGTCCTATTCCCGACAGGATTTTTTGAGACGTGTTCTGCTGGCGACCCTCCGAAGGAGAATTCAGCGTCAGAGCTATGGTTGTATTCTTCTTTGATTGATTAATGATAAGCGACTATTGGTTATGGTTCCACTCTTGTTGTTGATTATGATGTTGAGTTATGTCTTCTCTGACTGACATATAGTTGCATATACTGGATTTTACGCTTGCGTTTGTTTGTTTCTGGCGTGTGTAGGTGTTTGATCGTGGAGATCGTGAGGATTGTGATCTGCCGGAGCTAAGGAACGGGAGCGCTACTTTCTCTAAAAGCGAAAGCGTTGGATTCCAGGTAAGCCTTCATCGCTAGTTGGTTTATTCGCAATTAGGAACCTGCACTATAGCGTGAACAATTGTTGCTAGAACCAGTCTGGGCTAGTAGGGATTGCCTCTATCTGCAGAGGGGATTTACCTCCACAACAAATTGGCGACTCCACTGGGGATCGTCTAGCTTGTTGTTGTTCTACTTTATAAGCTACAGATGGAGCCTGAAGTTAGTCAGGTAGCGTTCGAAATGCTACTGCTCTGCATTAGCGAAGTAGATCAAAGCTGCTTTAGTTAATCTCCGGTTTAGTTTATGAACTGAACGCTTGGAGTATTGTCCCGTCTTTTCAGTTGTTTCTCAATTCTGCTTGCTTGATCGGCTCTTTTGGCTGGCTCTTTTTATGTTTGGCTTTTGGTTCAGCCCCAGAGGATCAGATCTGACCTCTTCTTTTTCGAATTTTCACCTTTCCATAGTTGGCTTGATTGGCACGAGTTTAGCCCTGAAAGTCACGCCAGTTGGCGCAGGTTGCCAGTTCATCACTCGTGCCATCCCCTGTCTGGCGCGGATTACAGCCAGACAGTCGCGCCATCTCCTATAGGTGCTAGGGTTTACCCTTGTTCGAAAGTTTCTTTTGGTTAGTACTTTGCTTCTGGGTTTGTTTTAGATTCTGCTTGAAGTGGTGAGTCTGGTCTTGGTTGGGAGAAATTCTTTGTTTTTTCATTTTCAGGCGTTGGCACTTGTTGTTAGTTAGCAACCTGCGCCAATTAGGCATTGGCGCTAGTTGTCAGCGAGCAAGTCGCGCCAGTTGGCGCTAGTTGTCAATGACAAAGTCGGGCCAATTTCAGGGTGTGCAAAAATTGAGACTTTTTCCCTAAATCCTTCACCAGTGTGTCTTTCCCTTCTGGTCTTTTCACTGTATGAGCATAGATCACATTGCTCATTGTTTGAAATGTCTTCTTTCCATGATTGTTTGATGTGAAAGGGAATGAATGCCTTGTTTTGATCTCATGCTTTGAAAGTCCTCTTTGTGATTGATCTCATATGTCTTGTCGCCTTTTGAGGGATTCCGTTACAAAGTGTTTGAGACAACGATTGCATTCTTAGTGTTTGTTTACATCTCTTTTGCATTCATCCTTCATTAAGAAGATTTGCATTTATTTAGTTTTCGTCTCAGAGTTTGCTTTTGTTAAAATTCATTAGATCACATTGCATTGAAAAGTGTTTTTGAGATTTATCATTGAACTTAGATCACATTGTTTAATGATTGAAAGCTAAAAATTGCTTTGAGTGCATTCTCTTTCATTGAAAGCATGCATTAAGTAGATTCTCATTTCATTGAAAAATGCATTGAGTGCATTCTTATCGTTTGAAAAGGAAAAAGGAAATTGTGCATAGATTACAATTGCATAGTTTTCTAAAAAGAGGATTTTGCATAGATTACATTGCATTATTCGCATCGTTGAGTGTTTGAAATTATTTTTGGATAGTGAAAGTCATCTAGTTTGGAAAAGATTTCGTTTGCAGTGTTGTTTTATGTCGCATCATTGTTTGAAGCTCTTCCCTTAACTAGATAGCATTCATCGAATTGAAAAGTTTTCTTTTCTCATATAGCTGCATATAGGAGATGGTCAGATGACATTCGGTAGAGCCTGAAAACTGAAAGATAATTGAAGATCAACCATAAAATTTACTCAATTTACCTAAGGAAGCATTGAAACATTAACGAAACATTTAGAGGTCTAGGTTAGAGACGTGTTCCGGTGTCGTTAAACCTAGTAGCTGTCATTCGCCTCTTGGCTTTAGACAGCACTAGTACAGACTTGTGCTCCCCGTACCGTTGCGTATATAAAGGGAGACCCCACTAGGTTGCTATCCTTTATCTGTAGGAAGCCGAGTCTGCCGCCTTATACTCGTGATACACCGGACACAACATTTGGGGAGATTGCCTGCACGTATGTTAAGTCCTTGGTTGATTTCTTTTTCATTTTGAAACCAAGGTGTATATTGCAGTTCACGGTTATTTTGTACACCCTTTGCCTAGTACTCCTGAGCAGTCATTCCGATCTTTTCTGACTCTTTAAATTTGAAAATGTCAGCAAGCGCTTGTCCTTTCACACTTGTTTCTAATCTGAAAGTGATAGAGTCACCTTTTTCCTGTTTCTCGACTCTTAAAAGATGAAATGGTAGAGTTTTGTTTCAATATTTTAAAAAATTAACTGCCCACGAAATATTCCTGGTTAAAGTTAGTTTCCTTAGGGTGTTGTTCTAAAGATTGTTTCTAATGGAAAATTTTCTGGAGTTCACCAACCAAGGAATCCCCTCCGATGGGAATCCTGGTCCTTTTCCTCCTTTTGGAAATGTTGGTGCTCCTTATATGGCAACGTTGTCCCTTCCTGGGTTAACTGCTGGGTTGCCTGTTTGGTTTTTTTCAACCTCTGTGGTCCCGAATGTCTCGACTACTGTTCAATCAGTTCCTCTGCCTGAACAACATCATGTTGATTCCAAGGTGGACCTCTCCCCTTCTTCACCTTTTTCTGCGTCCTCCTCTTCTACTTCGCTTGGTGAAAGTCTGGATTCGAGTAACCAGGTGGCTAAGAAGAAGAAGAAGAAGACAAAGAAGAAGAAGTCTGATAAAGGAGAGGCTAGCTCTGCGGCTATTGCGCCTAAGAAGTCTCCTATTGATAAATCTCAAACCCTCCATGGAAAGTCAAGTTCCCTTGCATGTTGTGCATGGGAGACCATCTTCTTCGAGACTACCCTAGCATTCCCAAGGTGCTTGAAGCATGGTCCAACAGTCACCCACCGTTGCCTTTGGTTTCTGGGAGTCAGGTTGGGGACTCGTCTTCAGCTAGTGCTGGTAAGGCTCCTAAGAAGCAGGGTAAGATTACCAATCCTTGTAAGTTGTGTGAAGGGAACCATGCCATTCACCTTTGTCCATATATGGATGAAGCCAAAAGTGTCTTGGAAAACTCGGTTGTTTCTGTGCCGTGCCTTCCGGCTGGTTACAAACAACTTTCTTTGAGTCCTCCACCAGCTGATCCTATGATTGGTCAAGAGTCATCCTTGGTCGATCCCACCCCCTCGAAAATTCAAATTTAGAAATCCATCCCTGACCAACCATTGGTTGTGGGGTCGGTTGAACTGGCCCCGTCTATGGTGCACCAGGTATTTTCCATGGAGAGTGGATCTCATACCCCTCATGTTCTTCTGGTTTCTTCAGATTCTTCGGACTTGGAGAAAGATTCTCCTATCCCTATACCTCAAGAAGCTACTCCTCTGCCTCCCGTGATAGAGGTCCCAGAGGATACCCCTCCCACCTTCGAGATGGAGGTCGTGGAGGATGCTCCTTCTTTTTCTGTAACACTAGGGGAAGACCTTCTCGGTTCGATGGTAGCGCCTCCGAGTAGTTTAGTCGCTTCCTTTGATTGGAATCGATTTGAAGGATACCGCCTTCCATCTTTTGTGCCTTTCGAGATCACAGTATAGGCTTTTGGTCTGGTCGTACCCAGCACCATTATAGACGAAGGTGTGTCTATCAATATTCTATCCTCATCTACTTGGCAAGCGTTCGGTTCGCCACCGCTTGTGCCTGTTACGCAGAATCTGTTGGCATTTAACAGAAGAACGAGTCAACCATTGGGGATCCTTCCAAGGTTACTTGTTACTTTGGGAGGTAAAACCATCCATATGGACGTGATGGTTGTTCCAGGTTCCTTGGATTTCAATCTGCTTTTGGGGTGTGATTACACCTATGCCATGGGAGCGCTTGTCTCCTCCCTTTTTCGTGTGGTCTGTTTTCCACATGAAGGACAGATCGTGACCATCGATCAGCTTTCGTTCTTTGGTCCTGATGTGGCAACTGGCCCGCCATCATCCCTTCCTAGTTTTTATCCACCCGTTGTATCTGCCCCACTGCAGGTCAACTATGTGGCTACCTACCCCGTGCCTGTACCCAGTGATAGTGTCGTTGTGCATCAGGTGCTGGGGGCATTGGGTCCTGACTTCTAGGATGTTTTCCCTCCATCGGGAGTGGAACTCTCGAAAGCGATGACTTCTTGTTCATTATGATGAGGTCGGTTCGAAGCACAGTTCGTTTTCTTGTGTCAAGCTCCTTTAAAAATGAAACAAGCTCTTTGGAGCACAGTTCGTTGTCTTGTGTCAAGCTCCTTAAAAAATGAAACAAGGTTGTCAGAGCAGAGTTCCTTGTCTTGTGTCAAGCTCCTTACAAAATGAAACAAGGTTGTCCGAGCAGAGTTCCTTGTCTTGTGTCAAGCTCCTTAAAAAATGAAACAAGGTTGTGAAATAAACGATCCCACATTGTGTCAAGTTCCTCAAATGGAAATTTCATTTTAGAGCAGAGTCTTCGTCTTGTGTCAAGCTCCTTAAACCATGAAACACAGGTTCTGAGGATAGTTTTTGTTGTTGTGTCAACTCATAAACAAGAAAGACGTCTCTGCTCACCTTGAGGGAATATATTTCAAAATCCCAGTCGAGTCTTTCTCTTGATCTCGTAATTTGAACCTTCACTCCATCTTCCTTTCATATGGATTGAAGCTTGGGGGGCATGTACCTCGAATTGAGTCACCATGCTGGGGGCATGCTTACTTTTTCAAGCATAGTTTGTTTTCGTTTCAAGCTTGTGTAAAAATGAAATCGGTTTCAAGCATAGTTTACCTTTGTTTAAAGCTTGTGTAAAAATGAAACCAACTTCAAGTAGAGTTTCCTGATTTCAAGCTTGTGTAAAAATGAAACCTTTCCCATTTTACCCCTTGTGATTTCCATTTTATCAGCCTGTTTTGCCAGATGAGCCTTGGTTTTCTCACTCCATCGTCACTATCTGCTTGGCCGAACATATACCTTCACTTGGTTGTTTTACCCATTCCTAAGGAAAAGCTGCGATGAGTGGTCTTGTTAGCCAGTCTCTTAACCTTTACTTGTTCTGAGCAGTTCCATCATTACTGGGACCTTTTGCTACCCTTTATACCACTCGTTCCTCTAGGAGGATTCATCTTTCAGCTCTTTTCTAACTCTCTAAACATGAAAAGATTGCCGAGTCCCTTGTCGTTTCGATCTTGTTAAAGTGGCTATGAAATGACATCTACCCAGTATACGTTTACCCCTTTTTCGAGCTGGGATAGATTATTTACGAAAAAGGAATACCCTAGGGTATCACGACTAGGAGGTTTTCTCAGACATAGTTTTCTACCTTTTCAGATCTGAGGAACTATTTATGAAAAGGGACTGTTGGAGTTTACTTTTCAGCTGTCTTTTCAAACTCTCTAAATATGAAAAGACGTCGAGTTCTTCCTTTTTCAGACTCGTTAAAACCTGATGACATTGGATTCAGTCATGATGACGCTATTTGAGTCGCTCCTTCCTAGGGCTCGTTAAATGTACTAGGATGGATTCGTCCGAAGGACGGACTTATATGACAAGCATATGGTATCCTCTTCAAGCTTGTGTAAAAATAAAGAGGTACTTTCCAGAAATGGTGGGGGAAAAATGGAACCAGTATCATTGTTGTGTCAGCAGTATGTCGCTCTTGAACATGGCACTTGTCTGCATTTGTGTCGGGTTGGGGACATCTCATCTCGTTTTTCACTTGCCTCTATGGGTTTGGGTGATCCCTTTTGACCTCTCATATGCTCTTTGCCTCGTCATCATGACCTATGATATTTTGATGTCAAATGCTGCCAAATCCACTGTCGTGCCGCCTATATGTTCAAGAGAAGTTGACCTCTGCAAGTACCAACCTTCCTTTGATTCTCATCTGATCCTGATTCACAAAGACATTATGTTCCTTTGTCTCACATCGATGATGTGGGAAACAATATGGCCCACCTTCGATCAAGGTCACTTCCTGTCGACTTCAGCTCATTATCCAGGAAGCTGATCTAGAGACTCCCTTCTGGTACCTTGGAGCCTGCATGCCTTAATGGCAGGTTCTTCGCATTCGATGTGAGGTTTTTTCATTGGCCTCCGATCGAGTGATTATGCGGGTGTTTGACGTCAGCTCACTGTTCACATGCCGTAGATTGTACCTGTAGTACCTTGAGGACCATTGGAATTAATGGTGGTACCTCTCACGTCTGTTAACAACTTTCATCATTGGCTGGTAACCAAACGATGTTCTTGCATGTTCGACTTCAGCTCACTTATTCGCATGCTTGAAATTGTACTTTTTTCGGGTCGAGATGGAGAGAAAGACCCTGGATTCTACCTGTTGTAATCTAGGATGCGAGTTTGTGGATTATTATGATTATTTACATGACTCACTTACTGGATGGCTGTGACCATACCTGAGTCTATTTACTGATCCTCACTGGATGGTTGCGTCCATGCCTTGGATCTGGATTATTACATACTCTGTTATGGATGGCTGTGCCCATACCACATATATCATGTATATTGAGATATCAGTTGTACTTCTCTACGCAGGTTTTCTGACGATGGTGTTTTTAGTTGGACACATTCTCATAAAGCATTTCACCCCTCTCTCTCTTTCAAGCCTCATGCTTTAGGGGGCATCTGTTACACAATAATTTTTCACCGTCCCTGCAATTCCCATCTCGCCCATTGGAGGGTCGTTTTTGTGACCAATAAGCAGTTTCATGCCTTGCAAATACCATCATTTCATCCCTTTCCATGAGGACAACATTTCTTCTGTTGATCATTTCCTGAGCAGACCCCTAAAAACACATGTTTTTGCCTTGGCGCTAGTAGCCCATTATGTAATCGTGCCAATGGGGGAAAATTAACACTGAGCCCATGCCAATTGGCACTTTGTCCCAGTTAAGCACCCGCGCCAATCTGCTTTTGGAAAGTTTTTAAAAAAGAGGTGAAGTTTCGATTACAACAACTTCGTGGATGAGTCATCGGGAGTGGTTTCGCCTGAATAACCACGACCTTCATCCTTTTGCCTCTTGTTTCCAACTTATGGGAAACCTCCCAAGGGATAAGGCCTCCCTTCCACTATTGTAGGGATCCCAACCTCCTCCTCTCCTCTATAAATATAGCATTCATCCATTGATGAAGGGGCTGAATGGCTGAAGGGCTGAATGGTAGAGTCTTCAAGTTCCAAAATTCCCAAGAGCCTTATGCTGCAAGAGCCTTGATTCATTCCCCTAAGGCCAAATCCAAGCAAGGAGATCATTGTTGAGACATCCGAAGAGAGAGGTTTGTCCTATTCCCGACAGGATTTTTTGAGACGTGTTCCGCTGGCGATCCTCCGAAGGAGAATTCAGCGTCAGAGCTATGGTTGTATTCTTCTTTGATTGATTAATGATAAGCGACTATTGGTTATGGTTCCATTCTTGTTGTTGATTATGATGTTGAGTTCTGTCTTCTCTGACTGACATATAGTTGCATATACTGGATTTTATGCTTGCGTTTGTTTGTTTGTGGCCTGTGCGGGTGTCCGATCATGGAGATCGTGAGGATTGTGATCTTCCGGAGCTAAGGAACGGGAGCGCTACTTTCTCTACAAGCGACACTATAGCGTGAACGGGAGCGCTAGTTGGTTTATTCGCAATTAGGAACCTGCACTATAGCGTGAACGATTGTTGCTAGACCTGGTCTGGGCTAGTAGGGATCGCCTCTGTCCGCAGAGGGGATTTACCTCCACAATAGGATGTATTAGGGTATCCAAGGTAAGATTAGTCATGAAAGGACAGGTATTATTTAAGGATTAGCTGTCCCCAAAAGAATAGTCCTACGAGGTCATACTCGATGAACACGCAGGTGGAGTATGTACCTTGGAGACAATGATGAAGATGTCTATAATCGTTGGTCTCGCCAGCATTGTAGTTCATGGTCTTGTGAAGAGATGGATTTTTTAATCAAGGCCTTGCACTGTGACAATGTTGGTTAATAAGATGCTATAACAGATGGATTACCAATCAAATTTTTCTTATGAGATTCTTTAGATTGAGAGTGACTATGTACCATTATGAATACCTCCCTAGTTAAGAGGGAATGTTGGAACATGTAACTAAGTTCGGTCTTCATAATGACTTGAAATTATGAATTTATGTAATGAAGAAGACAAATATAGTGTCTGGCTTTAGTTAAAGATGGTGAATATTCTCCTTGATGAAGTCGGCTTACACACAAACCTCATGTCAGCCTACAAGCTAAAGCTAGACACTATATAAAGGATGATGCAGCCTCATTATGGTGTAAGAAAATTTGGCTCATGTCTGTGATAGAAGAGCGAAGTTTGGGTCTACATTGATGTGAGAATAGGAGGCTAGTCTGGGAAGAAAAGAAGAGGTATACTTACCTTTGTTCTGGGTCTCTACCACTTCGCACATTTCAGACAGAAGGCTATCAAAGCAAAAGATAAGTCTCTCTTCTAGTGCGTAGAACAATGCGTGAAGAAGGTAATACAACGATGAAAGGATATGAGATTAGGTCAAGAAAGGAGGTGTGCTATCGAAGGAAGAAAGTCTTATCATATCTATGTTTTGGTCTGCAAGTTTATCTTGCATATCTCAGGGAGGCCAAAGGTAATCACAATAAAGAGGAAGGCTACAACATCATGAAGAAAGGCTCGGTCTTGAGTTTCAAAGATGTCCTAAGGATGTTGGAAGTAGGCCGAGAAGAAGACTTTAGGAATCTAAGGATAAGATCAAAGGAAGCCAAGAAGAAGCACACAGTTTGGGGCTGCTAGACTAGGGACCGAGCTTCCCTAGTAAAGGTGCAGTGCAGTGTAGAAAGAAGAGATCAGCTAGAGAAGCTGAGAAGAGTAGTGATAAGGGTCTTGGAGGCATACTGGTGTCAAGGGTATATTTCATGGTTATGGTACTCATCAATGGAAGATCTATAAGAAGAATTTGTTTTGGGTTTTCCTCTCTAAGAGAGAGAGGTTTCGCCCTGGCTTGAAGAGCCTAAACTTTGTGTCTCTTGTGATAATTGACTTGATGAAAGACATAATAAGCTAACAAAGATAAGATCTAAGTAAAAGAAGAAAAACAAGTTCACAATTAATTATCATGAAAGAGAAATTGAATTAAACGCCCTAATTTCTCAACAAGGTTGATATGCTTCTTTACTATCGTTACCTACCCCTTAGAGTAACTATGATGGCTCGAGGGAAAATACAGATAATCATTCCAGCAGTTCTGTCCAAGTATGCTTGAAGCAGAAGAATATTCAAAAGCTCTTGTTACTTGGATATGAAGGCTTTGGTGCCAGCACAATTTTCGCAGAAAAAATTTCTCCACAAGGACGAGAATTTTTCATAGGAGGAGTTGCAAAACATCGAACTGATGATACAGAGCAACCTATATAAATACCTTTGCATATTTCTTGAGGGGTGTGAGCATTTTGAGGAGGAAATATTAGCAGATATGGATGGTTCCAGTGTACATGAACAAGTTTCTGCCTTAGATGAAAGTGATGATAAAGAAGCTGCTCAATGTACTTACTCTCTCAATCCAGAATTGAAACATTTTTCCAATTGGCTTCTGGAAATTATGGCAATGGGGGATTTATATGTCTATTCCCAACTGCAACATGTGAGTATGCCCCAATAGTTGATGAAATGTGGAGGGACCATGCAATTCATGCTACGTAAGCAAGAAGAAATGAGTTGCATGTCCTCCCTGATGTTGCTAGTCACTTCTAGGAATGGGCTGTTGAGGTATCAAGTAATGCATACAATTCGTCAGAATCTCACATTTTATATGATGGAGTGACTCAAAGTAATGCGTTATCATTTATAGAATTTTAAACTGATGATCGCAGTCCAATGTTAGAACCTTATAATGAAAAATTTGATTTTCCAACTCCAACTTTGAAGTATCAGCTTATTAGAGTAAATAATAAAGGATTAAATGAAGGCTGTAAGTGGCTGGAAATATTTGAGAATGTACGCGCTGTAATATTCTGTGTTGCTATAAGTGAATATGACCAAAAGTGGGTTGATAAATAAGATGACCTTCAGTAAATAAATTTTTGAGAATGTTGTGGAGCATTCATGTTTCAGAGATACACCATTCATTCTATTACTAAATAAATATGACATTTTGGAGGAGAAAATTAATAGAGTGCCACTTACTGTATGTGAGTAGTTTAAGGATTTCAGTCCAGTGGAAGCACACCACAACAATCAGTCACTAGACCATCAAGCTTACTATTATGTGGCAATGAAATTCAAGGATCTCTATGCATCTCTTAGCAGCCATAAGTTGTTTATATGGAAAATGAAGGCAAAAAATCGCAACACAGTGAATGAAGCATTCAAATATATTCATGAAATTTTAAAGTGGGTTGCATATGTGCAAGAAAAGATCTTGCAATACACGAACATGCAATTGCCTGATCTTTTCAAATTAAAGTTCTGATAGAGCCTCCAAAAGTCTTGCATCCTTCTGCCTAACTGCAATTTCATTCAATCCCAAAACCTCAGCTAATTGTATTGCAACCCTTATATTTTCTTTCCAAGTTTCTTCATTTTGATTGAGTGCATCATTCCTTTCCCTAGATACTTCATCCAATTGCTTGGCAATGTTTTCTTTTTCTCTGCAAGCTTCTACCAGTTGAAAAAGAACCTCATCTCTCTGCCTCTTGAATTCATCACTTTTCTTCAGTTCTCTAGTTAAAATAACCTTCAAGTGATTTACTGTTGTCTCCAAACATGCTTTTTCTATTTGAGCTGCCTTTCTTGCTTGCCTTTCACTTTCAAGCTCCAAGATAGCCTCCTTTAGTCATTTTTATTTTCTCTTAATTCCTTCATTTGATTGTTTCAAGCTTAAAGCTTCATCTAATTGTTTTGCAGTATTTGTTTCTACCCTCCAAGTCTCTGAGATTTGATGGAGGGTCTCTTCCTGTTTCCTTGCAATTTCACCACTTTGATTGATTTCTTTATTTGCAACCATCTTCAAGTACTTAAATGGAATATCTGGGTATGCATTTCCCATTTCACCTGCCATCCTCACTTGTCTTACAGATTGAAGTTCCAATATATGTCCCTTAATAATTTCTACAGATGTTTCAAAAGAAATGTTTGGCAATATGACTTGAATGGCCATTAATTCCTGTTTGTAAAAGAAGTCTGGACTCCTTGTAAAAAATATCTCTATATCTGAATTTTCCATTTCTCTTACAACACTTTCTTGCATTTCACATTCATATTCCACAATATCTGTCTTAATTTTTTCTGCATAGGCTTCAGAAAAAACATTCGGTGATACGAATTGAATGGCCATTAAAACCCTCCTATAGTGAATGTATGGAATAGATCTTATGTGATTTAATGTCCTCTTGGAACCATATTTTTCTATTTCTGCAACATTCTTTTCTTGTCTTTCAGACTCAAGCTCCAAAATGGGGTTCTTAAGTACTTTCTTCCATTTTATTATTGCAAGTTCCTTCGAGTTTAATGTTTCATATAATTGTTCAGCAACTTTTGTTTCTACTCTCCATGTTTGTCTGTTTAGAGGGAATATGTCATTCATTTCCCTTGGAAATTCACCACTTTTACTGATTTCTTCATATGCAATCACCTTCGAGCATTTAAATGAAGTCCCTAAATACACCTTTTCCATTTCACCTCCCATCCTTGCTTGACATCCTGATTCAGGTTCCAAAATATCCACCTTAAAGTTTTCTGCAGAGGCTACAGTGGAAATGTTTGGCAATGTGATCGTTAACTCCCCTGCATTAAGAATGTCTGGACTGCTTCTAAATATTGTCCTTGAATCTGCCTTTTCCATTTTACCTACCATCATGGCTTGGCTTCCAAATTCAGGTTCAAAATTTTCCACCTCAAAATTTTCTGGAGAGGCTTCCATTAATTCCTGCTTGCAAATAATGCTTGGAATGGCCATTAAGTGATTCGATGTCATCTCCAAACCTGTGTTTTCTGCTTCAACAGACTTCCTTGCTTGTATTTGAGATTCAAGCTTAGAAGTAGCCCTCTTATGACGTGCCCCTTTTTCTCTTTATTGTGTCACTTTTCATGTTTATAGCTTCATATGATTATTCAGGAATCATCCTTGGTTGTATTTGAGATTCAAACTTCGAAATAGCCCTCTTAGAGCGTGCCATTTTCCTCTTGATTGCATCACCTTTCATGTTTATAGCTTCATCTGATTGTTTAGGAATCAATGTTTCTAATCTCCAAGGCCGTGCGTTGTAATGGAGGGTGTCATTCCTTTCCCTTGGAAATCGATCACTTCGGATGATTTCATCACTTGCAGGCATCTTAATGTAGTTAAATGAAGGTCTTGAATTTAGCTTTATCATTTCACCAGGAGTCCTTGATTGCCTTTCAGATTCAGGTTCCAAAATATCCTCATTAAAGCTTTTTGCCGAGGCTTTAGAAGAAACATTTTGCAATACAGCTGGAATGGCCATTAATTCATACTTAGCAAGAATGTCTAGACTGCAAAATGATATTTTCAGAACATAAGAAAACCCTGTAATAAAGCAAACCTGCTTAGGAAATTAACAAACACATAGCTTTATTGCAGGTAATTTTTACCCCAAGAAATGATAGTTTAAGAGTATAAGCAACCTACTTAAAAATGAAAACCTACAAAGGAAACAATCAAACAAATAACTTATTCCAGGTATATTTTTACCCCAAGACAAACTTATAAGTTTGACACTTTCCCAAGAAGAATGTTTCACCGGCTTTGTTCCCAGCTCCTTTTCTATTAGTATAGCCAGGATAACCTATTATTCATGCATGGGAATTTTCTGAGTTAATTTTTATCGTATTAGAGGCTCGAAATTTCAGGATATGACCAGATTTATGAGATTTGACCAACATTGACTTCTGTTGACCATGATTTGTTGGAAATGGACAAGAGGAGGGTTGACTTATGTCTTTGTGGCAATCTTGGTCTTGGTCTTGGGTCTTGGATATCTCACTTTGATCTGATTCTGTAAGAAGAGGATTTTCTTGGGTTTTCCCCCTTGTGGGGTTTTTTTCCTGGCTTGGAGCCTAATTTCTTGTGTTCTTTGTCTCTTTTTGATCTTCATGTTTTGTAATTTTAGTAATTGCTTGATGAAGAAGATAACATAAGTAACAATAAGCCAACAAAATTCACAATTAATTATCAAGTTAAGATAAATCTACCCTAATCTACAAGCATCTTGATTTCTCAACA
Source organism: Pinus albicaulis (assembly GCA_034641835.2). Taxonomy (NCBI): domain Eukaryota; kingdom Viridiplantae; phylum Streptophyta; class Pinopsida; order Pinales; family Pinaceae; genus Pinus; species Pinus albicaulis. Next base: position 1,501,557,615 of record CM076584.1, on the reverse strand, counting down.
TGGTATCAGAGCTAGGTTGAAGGAAAGGAAAATTGAAGATAACAGTTTTTTGGCTTATTTGCTTATCCCTGTGGCACCTTAAGAAAAGTATCATACAAATTTTGTGACATCCTTCCCTTAAAATACGAATTGAAAGAGGCACAATACGTTTGTGATTCAAGTTGAAGAAAGACATCAATATTCCTGTGAACTGAGCTCATCAATAAAGGAAGGACTGAAATACTTAAGGTCTAGAAAAAGAGACCTATAATACATGCAAAGACTCTATGGAATTATCTCTGTAAATCAAGGATGAAATTCATATCTCTGTTGTCGAGAAACCATTTGGCATAGGTACACATATTTGAGTCTCTATGTTGATTTATGAAAAGTAAATTTCCTGTACTAATGTGAATTTCAGAGGCACCTTCTCCTATGATAAGCATACAAGTCATTATATTTATAATCTACAAATTACTCAAAGAAAAATCAAATGGCTTATATGAAATCTGTTAAAAGAAGACAATTTACTGTGACAATACTTTCAGTGGCAATTTGAGCATGACTGTGAGATCCTTTTTGAATCAAATAGACCAAGTGTATTCATGATATTTGTATAGTTTGAGTAACCAAAATCTTGTAGCTGACATCTATTACTACTGAGTTCAAAGGCTAGTTTGAGAGTATGAATAAGTCCAAAATTTCCATAATGATTGAAGCAAGTTTGTTTGGGAAAAATATTAAAAACAGATATCTAAGATACTGTTCTTCGATCAATACAAAAAGGTTTTGTGACACTTCTATGAGGTATCTGAAGCTTACTATAGCAACAAATATTTGAAGATTAAAGGCATCAATAATCACACCAACATGAAATGATACAAGGTCTATCTAACACTATATAAGGCAGCTCGACTCATTTGGGAGACTATCCATCTTTGACATCTAAAAATACCATCATCTTCGTAATCAATGCAAATCTGTGGCACTGTGAGACGAAGGATAGAAGTGTATTATGATATGAAGTTAAAAGAAACCAAAACCATGAGGATCATCTCTGAGGCATTTAAATGTACAAATGATGAAATTAAAGACATGCAAAACAAGTCTTATCTGTGACATAAAGGACTAAGCATCTCTATCCATTTGTGAAAAATGAATCAAAAGTCTGCGATCTACTCTATGCTACAGGATCAAAAGACTAAGGTACATAGTCTATAGAAGGGACCAAAATCATTACTGTGAATAAAAGCCAAGATTCTGATCAATTCCACGTCTGAAGCTACACTTAATGACCGAATTTACATTTGTGAAAAGTTTGAGCATCTCTATGACAAGTAGAACATGTATATTTGTGATCTGAACTATACAAAGACATACAAAAATTTTTGAATCATCAATAATCAGAGTTTAGTGGCATCCTGTGCGAAAACTTGAGGGATGTTACTTCGTGACATAATTTATTATGATGATATAAGGCCCATATTTGTGACACTAGAATATGTAGTAGCATTATATCTCTTCATAAGTATTGTGAGGGTATAGGGAATCCGTGATACAAGTTTGTGAAAATAGCACCCTTCTCATACATAAAATAAAGACAAATTCAATTCTTGAAGCCGACCTATTTGATATTGAAAGATAAAGGACACTGAAAGCATCTCAAAGATATCTCTGTGGCTTATAGCCGAGCTTGATGGCTGAGACCAGATCACTAATAAGCCTCTTGTGATCAATTGTCGGGGCATTGCCCCAGATGATCATTACAAGTCATTGCCAGTTGCATGCATTATTGTTGAGTATTATATGCATCAATTTGAAATCTTTGAGGCTACTTAGATTTTTCTACTATGTCTATGTTGTTGGCATTTGTATGCCCTTGAGTGATTACCCTAAGTCGAGGCATTTTTGATTTTTTGATAACTGCACTTGTATCCCACCTTTATATATATATATATATATATATATATATATTCCAAAGAAGCTTTAATGGTTAACAAAACCTATGATTGTTGAAAGAAGCCTTCACAAGTGATGTACGCAATGTTTTTATTATAGTCAAGGAAGCTTTGATGCCAAACAAAACCTAGTATTGTTGAAAGAAGCCTTCAAATTGTTTTGCAAACTTTCACTTACTGAGAGCATGTCAGATCAATCCCATGTTGTCATGGTTAGATGGCTCAGTGATCAACTCTAATTGATGTGTGGGGACAAGGAGAATGATGATGGAAAATTTAGTAGAATTGGAAGAAAACTTGGATTGTTACAGGCAGTGACTCAGAAACCATTCTCAAGGTACTGATTATGAAATAAATGGAGGAAAAAATGGAAAGAATAGAAGAAAAGGCATTGTAAACCTGACACAGAAATTATCGCCTCACACGGTGACTAATCATCCATGAAAAACTTGATAAAGAATAAATAAGGATAGAAAAAATTCGGGATGCAAAAAAGCAGTTTTTTAGCTAGAATCTCAAGCTAAACAATAAAATTTATCTACACAACGGCATCGAACCTGCAATTTATCACAGAGACATAACACCGAATAAGAGAAGGAATCAAAATATTAAACTGTACACACCATTTCCAATGCTGGAAGCACCATGGGAATGTATTAGCGTTGACTTCTTGTTGGGATTGCTGAGAACCCAATGAGGTAAAGATTCTATATTCGTAGTTGTTCAATGATTGTCAAAAATAACACATTTAATTCCTGGTAAGAAAATAGATGTTGTGACATACATTGTTGTTTTGTTATTTAAAGAGATTTTTGTTTACATGGTTTGCCAAGAAGCATCATCTCAAACAGAGATAGCAAGTTTATTGGTAATTTTAGGACCTGTGGAAGATACTTGACACAAAATTGCAATTCAGTGCCTGCATATCATCTGCATACTAATGAGAAAACTGAGATAGTTAATAGAAGCCTTGGAAATCTATTAAGACATTTAATTGGTGAGAAACGATAATAGAGGGATTAGGTATTGTCACAAGCTAATAGAATAATTTTGGTGAACATGTCTACAAGGATTTCCAATATTTTGATGGTAGGTCATCATGAGGAGTCACTGGTTTGGCTTGCTTTATTAAAGCAAGCAAGAGAAGTGTAAATGCAGAGTCATTCACTGAGCATACAGAAATGCATGAGCAGCTGTAGCAACAATGACAATAGCCCAATGTAAAATGGCATGTGTGAATATTCGAAAAGGGAATCTTGTTTTAGCACCATCGAGGAAGGAAATATTTTCTGAAGAGCACCTATTACAAGTTGAAAAAGAAGATGATAAGTCCTTGCAATATCTTGAAAAATATTTTGGACAATGATTATGTTTTAGAGTTTCTTGAGGGTTTGGATATCTCACAAACTTCCAACACGTTTGATTTGTGTGTTCATGAAGGTATTTCAGATGGGAATCAATATGTCAGAAATTGGAAAGAGTAGATTCCAAAGCATAAGAGGGATGACATCACAAAGATCTAGAAATATAGGGTTGTGGGAAAAATCTAGAGAACAAATAATTATTTTGTTCATTGGGAAGGCAAGGGCTTGAAAGAGACCACTTGGATTTTGAAAGAAGAGTTGGGATGAGTCACTCAGCATTCACCTGTTTGATCTACACACTTGTGAGAGGGAGATCACTTTTCTTCTTACTAGGGGAGTCTAATTCAAAAGTGTCCATCAGGAAGGCAGGAATGAGAGAAAATAGGGAAGTGGAAAATAGAATAGAAGGAAGAGGAGATGAAAAATTGGAGCACGAGAAACAAAAGTACCAAGGTGAATTAAATTGGTTTTGATATTCCTCTTTGAACTTTTGTAAGCCTAGCTGAGGCTTACACCAACAGACACTCCCAATAGTTATTTGCGGACACTCCCAATAGTTATTTCCTGCAGTATACGAAGCCCATTGAAGCATATCATGTAAATTTATGAAATATGTTGTGTAATATAAAATTTGGGGGTTCCTCCCTTTGTTCCCTTAATGATTTAATAAATTATGTGTCCTTAATTTTATTCATTGTGTGCTCCGGCACCAATAATGATGTGATTCTTAATGTGAATGAGCCTTCATGTGGTATGAGGGTGCAATCACAAGCCAATTTTTCCTTGCAGGCAATAGTGCAAGCCTGAAAGATACAAATGGAGATGAACCACCGACAACTTCTAGAATGCATGATGAGTTGGAAACCATCTAGCCAATCGCTCTCCTAGTCAAAAGTTGCACTGAAGTGACCACTACAATAGAAGAAAATAGTGTAGAGAATCAAAAATACATTCCCTATGTCTCACACTTTCCTGCCAATGACAAATAGTTCTTAACTCTATCCATTTCTATCTCTGAGAATCCATTCCAAACCTAATATTGATGGCTGAGACTAGATCACTGATAAGCCTCTTGTGATCAATTATCGGGGCATTGCCCCAGATGATCATTAAAAGTCACTGCCAATTGCATGCATTATGGTTGAGTATTATATGCATCAATTTTCAATATTTGAGGCTACTTAGAGTTTGCTACAAAGTCTATGTTGTTGGCATTTGTATGCTCTTGAGTGATTACCCTGAGTCGTGGCATTTTTGAGTTTTTGATAACTGCACTTGTAGCCCACCTTTTTGTATATATATATATATATATATTCTTATAGTCCAAAGAAGATCTAATGGTTAACAAAACCTATGATTTTTGAAAGAAGCCTTCACAAGTGATGCACGCAATGTTTTTATTTGTAGTCAAGGAAGCTTTGATGCCAAACAAAACCTAGTATTGTTGAAAGAAGCCTTCACATTTTTTTGCAAAATTTCACTCACTGAGAGAATATCATATCAATCCCATGTTGTCATGGTTAGATGGCTCAGTGATCAACTCTAATTGATGTGTGGGGACAAGGAGAATGATGATGGAAACTTTAGTATAATTGGAAGAAAACTCGGGTTGTTACAGGCAGTGACTCAGAAACCATTCTCAAGGCACTGATTGTGAAATAAATGGAGGACAAAATGGAAAGAATAGAAGAAAAAGCATTGGAAACCTGACACAAAAATTATCACCTCACATAGTGACTAATCATCCATGACAAACTTGATAAATAAGAAATAAGGATAGAACAAATTTGGGATGCAAAAAAGCAGTTTTTTAACTAGAATATCAAGCCAAACAATAAAAGTTATTTTCACAATGGCATCGAGCCTGCAATTTATCACAGTGACATCAAACCCACTAAGAGAAGGAATCAAAATATTAAACTGTACACACCATTTCCAATGCTGGAAGCACCATGGGAATGTATTAGCGTGGACTTCGTGTTGGGATTGTTGAGAACCCAATGAGGTAAAGATTCTATTTTTGTAGTTGTTCAATGATTGTCAAAAATAACACATTTAATTCCTAGTAAGAAAACAGATGTTGTGACATACATTGTTGTTTTTTTCTTTAAAGAGATTTTTTGTTTACATGGTTTTCCAGGAAGCATCATCTCAAACAGAGATAGCAAGTTTATTGGTCATTTCAGGACCTGTGGAAGATACTTGACAAAAAATTGCAGTTCGGTGCCTGCATATTATCTGCATACTAATGAGCAAACTGAGATAGTTAATAGAAGCCTTGGAAATCTATTAAGACGTTTAATTGGAGAGAAACGAGAATAGAGGGATTAGGTATTGTCACATGCTAAATTTTTGTAGAATAATTTTGGTGAACATGTGTACAAGGATTTCCAATATTCTGATGGTAGGTCATCAAGAGGATTCATTGGTTTGGCTTGCTTTCTTAAAGCAAGCAATATAAGTGTAAATGCGGAGTCATTCACTGAGCATACGGAAATGCATGAGTAGGTGTAGCAACAACGAAAATAGCCCAATGTGAAATGGCATGTGTGAATATTCAAAAAGGGAATCCTATTTTAGCACAATCTAGGAAGGAATGATTTTCTGAAGAGCACCTATTACAAGTTGAAAAAGAAGATGATAGGTCCTTGCAATATCTTGAACAATATTTTGGACATTGATTATGTTTTAGAGTTCCCTGAGGATTTTGACATCTCACCAACTTCCAACATGTTTTATTTGTGTGTTCCCGAAGGTATTTCAGAAGGGAATCAATATGTCAGAAATTGGAAAAAGAAGATTCCAAAGCATAAGAGGGATGAGATCAAAAAGATCTTGAAAGATAGGGTTGTGGGAAAAATCTAGGGAACAAAGAATTATTTCGTTCATTGGGAAAGCAAGGGCTTGAAAGAGACCACTTGGATTTTGAAAGTAGAGTTTGAATGAGTCACTCAACGTTCACCTATTTGATCTGCACACTTGTGAGAGGGAGCTCACTTTTCTTCTTACTAGGGGAGTCTAATGCAAAAGTGTCCATCGGGAAGGCAGGAACGAGAGAAAATAGGGAAGTGGAAAATAGAATAGAAGGAAGAGGAGATGAAAAAGTGGATCATGAGAAAAAAAAGTACCAGGGTGAATTAAATTGGTTTTGATATTCCTCTTTGAACTTTTGTAAGCCTAACTGAGGCTTACACCAGCAGAAACTCCCAATAGTTATTTGTGGACACTCCCAATAGTTATTTCCTGCAGTATACAATTCCCATTGAAGCGTATCATGTAAATTTATGAAATATGTGGTGTAATATAAAGGTTGGTTGTGAAATTTGGGGGTTCCTCCCTTTGTGCCCTTATTGATTTAAAAAATTATGTGTCCTTCATTTTATTCATTGTGTGCTCCGACACAAATAATGATGTGATTCTTAATGTGAATGAGCCTTCATGTGGTATGAGGGTTCAATCACAAGCCAATTTGTCCTTGCAGGCAATAGTGCAGTCCTGAAAGATACAAATGGAGATGAACCACTAACAACTTCTAGAATGCATCACTAGAAAATTTGGCGGAATTTCGACGACCAATTCGTCGCTATTCCGACACATAGTCGTCGCAAGAGCGACAGTTCGAGGATGGGAAAACTGTGGTTTGCCGTGCCATCGCAATTTCGACGCACTTAAAAAGTGTCGCACTACCGACATCTTTTCTGTCGCTTCCAAACAAGCGTCGCTCTTTCGACGTTTCCCAAACCGTCACGCTTCCGACGTTTGTAAACTGTCACACTTCCGACGAAATGTGGTCCGACGTTTTGAACGTCGCTCTTCGACAAGGCAATGATTCGCCAGGCGAAATGTGGTGGAGTGTTTGAACGTCCTCTTAAGACGTTTGTAAGGCGTGCAATTTTCGACGGGGCGCAAGTACGACGTTTTGGACGTCGCTCTTTCGGCCCCGTTTGTATTTATCCGCGAATCCGACTAAATGTGGTGCGACGTTTTGAACGTCCACTCTTCGACGATTTGTCATCGCCATGGTCTGACGAAATGTGGTCGACGTTTTGAGCGTTATCGTCCAAACGTTTTTATAGTGTCACTCTTCGATGTTTTTAAGTACATCACAATTCCGACGCTTACAAGGCGTGCGGTATCTGGCTCGACGGGTTCAATTTTAAAAAAAAAAAATGAAACTTTAAAAGAGGAAAAACGCTATTTTAAATATATTATATGAATTAAAACAGTCCATGAAGTCATTAAATTTTCACATCTGAAGATTGGAACCCAAATATCCATCCAGAAAAGTGGAAGTCCCACCCCAGGCAATGATAGAAAAATACCCCATGTCACATACAGGGACATGATATAAAACCTAGTAACGGTCCACATGGAGATTATCGACAAATATGAGAAAGCATCCAAATATGCCCGAGGCATCTATAAGAAAGTGCAATAGCAGGTATGTAGAATAGTAAAGCAACGGATAGAGTACCGACGTCCATTGTTCCAAATACAAATTAAAGTACCCAAAATCCTTGAACGAGAAAAATGCTAATCATGTGAGGAGTGTGATATGTCCAAAATATAAAAAGACCATCGGACCATATCAATAAACCAGCAACATAGACCAACATCGCTAGTTTTGAAGGCAGAGTGATAAACATTAATCATTTTTTTTTCACAAGAGAAAAAATGCTATTTTGAATATATTATATGAAGTAAAACAGTCCATGAAGTCATTACATTTTCACATTTGAAGATTGGAACCCAAATATCCATCAAGAAAAGTGGAAGTCCCACCCCAGACGGTGATAGAAAAATACCCCATGTCACATAAAGGGACTTGATATAAAACCCAGTAACGGCACACATGGAGATTATCGACAAATCTGAGAAAGCATCCAAATATGCTCGAGGCATCTATAAGAAAGTGAAATAGCAGTATGTAGAATAGTAAAGCAACAGATAGAGTAACGACGTCCATTGTTCCAAATACAAATTAAAGTACCCAAAATCCTTGAACAGAGAAAAACGCTAATCATGTGAGGAGTGTGATATGTCCAAAATATAAAAATACCATTAGACCTGTTAGAGTCGGTCCTTACAACCCTCCATCAGAGATCAGTTCGCTTTTTGCATATCATTCTTAGGTGGCTCGCTCGTTTCACTTCGTTGCATTTTGCTAGGGGCATGCCATTGACTGATGAGGGGGTCTGGTTGTCTTGTGTTTCCTCATGCTTGTACCTTCAGGACTAATTAAAATTCCTCAAAAATCACTGAAGTTCATGGTCATTTCATTCATGGTCATAAATGATTAGTTTCGTTAAAAAGAGTCTTTAGTCCTAGAGTCTATGGTTTTCGGTCCTTTGCATACATGTAATAAAAGCCCACAGGCCATGAGGTTGGTTTCAAAAGATTCTCATTTCATATTTTTTCTCAAAAAACATTTGAAGACATTTCTAGTCCAAAACTCTGTTTTGGAACTAGAAATTGTCAAACTTCATTTTTTGTAATAATTGTATTTGTTTCACCATAAGAAGTTTCAGAGCAAGCCTCTGATCTTTGCCTAAGCCAAATTCCAAATCCCTGCAAAAAACATCCAGGTATCATCAGTCCAAGACTCAGAAAAAGCAAGGAAAAGCCAAAGAACAACATTGTATTAAGAGATCGAATGACAAAGTGCCAAACATTATAAAAGTGGGTTATGAAGCAAATTTAAAATCAAATCTGATTTTATGAGATATTTTTCTTCACATATAATCCATGGAAAACAATTCATTTGCACAAATTCTCAAGGCATAAATCGAAGTGGTGAAGTTGAAGGCCGAAATCGTGTTTTACAAAGTGTGGACCGGAACTGGAGGTGCGCGCTACGCGCAGAGAAGGCGCGCTACTCATATAGAGCGCGCTACGCATATAGCCTCACCAGCCTGTGTAAAATAACAAGGGCACTACACACATGTAGCGCGCTACGCATTGGGTGAGCGCGCTACCCATACAGTCTCAGAGCCAGAATTTTTTGCCCTTGCGTCCAGTTTCATGCCCAAACGCCTCAATCGGCTTGCAAGTAGGTTCTCCACCATTTTTAAGTGATTTTTGAACATGATTGTGGTGTTTTTAAAGTGGGGAAATTAGTGTGTTTGATGTGGAGAAAGGTGAAACCCTAGGTTCATTGCAAATTCATTTCTTGGGGTTTTGAAATACAAGTTGATGGTCTTGTGAAGGATTTCCCAGCTTGTATTGTTGATATATATACCTATGCATCTACTGTCAAAGTGTCACGGCCCTCACGCTCTCAGTTTTCCATTTCATCACTGCTGTCATCTCCATTATATTACCACTGTCATTGCTATTTTTTTACTATGGTCATTATCACATTGTTTCCCCATTCTCCATTGACAAAACACAGTCTCATACTCATTTTCCCCTTTGAAAAATTTTAGCCAGCATTACAAAGGCTGCACACTACATTACACTTTTTCTACTCATTTTTCAAATTCCCTTGTGATCAAAACAGTGACTGTTTTTATGCCAATCCACTTAACAGAGCTATTACCACTGTGGCTTATTTTCTTATGATGCTTTGGTACATATGTAACATATTTGGGTTTTGAGCATACATTGAAACTTTTGACTTCACTACACCTATATCAACATACATATTGCAGACATCTTGTTTTCAAAGCCATGTCAGAGATGGATTTAGTTTATGAGCAGGAGTATGACAGTGATTCCACAGCAGAGGGTAATGTGCCACGGAGGTCTCACAAAAGTGGCAAAGGTGGTAAGCATCTCAGGGAAGAGCCTACTTCTTTGGCTCAATTGCAGGCTTGCCCGCTTGCAATGGATTGTTTTCAGCATCAGTCATGTTTCCAATACTGTGAGATGATCTCACAAACCCAGCATCATCATGAACTAGCTCGTCTATTTGTTCTACATTTACATGATGGCCGTGTAAACCTCGCCGGAGTAGATTTCATTCTGTCACCAGAGACTATTGCTCAGGCCACCGGGATACCAAATATAGGAGAGGAATGGAACAAACGTCAGCAGTTAGAGAAGTTCCACTATGAGCCATACATCAAACCTGGGTATATGAGGCACCTGAGCAGGGTTTTTCCTTTCAGATTCCTGAAGGATGAGTTTGCACCATTGATGAAACTCATCATTCGGTATTTCAGTTGCGAGGGAAGATTCTCGCGTCTCTATGCATACCATGTCTGTTTGTTGATGCATTTCACGAGGGTACATATGATGAACATTCCATACTTCATGTATCGCAACATAGAGAGGATGATGATTTTTGTACAGAAGAAGACCCCAGCATAGCAGCATAGAAGTATATATCATTACGCGCTGATCAAGATCGTATTGGTACATTAGTTGACACAGCAGGGCATTACTTGGGAGGATTTCATCTCCCGTGACTTCTTCACACCGCCACAGCCGCCTCCCGAGGTAGTTCATGATGAGAGAGAGCCTTCACATCAGCCGGACATCCCTGAGATCGAGCATATCAGTGCTCCATTGTATGTGACATACCAGCGAGGCCACAGGGCCTTATTTGCAGCTACACGACAAGTACTATCTCCACCCGGGGTGGAAGAAGTCTCGTTGACTTCATCAGCAGCGCGAGTATTATCTCCACCAAGGGTGGAAGGGGTCTCGCCTTCTTCTTCAGCACAGGTACAGATTCAGGACAGAGGCAAGAGGCCTATGCATGATGAGGGCCCATCAGGTGGTCGAGACACTGATTTCACATTCATCGATGTTGATGCGAGCTCACCTAGCTCGAAACTGAAAGAGATCATCCAGGAGAAAAAGGCCGAGAATGACACGCTAAAAGAGAAATTGCAGAGGGCTCAGTGGGTGATAAACTACCTGGAGCAGCGTAACAAACAGCTAGAAGATGAGCACACACTTTATGAGCTGCGGCGAATCCGTGAGGATCGACAATTGGCCCGGAAGAGACTCGGCGACATGACACCAATCGATCGAGATTCTTGCTTCACACGTGTTAACATTCATCTGGAGAAGTTTTTGGAAAAATCCAACAGAGACATAGACATGCTTCGTCACATGAAAGGTCATTATTGGGCCCGCATGCACATCTGTAAGGAAAAAATGAAGATTCTGAAGAGGAGGTTGAGCGAAGCACTAAAGCAGCGCAAGAGGCCTGATCCACTCCGGATTTTGGCCAAGGCTTCATTGGCTGGGCATGATACATGATGGAGGGTCTTCGCTCTGAATTTGAGCAAATTCGGAGAAATTTTTGTCATTTTGAAATATTTTGGTCTCAAAACAGATTTTTCAGCCATACGAGTAGCGCGTCGACGCGCTCGCTTATGATTAGGACACTTGCTGGAGGAAAACTTTATATTTTTGGGTTTTTCATGGTAATTTATGCATGATCCAGTATTTCTGAAGCATTTCATCAAGTTCTGGATGATCAAAGGGCCCAAAAACACCATGAAAACCACCTTTCTGCCACCTTTTGCACCAGCAGGAAGTACTTCTGGGAGAATGAAGTTTTGGAGGGGAAAATGAGCTCCAAATTGGGAAATTCCACTTGGGTTGGATAGTCAACATCCAGGGCTTTCCAACGAGTTATCATGAGCTCAATTTGGATTCCAGGAAGTGCCCCAAAAGCAGGCTGAAAGACACGCTACACATATGGCTCAGGCGCGCTACGCATATAGATTTTTGGTCAATTTTTCACCTTCCAGCTCAGGATTTCGGCTAGTTGGACCAGTTTTGCTTGTGGATGTAATTTTTGAGTTGTCTTGATGTAATTTTATGGTTGGCATGTAACTTGGACTCACTTTTACCTATTCTAGATGATTCACTCCTAAAAAAAGTAAAAATCAAATGTAAGAATCAGTTTCCTTCCTTTTAGAGGCAAGTTGTTTGGATGCCTATATTCTAGCTCCTTGTTTAGAATTAGTTGGAACTGCTCCTAGAAGGAGGAATTCAACCCCTAGAGGTGTGGGAAGGGGTGAGGAGGTCTATATCATGTAATTTCTGAGACATTCTACAGGTTGGACTCTTGGGAAGATTTTGGCACACTATTGTACATATTTTTTTTTCATACTTTGGCTAAGGAAAGATTAGAGGTTTTGCAGCACCTGTTGGGATTATTGTGGCTTTCAGTTCTTGATGGTGTTTTCTCTCATTTTATTGTAAGTTATTTCATGTTTAATGTATGCCATTCCCTTCTTATGCTTCTGAAACTAAATGAATGAGTAAATGAGGTTGAATCCATTGATTTCAGTGCACTGCCTTTGAATTTGTTTAGTTTTACATGTTTTCGCCTGTTTGAAGAGGATACATGTTCACCCTTGCCCTCTTCAGCTCCTTGTCATTCTGATCCATCCATATACTCGATCAAAAGCATCAAGACTATTTCCTACCTCGCCCCAACTCGAATTCTGCAAAAATCTGGCCTTATCCCCGGACCCAAAATTGTTTTTCCCATCTTTTCAACAAAAAAACCCAAAAAAATCAAAATCAAACTTTCCTATCTCTTTACTAGCCTAAAATCAGTATTCATTGTTCATTATAAGTCATCTCAGCTCCTCTGAAAACCTTTTTCCGAGATAGACCCGGAGAGAGCCCTCTCCTGTCCTCGTAGTGCTAGCTACGAGGTTGAGCGTGGTTTGATGTAGCCTTGAGTTTTACCTTATTTCAGCCTAAGGTAGATTTGAGCGCTAACATAGTGGCGAACATACTGGGGAAGATGGTTTGCTGTTGATGTGACATTCGACTTGTAGATTGTCTTGCCCCAGTACATGAAATCAAGTTGCAGATCTGATTGATGATGGTGGACAACAGTCAAACACATATGAAGGCTGAAATCGTTCACCTGGCGACTCCAGCTCGATCCAGAGATTCCAGGGCTCGCTGATCCACTCATGAAATGGTAGGGTATGTGGCAAACCCTGCACTGTGTGAAGCTGTAAAAGAAGTAAGAAATCAGTTAGCATATTTTGAAATTAATGAAGAATTTTTCAGTGTCTTGCTTCAATGTTTAAAATCTCCGAAGTTTCCTCTTGAAGCTAAAACTGGTGTCTGTGAGTTAATTGTTGAAAGAATTGAGAAAGAGATTCAGTATTTAAATGATCAAATCCAATCATATGAATTCCGAGATCCCAAAAAGTTTTTGGAAACTCTCCCTCCTTCAAAACAAGAAACAATAGAGCTGCCTACAGATGTTCGCATTGACAGTGTGCAGCTGGAGGTATGTATTGCAGAGTTGGGGTAGCAAATGGAGTCTGGCTTTTGCGATCCTATTGCGATGTACATGGAAATGTTTTTCAGTTTGAAAGATAGATCAGATTGTCTTTTACATAACCAGACTCATTACGTGCATGTAGGGCTGCCAGCAATTGCATCTGTGATCTGGTTGAAGCACTCTCAAGCAGCATTCTTCTCAGATTTACTTGAATGGTTGATCTGGAATTACAGTATTACCTGATCTATTGGCTCTGCAGCAAAGTAGGGTAGATAAATAAGCAGCCAAAAGGCAGCATTTTGTTCCAGTTTTATTTCAGTTTTAGCTTGAAGTTTGTCAAGTCAGTTTTATCAGTCTTTTCAGTTTAAAAATCGAGTCAGTTTTGGTCAAATTTCAGTCAGTTTTCAGTCAAGTTTGCAATCAATAAATGTATCAAAATTTTTGTGTTATCTGTTGAAATAATGACTCCATCACCCAATGGATGAAGGCACTGTTTGACTCCCCCAGAGATCTGCCGTTCTTGGCATCTCCTTGGAGCCACCATCCCCATTGGAGCCAATGTTAGAGTCGGTCCTTACAGCCCTCCGTCAGAGATCAGTTCGCTTTTTGCATATCATTCTTAGGTGGCTCGCTCATTTCACTTCGTTGCATTTCGCTGGGGGCATGCCATTGACTGACGAGGGGGTCTGGTTGTCTTGTGTTTCCTCATGCTTGTACCTGCAGGGCTAATTAAAATTCCTCAAAAATCACTGAAGTTCATGGTCATTTCATTCATGGTCATAAATGATTAGTTTCGTTAAAAAAGAGTCTTTAGTCCTAGAGTCTAGGGTTTTCAGTCCTTTGCATACATGTAATAAAGGCCCGCAGGCCATGAGGTTGGTTTCAAAAGATTTCTATTTCACGTTTTTATTATCAAAAACATTTGAAGACATTTCTAGTCCAAAACTCTGTTTTGGAACTAGAAATTGTCAAACTTCATTTTTTGTAATAATTGTATTTGTTTCACCATAAGAAGTTTTAGAGCAAGCCTCTGATATTTTCCTAAGCCAAATGCCAAATCCCTGCAAAAAACAACCAGGTATCATCAGTCCAAGACTCAGAAAAAGCAAGGAAAAGCCAAAGAACAACATTGTATTAAGTGATCGAATGACAAAGTGCCAAACATTATAAAAGTGGGTCATGGAGCAAATGTAAAATCAAATCTGATTTTATGAGATATTTTTCTTCACATATAAGCCATGGAAAAAAATTCATTTGCACAAATTCTCAAGGCAGAAATCGAAGTGGTGAAGTTGAAGGCCGAAATCGTGTTTTACAAAGTGTGGACCGGAACTGGAGGTGCGCGCTACGCGCAGAGAAGGCTCGCTACTCATATAGAGCGCGCTACGCATATAGCCTCACCAGCCTGTGTAAAATAACAAGGGTGCTACGCACATGCAGCGCGCTACGCATTGGGTGAGCGCGCTATCCATACAGTCTCAGAGCCAAAAAAATTTGCCCTTGTGTCCAGTTTCATGCCCAAACGCCTCAATCGGCTTGCAAGTAGGTTCTCCACCATTTTAAAGTGATTTTTGAATAGGATTGTGGTGTTTTTAAAGTGGGGAAATTAGTGTGTTTGATGTGGACAAAGGTGAAACCCTAGGTTCATTGCAAATTCATCTCTTGGGGTTTTGAAATACATGTTGATGGTCTTGTGAAGGATTTCCCAGCTTGTATTGTTGATATATATACCTATGCATCTACTGTCAAAGTGTCACGGCCCTCACACTCTCAGTTTGCCATTTCATCACCGCTGTCATCTCCATTATATTACCACTGTCATTGCTATTGTTTTAATATGTTCATTATCACATTGTTTCCCCATTCTCCATTGACAAAACACAGTCTCATACTCATTTTTCCCTTTGACAAATTTTAGCCAGCATTACAAAGGCTGCACACTACATTACACTTTTTACTCATTTGTCAAATTCCCTTGTGATCAAAGCAGTGACTGTTTTTATGCCAATCCACTTAACAGAGCTATTACCACTGTGGCTTGTTTTCCTATGATGCTTTGATACATATGTAACATGTTTGGGTTTTGAGCATACATTGAAACTTTTGACTTCACTACACCTATATCAACATACATGTTGCAGACATCTTGTTTTCAAAGCCATGTCAGAGACGGATTCAGTTTATGAGCAGGAGTATGACAGTGATTCCACAACAGAGGGTAATGTGCCACGGAGGTCTCACAAAAGTGGCAAAGGTGGTAAGCATCTCAGGGAGGAGCCTACTTCTTTGGCTCAATTGCAGGCTTGCCCGCTTGCAATGGATTGTTTTCAGCGTCAGTCATGTTTCCAATACTGTGAGATGATTTCACAAACCCAGCATCATCGTGAACTAGCTCGTCTATTTGTTCTACATTTACATGATGGCCGTGTAAACCTCGCCGGAGTAGATTTCATTCTGTCACCAGAGACTATTGCTCAGGCCACCAGGATACCAAATATAGGAGAGGAATGGAACAAATATCAGCAGTTAGAGAAATTCCACTATGAGCCATACAGCAAACCTGGGTATATGAGGCACCTGAGCAGGGTTTTTCCTTTCAGATTCCTGAAGGATGAGTTTGCAGCATTGATGAAACTCATCATTCGGTATTTCAGTTGCGAGGGCAGATTCTCGCGTCTCTATGCGTACCATGTCCGTTTGTTGATGCATTTCACGAGGGTACGTATGATGAACATTCCATACTTCATGTATCGCAACATAGAGAGGATGATGATTTTTGTACAGAAGAAGACCCCAGCACAGCAACATAGAAGTATATATCATTACGTGCTGATCAAGATCGTAGTGGTGCATCAGTTGACACAGTAGGGCATTACTTGGGAGGATTTCATCTCCCGTGACTTCTTCACAGTGCCACAGCCGCCTCCCGAGGTAGTTCATGATGAGGAAGAGCCTTCACACCAGCCTGACATTCCTGAGATCGAGCATATCAATGCTCCATTTTATGTGACATACCAGCGAGGCCACAGGGCCTTATTTGCAGCTACACGACGAGTACTATCTCCACCTGGGGTGGAAGGGGTCTCGTTGACTTCATCAGTAGCGCGAGTATTATATCCACCAAGGGTGGAAGGGGTCTCGCCTTCTTCTTCAGCACAGGTACAGATTCAGGACAGAGGAAAGAGGCCCATGCATGATGAGGGCCCATCAGGTGGTCGAGACACTGATTTCACATTCATCGATGTTGATGCGAGCTCACCTAGCTCGAAACTGAAAGAGATCATCCAGGAGAAAAAGGCCGAGAATGACGCGCTGAAAGAGAAATTGCAGAGGGCTAAGTGGGTGATAAACTACCTGGAGCAGCGTAACAAACAGCTAGAAGATCAGCACACACTTTATGAGCTGCGGCGAATCCGTGAAGATCGACAATTGGCCCGGAAGAGACCCGGCGACATGACACCAATCGATCGAGATTCTTGCCTCACACGTGTTAAAATTCATCTGGAGAAGTTGTTGGAAAAATCCAACAGAGACAAAGACATGCTTCGTCACATGAAAGGTCATTATTGGGCCCGCATGCATGTCTGCAAGGCAAAAATGAAGATTCTAAAGAGGAGGTTGAGCAGTGCACTAAAACGGCGGAAGAGGCCTGATCCACTCCGGATTTTGGCCGAGGCTTCGTTGGCTGGGCATGATACATGATGGAGGGTCTTCGCTCCAAATTTGAGCAAATTCGGAGAAATTTTTGTCATTTTGAAATATTTTGGTCTCAAAACAGATTTTTCAGCCATACGAGTAGCGCGTCGACGCGCTCGCTTATGATTAGGACACTTGTTGGAGGAAAAAATTATATTTTTGGGTTTGTCATGGTAATTTATGCATGTTCCAGTATGGCTGAAGCATTTCATCAAGTTCTGGATGATCAAAGGGCCCAAAAACACCATGAAAACCACCTTTCTGCCACCTTTTGCACCAGCAGGAAGTACTTCTGGGAGAATGAAGTTTTGGAGGGGAAAATGAGCTCCAAATTGGGAAATTCCACGTGGGTTGGATAGCCAACATCCAGGGATTTCCAACGAGCTATCATGAGCTCAATTTGGATGTCGGGAAGTGCCCCAAAAGTAGGCTGAAAGGCGCGCTACGCATATAGATTTTTGGCTGATTTTTCATTTTCCAGCTCAGGATTTCGGCCAGTTGGACCATTTTTGCTTGTGGATGTAATTTTTGAGTTATCTTGATGTAATTTTATGGTTGGCATGTAACTTGGACTCACTTTTACCTATTCTAGATGATTCACTCCTAAAAAAGTAAAAATCAAATGTAAGAATCAGTTTCCTTCCTTTTAGAGGCAAGTTGTTTGGATGCCTATATTCTAGCTCCTTGTTTAGAATTAGTTGGAACTGCTCCTAGAAGGAGGAATTCGACCCCTAGAGGTGTGGGAAGGGGTGAGGAGGTCTATATCATGTAATTTCTGAGACATTCTACAGGTTGGACTCTTGGGAAGATTTTGGCACACTATTGTACATATTTTTTTTTCATATTTTGGCTAAGGAAAGATCAGAGGTTTTGCAACACCTTTTGGGATTCTTGTGGCTTTCAGTTCTTGATGGTGTTTTCTCTCAGTTTATTGTAAGTTCTTTCATGTTTAATGTATGCCATTCCCTTCTTATGCTTCTGAAACTAAATGAATGAGTAAATGAGGTTGAATCCATTGATTTCAGTGCTCTGCCTTTGAATTTGTTTAGTTTTACATGTTTTCACCTGTTTGAAGAGGATCCATGTTCACCCTTGCCCTCTTCAGCTCCTTTTCGTTCTGATCCATCCATATACTCGATCAAAATCATCAAGACTATTTCCTACCTCGCCCCAACTCGAATTCTGCAAAAATCTGGCCTTATCCCCGGACCCAAAATTGTTTTTCCCATCTTTTCAACAAAAAAACCCAAAAAATCAAAATCAAACTTTCCTATCTCTTTACTAGCCTAAAATCAGTATTCATTTTTCATTATAAGTCATCTCAGCTCCTCTGAAAACCTTTTGCCGAGATAGACCCGGAGAGAGCCCTCTCCTGTCCTCGTAGGACTAGCTACGAGGCTGAGCATGGTTTGATGTAGCCTTGAGTTTTACCTTATTTCAGCCTAAGGTAGATTTGAGCGCTAACAAGACCATATCAATAAACCAGCAACATAGACTAGCATCGCTAGTTTTGAAGGCAGAGTGATAAACATTAATCATTTTTTTTTCACAAGAGAAAAAGCGTTGTTTTGAATATATTATATGAAGTAAAATAGTCCATGAAGTCGTTACATTTTCACATCTGAAGATTGGAACCCAAATATCCATCTAGAAAAGTGGAAGTCCCACCCCAGACAATGATAGAAAAATACCCCATGTCACATACAGGGACATGATATAAAACCCAGTAACGGTCCACATGGAGATTATCGACAAATCTGAGAAAGAATCCAAATATGCCCGAGGCATCTATAAGAAAGTGAAATAGCAGTATGTAGAATAGTAAAGCAACAGATAGAGTACCGACGTCCATTGTTCCAAATACAAATTAAATTACCCAAAATCCTTGAACAGAGAAAAACGCTAATCATGGGAGGAGTGTGATAACCATCTGCAGAAACGCAGGCTCAATTGTAAGATCAGGCTTGCTTGATTCCAAAATTGGTAACCATCTGTTGCATCTGAGATGTAAGGTTCAGGCTCGCTTGTTTCCATTAGTAGCCCGCTACAACATCCACCCTGTTCATAGCAAAAAGGTTCCTGTAGATATACAGAGAAAGAGTATAATACGTAGACCATATAAACATGGCTCTGTATTTCAAAAAATAGGTTTAAAATAGAAACAGGGCAACATTTTTTTTTCTAAGTAAATTTAATCTATTAACAGTGGGAATAAAATTACACCAAAGTCAAAATCATTGCCCAGACTCATGGAAAATTTGTCATAAAAAAATCAAAAAATTAAGAAGACTGCCCTCATATGGGGAAACTAGTCTTGAACGTTTAATTTACAGAATTCAAAAATATTACAAAGGTCCAGCACAGTCAAATAATCTAAAAGAGCCCAATTAAGTGGGCCACGAAGCAAGAAAAACAAATTAACCAAACTACTCCTCCAGCTCCTCGACGACTCGGCACCATCCTTCGGAAGGTCCAGGATCGCTAGGTGCTACCTCCACATTCATGCCACGACTCCCCTCCTGAAGGCCCGAATGCTGGCCGGCTTTTTCCGAGCTCAGACCTGCCGGACGGGTGCATTCTTCCTCCGTTTGGGCCTCCTCGCAGAAAACCACAGTGACTGAAGCTGTGATTCGTGGGTGGTTGAGAGCGCAATTAAAGGAAAATTATGTAGTGCGCATCGTGGGAGAAGGTGAACTAGCGGTGGGGAAACGAGGAGCAGGGGAATCCATACGGTGGCCAGATCCTACAACCCGACCCTGCCCACTCCTATTATTTAGATAGCGACCTGCGTATTAATCACTGGATTGGCTGGAAGACAACTCGGTTGAGGGGCTGGAGGGAGCATGCAGGGGTTGACCTCTAGTGCTCCCCCTGCGGCAACACATACTTTGACGCACGCGAGGCATGGGTGCAGTCTCACTAGCAGTGGGCACAAGAGGAGACGGAGAAGAAAAATTCCAAGAATTAGAGGAAGACAGAAAAGGACCAGACCGAGAGAAATGCAGATATGCAGCAAGGTCTACACAGCAGTTCAGCTGGCCACTTCTCCTTCTCGTCACAGTGAGCAGGCAGTGTAACCCAGCAACCAGCTCGTCTGAAAAACCATAGCAAAATGCCATTTTATCGACCTGACTGCAATGAAATCGAGGGACGCCCATCATAATTCATATCTGATCATTAATGAGAGTCGAAGGCCGGATCATATTGGAGCATGCGGAATCACTAACAGGAGTGGAGGTCCGATCTTGAACAGTGTTAAAACTTAATGCGATTAGATGTGAAAGCCTTGGAACTTAATTGAACAACGTTAAAACTTAATACGATTGATATGAAATTGCCACATCCATGTCCCATCGCCTTAAATGCCATCGAATGCACCCGCAGCCGGGAGCAGGGCAAGTTCTGATTGAGGACTTGGAGCGGATCTTTGTTTGGGCCGCTCGCGCAGTGGAAATCTGGACTCGAAAAAGATTAGGGCAAATTTGATAAGAAATTCGCGTCACAACTCTCCCTCCGTATGCCAGCCCAACTTCGGACTTGAAAAAGATTAGGGCGGAATTCATTTGGTTTTCGCGTCACAAAATTGGCCGACGTCAAAAGGTTATTTTGGAACGCGAATTTGGTTTGAATTATGGTTTATCGCCATTTGAAGTTCGGCGGGCTCGACTTAAGAACAATTTTGTTTGATCCCATCTTATAAAATTTTTGTTGGTTTTCTTTGATAATACACATATTTATAATAAATAATGGGAATACCACACTAAACATGTGGAAAAGTTATATAAATAATTATTGAGAACAATCATTTTTATGTAAAAATATCCAAATGTGCTTTTGGGAAATAATAATTTGAGTATTTGGTTCATATTGTTTTAAAGTAAGGAGTGAAGTTGGAGCCTCAAAAGATGCAAGCTATTACAAAATGACCTATTCCTAAGAAAATCAAGGTTCTTAGAAGATTTTTTAGACTTACATGATATTATTGATCATTTGTTAAGAATTATGCATGCATTTCAAGTCCACTCACATATCTCTTGAAGAAAATATCATTTATATGAAATGATGAGGCTACTTTGGCATTCTCTCTTTTAATGGATGCCATGTCTTCTACACCAACATCGGTTGCACCTATTTTTGGTAAAACATTCATAGTAGAGTGTGAGGCACTAGGACAAGGAATTTACGTAA
Source organism: Pinus albicaulis (assembly GCA_034641835.2). Lineage (NCBI taxonomy): Eukaryota > Viridiplantae > Streptophyta > Pinopsida > Pinales > Pinaceae > Pinus > Pinus albicaulis. The sequence continues at coordinate 1,501,536,217 of CM076584.1, read as the reverse complement.
CATTAACACAATAAGGGATATCATTGGCTTTTAAAAGCAAGGAATTCAAGAAAATATTTGGTGAAATCTACGTATGAAAAATAAATGGAAGCAATATTACATGCAATAAAAAATGGGGATAGTATATCATTGGGAGGTACTTTAAAGTCAAGATATACCATGATAGCATAAAGTATTTTTTGAATCTATGGATTTCATTGGAAGATTAACAAAAATGAGGAGAAAAAATGCAAAGTTTTAATTTTGAGATAATCTGCAAAAAGGGTAAGGAAAATTTAGTACATGATGCTCTTTCTAAAATAGAAGAGGCCTCAAATTTATATCCAATTACATTTTCTATTCCTAGGTGTCTAGAAGAAGCTTGCCATAATGGAAAAATGACAATAGTACTAAACAAAAACTAAAATTTATAAAGGATGGGATGAACTCTATGGAGCATTGGGAGTGAAAGAGAGATATACTTTGGTGCAAATGTAGAATATTTTTATGCACGCAAGCATATTTAAATAAACAAATATTAAGGGAGTCCCATGTCTCTCTGATGGTAGGACACAGGGTTCCTTAAAACATCTCAAAGGATCAAAAAATATATTTTGGAAGGAATGAAGAAAGATATTCAAAATTTTGTAAGAGAAGGTCAGGTTTGCATAATAAATAAAAGAGAGATAGTAAAATCTCTAGGGTTACTTCAACCATTTCACATACATATTCAAAGACTAGAAGATATATCAATAGACTTTATTACAGGGTTACTGAAATATAAAGGTAAGTATTACATTTTTGTGGTCATTTATATAGACAAATTTTGTAGAGCTCAAAGTACATAAACAACAAGCCAAGTGGCAGAAGTGTCCATGAAAGAAATTCATAGTCTTCATGGTTTTCCTAAAGTAATAGCAACAAGAAACTTTTGGAAATAATTATTTAATATGAGTGGAGAAACACTAGCTGCCATGAGTTATACATATCAAACACAATCAAATGGTCAAACAAAAATAGTTAACAAATGTTTTTAAGGTTATCTACAATGTTACTATTTAGAAAAGAAATCTTAATGGATGAAGTGGGTTCCTCAAGGAAGAATGGTAATATGATACTATCATACTACCTATCACACATCTACTAAAATTTCCCCATTTAAGGCCCTTTATGGATATCCAAGTCCTAGTATCTCATACTTTTTGCAAGATAAGTCCAAAGTATAGGAAACAGAGTCACATATGGAAAATACTAAAGAAAATTTGAAAATTATTATGGAAAACCTTCAAATGACATGAAACATGATAAAACAACAAAGGGAACAACATTGAAGTGAAAGATAATTTGAGGAGGGTAATTGGGTATTTTTTAGATTATAGCATTATAAGCAATCTTCATTCAAGAAAAAGAAGAATAAAGAATTAGCTCAAAAATGTTATGACCCTAAATAATTATTCATAGGATTGCACAAGTGGTATAGAAGTTATATTTTCCTTCTTCTTGCATTCATAAGGTTTTTCATGTATCTTGCCTAAAAAAGGTTTGAAATAAATATTTGAAATATTTGAAATTTGAAATTTTGGTTTAAAACAACATAAATATTTGAAATTTTGCAAGAATTGTCTGGCACACTTTGAATATTAATTTTGAAGTCAAGTGCATGATGTTGTATAGGATCAAGTGTCATTTTGAATACCAAATGTTTCACAAGAAACTTCTCAACATGCTACCCTGCGGTAAGGATTAAATGACAATATTGCATCAACTATTTCCATAATAAAAGTGCACCTCGGCCATAAGACTAAACAACTACAAATGTTGTAGATCTAACAAAACCACACAATCAAATGTATTCCACAAGGCCAATACTGTATGAAAAATGAAAAGGATTTTGCAACCAAAAATACCTTAGGCAACTAATTCAATTAGATACACCAAACCATCAGCAAAAAGGAAAACCAGCCTACTCAAAAGGCAAGCATTTACCTCCTTTGACAAAATTTTGAGTTTCGAAACAAGGGCCTTTATTGTCTTGTCAATGCCCCTAGTAATTTGAATGGGGTTTGCACCTGCTGCAACAACCTAAACAAAAAGGTTTCATTTCAAATTATTTTCCACAAATTTAAGATACAACCATTGTCAGTTTTGTATTTCCTAACAAGCTCATAAATTTTAACAAAAGAACCAAAATTTTTTAATACCTGATAGCAATTTTTTCACTCAAAAACTATCTTAGACTTAATAAGCCCAACCCAAAACTAAAAAACCAAACACCAGAAGACCCTACAAAAATGAATAGATGATCTTAATCCAGTACTATCGACAAAAAGTTACCTTTACACCCTCACTTATTAAACCCTGTGCTGTTGAATTTTAACTTCAACTGCTGCAGCAGAAGGACGGATGCAGCGGCAACATTTTTTTTTGGAGGTTGCTTGCATGCCATCCAGAAATTTAATTCAGCATTTAAAATTCCTGCAAGTTTTTTTTGTAGACGGCCGCAACCATATTTCTGTACAGGATTGTATTTAAACACAACAACCAGCATTAACGCAATTCACCAACCAGAAATTAAACAAACAAAAATTTACCCCCCAGTTTTGTAAATTCAAAAGGAGGACACATGGAGCATTAATATTGGATCACATGAAATTGAAGGGAATCTGAAAACCTGAAAACCGGACCCGAATTTTTTATAAGGCACATTGGATTGAGAATTCGCGTTACAAATTAGGCAGACGTCAGCATCCCATTTTGGAACGCGAATTTGGTTTGAAATTCAATCTATTCAGACTTTTGAAGTCCGACGAAAAGGGTTCTTTAATGTTTTGATAATTTAATTTTATGTATGCTTTAATATATACATATGTTTTAAACATATGTTATATATATATCATATGCGAAATGAAAGGTGGGCCATAGAATTTAGTTTTAATTTTATTTTTTTTTAAAGAGGGTTTATTATAATATGTTTTATATGTTCCGGCATATAAAAATAAAAAGGTCGAAAAAGCTTGGTAGTTTTTTTTATAGACGGTACGTAAATTTTTTATTACATAGCAGTGTGTAAAAAGTGAAAAACTGAGTGTAACTTTTTAAGTGTGTATGCACAGCAGTGCGAAAGGGAAAAACACAGCAGAGTGTTTTAGAGACAGAGTATGTTTGTTTTGAACAGACAATGAGTTGGTTTTATGCACTGCATTTTGTAGCAGTCATAATTTTGTAATCCCTCTCAGTGAGGAAGAAGTGTAATAGTTTTTTTTTTGAGTTATTGAAGGGAATAGAAGTTTTTTTTCAAAGTATTGAAACTTTGTCTCCTGTTAAAGAAATTTTTATTTTCTCTGTGTTAGAGGAAGGGAGATTTATTCTCGATTCATTGTTCTGGAATTTTTCAATATTCCAACATGTGCAAGAACAACAGATGTTGTGGTTCCATCCCCAGTAAATCATTTGTCTTTGCCGCAGCTTGCCTTACCAACTTGGCCCCAATATTTTCAACTAGGTCCTCTAATTCAACCAATAAAATGGCCAAAACCATAGCATTGAGATACATTTCATTACACTGTCAATAACAATAAAATTTGACTTAGCCATAACCCTTTCCTTTTATTGTTGTGAAAATCTTTATGCATTACTCTAATGTGGCTAGTCCATAGGCCAAGTAGACCACTAGGTAACAAATATGTTTCCTTTCACCTTTGAGTTTTCAAATTATGCCTACCAAATCTAAGACATTTAAGAGGGGGAAATAATACAATGTTAAAAAGAAAACCAGAGCACACATCTACAAATTACCTCCTTAGCTACTATCACACCATCATTAACTATTTTCGGAGAACCATGCTTGCTCTCCAAGACAACATTTTTCCCTTCGCCCCAAGGGTGACTCCAACAAGATCAACAAGTTTTTTCACACCGCCTGCAAGACAAATTGACAATGCTTTCGGTAAGTGTGCAATTGAATGCCAGACCATATGCCAAAACAACCCTCCATGAAAAATTAAAATAACACATTAAAATCGAATATAAGTGGACAAGGAAAGATCCACCGCGGTGAAGTTTCACGTGCAGGTGACCTTCCTTTAAACATAATTTTTTCTCTGACCTGCAATTTTTTTGTCACTGAGCCATCCTTGTTGAAGTACAACTCATTTTCCATAGCTCTTGTATTAACTACCTTCTCTCTGTCACGTAATCTCAGAGTCCCTCTTCTTCTTGAGCGATTAAAGGAAATGGGTGAAAAAACTAAAAGAGAAGACAATTGTCTGCCATAATTATCAAACATTGCACCCAACTTCTTCCCCTTTCCATTGTTACCCAATGAGGTAGATGTGGCAATTGTTGTCATACTTCCCAAAGCAGAGGCCATCTTCTCTTATCCTGAATATAGAATTACAAGATCTTCATATTAGTATGAACCTTAAAAACATGACTCCCATTGCTAAAAACCACTTTTAAGTTGTAACAGGCAAACTAAACAACTATCGCAACTTTTGGAAACTTCTGGAGCATTAAGAGAGAAACAACCAAAGAGAAATACAACCACAATCCTCATTTTAATGAGACCGGACTATATATTTGCATTAAGATAATAGAAAGAAATCATGACTATATTAAGGCCAGCACAAAACAATCTTTAACCAGTGTCTCTCGCGGCCTTCAGGTTGCCATGCTAGAGGTTTCATATTTTTAATTTAAATTCTTGACCTCTCGTGCCCATCTATGAATGCATCCAATGGTATATCTACATCAAATGCTCCTTTATATCCCCAAAAACAAATTCCCTACTACAAGAGCACCAGTATTGATGGATCACCCCACACCATCCCACCCACTAGAAACAGTGAAAAAGGAAACCCGAGAAAACTTCTGAAATATCTCAAGATGACTATATGGGTGGTTATTATGAATCAAACAACCATTCAGAACATGCTCATCAATCCAAACCATGAGTATTATGTGACAATATTCAAGCAGGCACTGAATCGGATTTCTGAAGCTATGTTAGAGAAACCCTAAACTCTCACTGAAAATAGGTGAAATGTGGCACCACTCAGAGATTGACATGTGCTAATTGGTACAAGTGGTAGACAATTGGCATGCTCAAACAACGAGGTGATGCAGGAATGACATGAGGGAGAAAATATCAGAAAAGCCCCAAATCTAGAGAACTAAAGCTCATCACCAACCTGAGATTGACAACTTTACATGATGTAACCTATGAAATCGTAAATGGAGAAATCATAGTAACAATAAAGTAACCTATGTAACAATAAAGTCGGATTCATCCTGGGAGTGGTAATGGGATAAATCATAGTGAACAACAGGAAACATGCATAGTTGCTTACAATCAAATAGATGAAAAAACACATACAAAAAACCTAGATAATAATCGTGCACAAGCTTAATATTGAATTATGAACTGTAAAGGAACTTAAAAAATGTGACATTACGAACCTGGTCAAGCGCACAAGCAAAAATATCCTGGACATGACCTGGTTGACAAGTTGTATTGCTCATGATGCAAGAGGATTTGTACCTGCACTGCCAAGTCAATCAAAATCCATCATTATCTATACAATAAATACAAGTAATTGATGTAGTATTCTTTACTCTAAGATGCATTCTTATGATAATGTTAGAACATATGTTGAAAATGTCAAAACATACATGAATAAGCTCCTCTTCGTTTCAAGAACAATTTATTGGAGTCGCATGAACTTGGAACAAGCCTCCCACGATCTGAAAGAGTAGCAACTAAGTCAATAGTGACTTTTTTGTTGCTACGCTGGATCGAGGGAGGTTTGCTCCAAGATTAAATCGCTCCAATAAATTATTCTCTACTAAACAGGGCCAACCACATGAAGGTGGAAGCTCTTATGGCCCCTCCCCCCCACATCACTCTCAATTCCCCAATACCCAATCTATATTTCATTTTTTACTTTCATGAGCATAAAAAAAATATTCAATAACTAATAAAAAAACAATTCAACAAAAAGTACACAAGGAAACATTGCAATTAATGCTTGACATAAAATTAGTATGATAAATGAGTTTTTTATATAACGCAAAAAACGTTCCAAGTATGGTAACGTTTGTCTTATAATAATATAATATTTTACATTATCAAATTTTCTTTTTCTTCTTCCTATTTCTAAAGCTCCTAATTACATCATCAATATCATCGTGCTCTGCTCCTATTTCGTGCCTTTCGACCCGCACTGCTGACCTAGTTGTGTAGTCACGATGTCTGGTCTCATCCAGTGACGGGGCATCGCCTACAAAAACAGATAATATTAAATTTTAATTGTCAGTTTTTAAATATCATTGAACTAGTTCGGTAATATTAATAAAAAAAAATTGAAATGAGATTATTTACCTGGTGCACCAGTTATCGTCGCTGACTTAGTTGCATAGTCACGATGTCTGGTCTCATCCAATGACGGGGCATCACCACAAAAACAGATAATATTAAATTTTAATTGTCAGTTTTTAAATATCATTGAACTAGTTCGGTAATATTAATAAAAAAAATTGCAATGAGATTATTTACCTGGTGCACCAGTTGTCGACGCTGACCTAGTTGCGTAGTCACGATGTCTAGTCTCATCCAATGACGGGGCATCGCCTACAAAAACAGATAATATTAAATTTTAATTGTCAGTTTTTAAATATCATTGAACTAGTTCGGTAATATTAATCAAAAAAATTGCAATGAGATTATTTACCTGGTGCACCAGTTGTCGCCGCTGACCTAGTTGCGTAGTCACGATGTCTGGTCTCATCCAGTGACGGGGCATCGCCTACAAAAACATATAATATTAAATTTTAATTGTCAGTTTTTAAATATCATTGAACTAGTTCGGTAATATTAATAAAAAAATTTGCAATGAGATTATTTACCTGGTGCACCAGTTGTCGCCGTTGGGACTGTTGCCCTGTCTTCCTCTCTGGTGGTAAGATCCTCAAGGGAAACATTCTCTGTCATTTAAAAAAAAAATGTTATAAGGACAACCATCAAGGTATAATTAGAAAAAATTATAAGTGGAAATTAATTACCATCACGGCCCTCACTGATAGTAGCATTGTCGGCCTGGTCCCTACTACAATGATCAGGTTGCACGTGAGGATCATCTACATTTGGCTCTAAAACTGGGTTATTTGCCTCGCTGGTAGTATTTCTCCTCTGATTTAAATAAAGTTGTTAGACATTAAATTTATGGATGAAAAAAAACATATTGAAAGGTTAATGTTTACCTTATCAGGCATTCTAGATCTTGGGACCTACCCCAAGCTTATGCGACGTTCAACTATGGCTTGATAGCCGAAATGGAAAGCGATATTTTTATCTTTCTCTGTAGTTTCTGTTCCGAAGTCATCACCCTACATTACATATGATTGTGTATTTTTAATCATATTTGATAGGATTACAAAAACGTTGGAAGGCGATACAATTAATTATAAGATGTTTAGCTACTTAATTACAATTTTTGCGGCCAATTTCAAGTAGCCGCCCTGGCCTAGCTTGTGATGGCCCTTTTTTTCAATCCTAGCTTTGGTTGCCTTTGAGGTGTCAGGCAACCTAGCATCAAAATATTGAAGTTAGATATGACGTAGCACACTTTTATTTTAGACATAGAGAAAATTAAAGCTATTGAATTAAAGTTGTAATTTACCTTGCGGGTCCAGTTGGCATTTTTCCTACTTTCTTTGCCCTTTTCTCTTTTCCGTCATGGATGAGTGCTCTCCACTCACTCTCTGGAACTGTGAGAGGACGCTCATATCTAGGGTTAAATTTCAATTGCGTCCTATAGGTTTCCCTGGTATATTTCAAATATTTGCCGGCTACCCGAGCCACCGCTGTTCTGTCAAATGTGCCGACCCCAAAAAGGGCTTCTAGATAATCTAGAAGTTCTTTTTTCAGGTTGGAATTCTGGGAATTCCACCCTGTGCGTATGGTTGGGCCAAAAATTACCAACGCATGGCTCTCCAGAAACCTGTAGAACTCATTGTTTCCTACACAGAAAAAAAAAGAAAGATATTATCATTAATTTAAAAATAAAAATCATGATAAATATGTTTTAGATAAAGTACATGAAATAGTTAAAATATTAAAATTTACCTGGGAGTTGTACATGCTTTATAGGGACACCCTCATCGTTCACCAACAACGTGCCATTAATGGTCCCTGTGGAGGTGACACGTGTAGCTCCAGGAAACGCAATAATGTAGTTGGCCATATCAGCCTCATCATTGCCAACACGTTCAGCGGTTGGTTGGGTGTCTGCTTGGGCAGGGTGTGTTTCTTGGCTGGCACCTAAAGGAGTAGAAGGTGTACGAGAGGGTTGTTGGGCAATATCTTGCCCTTGTGTCCCACTACCACCAACACCGGGTTCAGCAAATGCCAGAAAACGCTACATACAAAAGAACTTTTTGTTAGTTTAGTCAATGTAAAAATTAAAAATCAAACTATCACAATTCATCTCATGTAGAACAAAAAAAATATCCTTTTGACTTTTTATTATTACCTGATATCTTTCTAGCTACCTCATAAGATGTTGTATCCTCTCTTCTGTTTCAGGTGTTTGAGGCGCGTCTATCAAAGCATTAAATTTTGACCTTGCATCTCGTGCCTTTTTTTGCAACAAGAACACTGGAGATAGGGATGAAGAAAGCTCTTCCTCAAAGAGGGAATCATCGGGCGTACCATGGCTAGGTGTCTGCATATTTGAACAAAATTAATATTATTTCAATTATGTAAATAACTAAAATACCTGAAGATAGAGCAATGCTGGCACTTTACATGTTCTTCCGCTGGCCTCTTTCCACGATCATCCCATCTCGGGGTTGTTCCTGCACTGCTCTAATCAGTCTGCCACATTGCAATAAAATTATAAATGTAAAAACTTGAAAACAATATCTAACTTGAAAACACAAAATGAAAACTGAAATAATTTCTAGTAAGACACCGGAAGACAGAGTTAGAGTTTCAAATATGCCTTGCATTGAATTCAGTCCTGGAAACATGTCATTGCACATTAAGGCACCCAAATAAGAGACGAGTTGACAATGAAGACCTTATTGAATATATTGTTGGAGCAACTTCTATTAAACTTGTTGTGAATACCTTGAGGATATTTTTCGAGCAACATTGTTGAAGCTGATGGTATAGCATTGTTGGAGACGATCTTGAAGGGCCTTGAAGTGAAGCTTTTGGAGCAACTATTGAAAAATCCTTAGAGCATTTAAGTAAGGCACTTTCTATCTTCCATCACCTTTTTCCTTTCAATATCCTTTAAACAATTTTTTTGATATTTAATGTTTGAAATAATGTTATAATTCCTTGATTATATGTGTTTGGGGACTTTCCCTTTGAAATTACCCAAAAAATACCCTAGCAATTTTATCTTCAGGATGCATGTCTGACCCTATTGTTCAATATTTTGATTGATAGTAGTAAACATAGAGAGTTAGGGGGCTCTTGACTTGGTTTGTTTGGGCCATTAGATCCCTAACATCTACTAGGGAGAACCCCCCTTGAGTTGGAGGAGAGCTAGCCCGAAGTGAAAAGAGGTTGGTGAGGTGACAATGGGGCTATTGAATTACACATAGTATCACACTTTAGCTTTAGGAATTTATCTTGAGAAGTGCGAGATTTTGCTATATCAATTCTCAAATTGTTTACAACACTATTGTTAAGAACTAATAAGAAGTGATGTTGAGGGGTTTTTGGGTATAAGAAACAATACCATTTAAAAACTATGGTTCTCAGTCCTTGGCATTCCTTCACCTAGGCCTAGGGGCACACAAGAATAATTTCACACTAAACCATGCAAAAATAAAAGTAACTTAACAGATCCATAAAGTAATAATAATCATAATTCCTAATTTCCTATTGCACGATATAATGAAAATTATTCAAACATGAAGCAATGAAAACATGCAATGTCTGAATTTCAAGATTGATGAACCAATATAAGAAGTTAGAAACTACAACTTTGATTCAATACTCTGTGTCCTAACTCTAGGAAGGAATCTAGTTTGTAGTACATAACATGCATCGTGTATTATCAATTCTTAATTGACAACAACTAAAGGTCATCTACCTCATCAATTCCTTCCCATTTTGTGTTTTTATGTTATATTCCTTATAAAAGTGTCAAATTTCTCTCAAAGTAAGCAACCATTAAATAAAATAAAAAATAGTTGAGATATGATTGAGAAATGGTCATTTATTTCTTGAAAGGATCTTCACAATTTCTTTGGTTGTTTTTCATCTCAAGAAACAATAAATGACCTAAGAAAATATCGTGATGTAATATAAGACACGGTGCAATGGCCATTTTCAAAGCCAAATGATGTCCATTGAGGACATGGCCTTTATTTGGTTCCTGTTTCATAGGAGTTTTGGGTAGAAATGGAACTTTGTTGGAAGTGAAAGGAAAACATGTCTCATGTTGAATTATGAGAAAATCATGTTGTTCATGATGCAACAATTGACTGAAAATTGTTTTGGAAATCTCCTGGAAGTTGTAACTTGTGACTAAGGTTCTCATTGACCTTTACCCAACTTTGGAAAAGGAGGGTGTTTATTTTCATCTTGATATATTTGTTTTTTATGACACTAATACATGGTAATGTAAAAGGGGGAAGATCAAATTACAGTTTGATTCATTGTTGATAATTGGTGCCAATCTTCAAGAGGAATGAAGAGGTTGTTATCTTTACAATCCCATCCCAACATCAAATTCAGTGATAAGTTTCTATGAGGTTCTGGGTCAAGGAAACATTCACTCCACGAATGATATATTTAAGTAGGCTTCTCCTATTATGGGAAAACATCATACCTATAATGCATTCACTTGCATGTATAAAGGGAAAGGAAAACATGTTTTCATACAACGGTGACAAAGGCATCTTGGGGAAAGGTATCTTCACTTTTTATTTATGTTGTTCACCCACACCACTCTCATGTTTTCACTAATCCTGTTTTGTCATTTTTGGATTCAAATTAATTTAAGGCCTTAAGTATTTTTTGACCTTTCGGTGTAGTTTTTATAAGTGGCATGTATGGATTTTCCATTAATTCTGCACTTTTTCTCTTCATGCACATGTTTCCCTGGAAATCAAATGCATGATTTAGTCCCATACATTTAACAAGTTGTTGGATCAACTCCATAGGAAATATCATGTTTCCTATTCAATCAAAATTTATCTCGGTTAGGGTAGGTAGGAAGGTTTTCCCTTTGTATTAATAGGGCACTTCTAGCTTGCATTTTTATTATATCTTTCAAATTTAGTGTCATTTCAATTAGGGCATGAATTTTTGCAACTTTCAAGGTGAGAATGAACAAAGACAAATTTTTTTGATGGATGACTGTATATGACTCCATGGCCAGAGGAAAAGGCACTAATATACTTCTTCAAATATCTATAGTTCTCATTCACCTCATACGGAGATGGTCCCTGATTTTGAGCCAAATGTTGTAGCAAAAAGTTCCCCCCCTCCATAATTTGATATTCAATGGAAATTTCTTAAATTGATGATGGGGCATGATTATGGAACATTGGCACATACATATGTAATGGAATTCCAAGATCATGATATATGTTTGCATATGTTTATGGAGATGGTGGAGCAAAAAAGAGCTCAAATAGAGCTGAAATTTTTCACATAAAAAGGACTATGGGCTTGACTAATGGTTCTATTTAAAAAATGATATCTAGACAGAGAATAGGTGTAGCATGCAAACATGCATTGAAAATCCATCTGATTTTTCATTGTATTACTTATGATGGATTCAAATTTGGGTTTCAAAATGCCAGGTTATGGCATGATTTTGTCGAGAAACCCTTAGTTGGATTCTCATGTTGGTTTAATTTATATTTTAAGTTTGTTTTGCGGTCTTTGGGTGATAGTAACTCATGAACTAGGTTACCAATGTGTAACAATCATATTTCAAGAATAAAGTTGTGATTTTTTTATATTATTATTATTATCTATTAGCTACGAGTATTGACACCTAATGCATGGAATTTTGACATCTTGATAGCATGGATAATTTCGAAAATGTTTCTAGTAATGTTAACATAATAACTATCATTATGTGTCTTCACTTTTGTCACCATAGTAGACCTGTGATATGGACTCATCACACAACTTCATATGCTATGTCCCAACAAGTTCAAGCTGGTTGAACCTACCTCATAGTGTGGTTATTAAGGACAAGTTGCTTGATATATAACTCGATAGCATAGACCGCGTTACAGTTCTAAAAAGAATCCTCAAGTGTCAAAAAAACTTCACAATATGTTCTACTATAAAGCATTTTGGGATACCTGAAATAATATATGTATCATTGATGACTTTTAAAGTATGACAAGATCCAGAGGGAAAGGAAATCAATGGAAGAGTGATCCACCAATGAGAACCTAGAATTTAGCATCAGATGAGTTAGAGTCTAGGAAATTGAAACCCTATAATTTTAATTAGTGATGAAGGACATCACATAGGTAATTATATTTTCATGTAGAATAATCTGTTAATTCAAATTTAAACTACATAATATTAAAGGCATACCATAAATTTTTCCACGTAAGTCCAAACAACCTATAAAAAGGGAAAACCTTGATGCACACATGTACATTTGAACACTAATAGATTTTTGTAGTTGAAATGAAATGCTTGTTTTCATTTAAATGTAGGGTTTTTAAAGTAGGGAGAAATAATGGCTGCCAAATTAATAAGCGTTTCTTTGGGAAAAATTTAAATCTTGTATTGGGTGATGAATATAATAGAGGGTATTGAATTTTGATTCTTGACATCTAGAGAGAACCCTACAGCCTAACACAATCCAATGGAATTGACCAAAAAAACCCAAATAGAGTCAACCCTACTATAGGAGGAAGGGCCTGCAGTAAGAACTTACCATTTTGCAAGAGCTGAGGGCGAATGTTGTTCTGCAAGAGATGAGGGCCAATGTTGTTCTACAAGAGCTCAGGGTGAATGTAGGGAAAATGTTGTTCTGCAAGAGCTGAGGGAGAATGCAGGTCGAATGCTGTTCTGCAAGATCTCAGGGCGAATGTTGAGGGCGAATGCTATTCTGCAAGAGCTCAGGGTGAATGCTAAGGGCGAATGTTGAGGGCGAATGTTGTTCTGCAAGAGCGGAGGGCGAATGCGTGCATGATATTAGACGTTAATGTAGCACACATGTACATTTGAACACTAATAGATTTTTGTAGTTGAAATGCAATGCTTGTTTTCATTTAAATGTAGGGTTTTTAAAGCAGGGAGAAATAATGTCTGCCAAATTAATAAGCGTTTCTTTGGGAAAAATTTAAATCTTGTATTGGGTGATGAAGATAATAGAGGGTATTGAATCTTGATTCTTGACATCTAGAGAGAACCCTATAGCCTAACAAAATCCAATGGAATTGACCAAAAAAACCCAAATAGAGTCAACCCTACTATAGGAGGAAGGGCTTGCAGTAAGAACTTACCATTTTGCAAGAGCTGAGGGCGAATGCTGTTAAGAGAAAGCTAAGGTGAACGTAGTGAGGAGAATCTTTAGGGAGCAAATCTTTGTGCAAGAGTGAGGACGAATGTTGTTAACGGAGGGCGAATGCGCGCGTGATATCAGACGTTAATGTAGCTATTGCGACGGATACGAAACAATAAAATCATTTTTATGTAGCGCGCATATAAGTTTCGAATTTTTATGTAGCGCGCATATAAGTTTCGTATTTTTATGTAGCACGCATATAAGTGTCGTTATACCGACGGCGGAAAAGGCGTCGCTATTACGACGGGTGCCTCCAAACGTCGCAATGGCGACACCTAGACATTGTGTCGCAGTTGCGACGTTTGGAGTCGTCTCAATAGCGATGCTTTGGGCCATGGTGTTGCAATTGTGACGTCTTCCTCCAAATGTCGCAATTGCGACACATTTTAAAGTGTCGGTATTGCGACACTTTTCTATAGACGTCGGTATAGCGACGGTTTCGGGCAGGATGGAAAAAATTTGGGAAAATTTCCGACATTTGGTCAAAAGCGTCGGAACCAAGTGTCGGAATTTCCGCCAAATGTAGTAGTGAGAATGGTTTATGAGTAGAGCAGACGGATGAGGTGAAGTTGCATGGCTTCACGGCGGATGCAGTTAGGCGAGGTAGCCAACGGACAAAAAAGATCACATGAGAGGTTTCGGTATTGGATCTCACGCAGTTTCTTGAGTACAGCGGGGAAGTAATATAATGGCACTCATTTGACGAAGCAGAAATACATAGCGAAATTCAACGGCTTGTGAGCTCTGGTGAGGAAATCCTGATCGGTTTGTTTAGTTCTCATTTAGATCTGTGATACAGTATGATAATTAGTCGCATTAAACTACACGATTAATCCTATGTTTCATGATAGATATGTATTTGTATACGAGTATCATCATATCAAGATTGTGTGCGGTGGAAGATCATGTTGTGAGTACATTCCTACGGAAGATCGAGATGCGAATGTTACGATGAAGGGACGCTCACCAGGAGAAAATTCGAATACCATAGAGGTAGGATCGGGGTGAAGGATAATCCATATCTTGTTGAGAGGGAGTGTTGAGATTCAACAAGATGATGAGCTTAGTGAAAATGAGTCGCCTTCACTAAGTGGGCCCGCAGGCTATTTTTAGGTGCAAGTCTATTTTTAGACTATGTCTATTTTTAGACTATGTCTATTTTTAGACATGGTGATCATATTTCAGAAGTTGCAGGATGCTATTTGTGGATGGTTGTTCAAGTTGGAAAAATAGATGAAATTGTATTTTTATAATATTGGGCGAAGTATATTTATAGATCGTCGATCTAAAAATAGAAGTGTCAATTATTATTAGCTCGTAATAATAATATGACAATAAACATCAACTTATTCTCTTGAAGCACTTAATTTCAGTGTACAGATTTGGAAAATCAGTAGGCTGAAGGAATTACACAATTCCTAGTGTTTACTGGTGGTTCATGCATGGAGGACTCAGTTATAATTGAAGTGGAAAATTTATGACAGAGTTGGAAGAGTAGTTACAGGAGCTGTTATTTAGTTTAACTCAGTTAATGGAGTTAAACTCAGTTGAGCTAGTTATATCTAGTATAACTGAATGATACAATAGTGAGAGTAAAGTGAATTAATTACTTAATTAATTCACAAATAATAACTCATTAATCAACTGAAAAAATACAACAGTTAACTACAGTGCATGTCAGTTCCAATGGAGACCTGATGGAGAGATAGGTGAAAGAGCAACAAGGACTATCTGTTGTGACTATAGTGATGCATTTATTGCACCACACACACATTGGAGTTGCCAATGAGGATTGCGCAGTCAAGGCAAGGGTAATTCGAATTCATTCAGAGCTATTCTTCAATAGGGATTGCGTAGTGGAGGCAGACTATTAGGTGGCAAGAAATGAGTGCAAGGATTTGCAGATTTCTTCTGATTAGTGTGTGACAATTGATTTTACTGAGAGCTTGATGTACTAAGCTTTGTATGAGATTGTTACATGATATCCATGATACATAATATATGATATTTAGGGTTTTCAGCTTCAGGCTTTCCCGTTAAACAACTGTGTTATGTGTGATTGTTTTTATTTTCTTCATGTGTTTGCAATTATTTTAATTTCCGCAAAAGATTAACAGTGGAAGGCTTCTGTATTTAGCAAGAAGATAAATATTGCTATATCAGGAGAATCTGGATATATACATGCATATTGTATATAATTTCTATAGATATCAAGTGAATTAAATATTATTTAATTCAAAATTAGTGATCTAACATGCAACCGATGATTTACTATTATGAAGAGTTTAAGAAGTTCCTAAACCACCTTAATAGCTTATCCAAGGATATTCAGTTTACTATGGAAGATGAAGATAACAATTGCATTCCATTCAAGGAAATTATACTCATCAGAAATAAAGATGGATCCATTGGACATAAGATGTTTAGAAAGAAGGCACACACTGATAATTACCTCCACGCAAATTCACACCATCATCCGGCCCAGAAGATGGGGGTACTCATGACTCTTTTCACGCGAGCCTTCAAAATTTCTGATGAAAAACACGTTGAAGAAAAATTTTCATATTTAAGAAAGGCATTCACTAATATGGGATATAGGAACAGAGACATCACCAAAGCCATACAAAGAGCTAGATCTAGAAATGAAAGAAATCCTCCAAATGAAACCCTTAACTCTAAAGCATACCTTCCTTACATTCAAGGGGTCACCGAAAAACTAGCCAAAGTTCTCACCAAAAATGATATAGGAACCTCGTTTAAGCCACTAATGACAATCAAACAAGGGATGAAATATGTCAAAGACAACCCTGATCCACTCCAACAAAAGGGCGTATACCAAATAAATTGCTCATGTGGGAAATGTTATATTGGATAAACAGGAATATCGTTCAAGATCAGGCTTAAAGAGCATGGTGCTAACATCAGAATTGGGAGAACCTGAACTTCAGCTCTGGAATATCACTCTAATAAGACGTGTCACCATATCTACCTGGAATATTCTAGGGTGATTGTCAATGAGAAAATTAATTTCAAAAGAAAAATGCGAGAAGCACTGGAAATCATCAAGCATCCTGAAAGCCTCAACATGGATGGTGGTTTGGAAGTTAGCAGAAATTGGGTCCCCTTATTTCCTTGCTCTTAAAAAAATTCCTTTCCCTCGTTGTCGCCACCCCTCCACCTCCCCTTGCATTTGATCATCCTTGGACTCCCTTGCTTCGCTCTCTTCCCCTTCCCTTCTTTGACCCTTGACTTCCTCTTAATACCTCTTCTACCTACCTTCCTCCTCTTCCCATTCATCAATAACCTCCTTGGAAGCCACATGTAAGGTCACCTTCTTAGCTTTTCCCTCCTTCCCAACCCTTTACTAGAAAAACCCTCCTTTGGCCCCTTAGTACTATACCAAATTAATTCCCCTAATATTAAACCTCATTATAAAGCTTTAACAATTACCTAATGTCATAAATAAAAATAAAAATAAATAATTTGAGACCCTAATATCAATATTAACTAACAAAAATTATTAGTGATAATTAAGAATTAACTATTCATAATTAATATTGATATTAGTAATAATAATAATAACAATGTAATATTAGCTTGTCATAAAAAACTAGAATTCACAATAAGAATAAATAGGAGTGAGCTCCTATCATTTTAATTAAATTAATATTAACATTTGAATTTATGTAATATCTTTTTAACATCAACCCCCCTAAAAACCTTGATCATTTATTTAATATTGAAAAGATTATGTGATACTAATATTAATATTAATTAAACATATATTATTAGTAATAGTTATACTATACCTAATTAATATTATAATTAATATTAATATTTAATGGATGAATAATAAGCAATCTATTATAATAATAACATTTCAATATTAATCTTCCATCTTTAATTTACATAATGATCTTACATCAATCATAAAACATATAAATATATAATCCCTATAAAAAAAAAATTAACCTTCTAAATTAATAATTTGAATAAATTTAGAATCATCTTTAACATTAATCTAAGCATATTTTTAGGAAATTTGGAAGAATAATAAAACTAAAATTTACTTTAATTTTATTTTATTTAACTTTATATTTAATTGTTGGTGGGCTCAAGCTCTCTTCTCATCCCTCTGTTCACCTCTTATATTTATTTCATCTAACCTCCTCTCTTCTTAGCAGGATTTGTCCTGATGATGGGTTTGTTGAGATTGCAACAAGATGATGAGCTTAGTGAAAAGAGTCGCCTTCACTAAGTGGGCCCGCAGGCTATTTTTGGCGCAAGTCTATTTTTAGACTGTGTCTATTTTTAGACATGTCGATCATATTCTATGAGTTGCAGGATGCTATTTGTGGATGGTTGTTCAAGTTGGAAAAATAGATGGACTTATGTTTTTAGACATACTTGGAGGAATCTATTTTTAGATTTCCAATCTAAAAATAGATATGTCGAATATTATTAGCTCTTAATAATATTTGGACTATAAACATTATCTTATTCTCTTGGAGCACTTCAGTTAAGTGCACAGATGTGGCATAGGAGCTGACAGAAGGAATTACGCTATTCCTGAGGGTTAAGTGGAGCTATTTCATGAAGACTTCAGTTAGAACTCATGTGACAGAGTTTGGTGGAGTTATTGAGGTAGTTGGTGGAGTTGTGTTCAATTTAACTCAGTTAGACATAGTTGAGCTAGTTGTATCTAGTCTAACTGATTGATACACTAGTGAGAGTGGTGTGAATTAATTATTAATTAATTCACTAAATATTAAATCATTAATCAACTGAAGAATACAACAGTTAAGTACAGTGCATGGACAGTTTCAGTGGAGACCAGTGGAGAGGTAGGTGAAAGAGCAAGTTGACTATCAGTTGTGACTATAGTGTTGCATGATTTGCAACACACAGTGATTGGAGATGCCAATGAGGATTGTGTGAGCAAGGCTGGACCAATTCAAGTTCATTCAGAGCCAATATTAAGCAGGGATTGTGCAGTAGAGGCAGGCTAGCAGGTGGCAAAGATCGGTGCATGGATTTTCTAGATCGGGCCTGATTAGTGTGTAGCGATTGTATTGTACTGAGAGCTTGATATGATCAGATTTGTATGAGGATTGTTACATGATCTCTATGACATATATTATATACAGATATTTGGGGTTTTTAGCTTCAGGCTTTCCTGTTAAAACATTGTGTTCATATGTGTAAATTTTTATGGTTTCAATGTGTGCATGCAATTGATTTAATTTCCGCAAGTAATGATCAATAGTAGAAGAGATTCTGTATTATGCATGAAGTCAAATAGTGTGTGATTAGGAGAATATTTAATGTATAACGCATTACTATATAATTTATACATGGTATCAGAGCGATATTGATCATTGGAGCAATTGCAAAGCATTGAAGCGGCTGAGTTTTGTGCTGGTGGAATTAGAATTTGCAGTAGTGTTTTCTTGGTGTCGAAGTTGAGATGTATTTCAACGGATTGCAATTGGAGTATTCCCTTGAGGGAAGCTCAAATATATTTCATGGAAGGACAGGATGGAGGTGGTGCTGGAGGATAATGGGTTGAAGGAGTTCATAGATGCAAAAATTCCAAAACCTGCTTCTAGCGATGTTGTCGCACTTGACGGATGGCAAAAGAAGACAACAAAATGTCGAAGGATTCTGTTGGAAGGTGTGAAGGATCACATAGTGTCCAACCTTCATGGTAAATATTCTCCATTATTAATGTGGAAAGCTTTGAAAAAATTGTTCCAAAGCAAGAGCGACCAGAGGAAGTTGGCGCTCAAGGATAAGCTGAGGAAAATAAAAATGGAGAAAGGCGACAGTATACCCAAGTACCTCACGAAGTTTTTCCAGTACAAGGATGAGCTGGGAAGTGTGGGGGTTACTGTAGATGAAGAGGACTTGGTGATCTGGGCTCGCCTTGGGCATTCGAAGAGTTGGCATTCCTATGAGGACTTTTTCAATGGTCGGGAGAAACTTCCAAGATGGGAGCGACTTTGGTCGGATCTTGTGCATGAGGAGATAAGGCGAAGTACCAGGGATGGATCTTCATCAAAGAATGAAGATGAAGAAAATTGCGCTTTGGCTACCAAATCAAGGAAGGGGAAGATCAAGAAGAAAACTTCTCAATCCGGTGCGAAAGGCAAGAAGCAGGACATGTCCAAGGTGAAGTTCTTTCATTGTCACCAACACGGACATTACGCCACTAATTGTCCACAAAAGAAGAAAAGTAAGCAGGCTGCTAGATCTGCAGCTGGAGAAGCCGTAGCCTCACAATTTGAGCTATATTTTTCGTTGATCACATGCTTGGTCTCAATTATGATGGGTTCAGTGTGGTTTCTTGACAGTGGTGCATCTTTCCATATGACCGGAGACAAATATTTTTTTACTGATCTAGATGAGAAAGATCTTGGAGTGCACATCGAGATGGGCGATGATGGTAGATATAGTGCGACTGGTATTGGGACCATTTCCTTTGAGAGGGAGTCTGGAAAACCTTTCATCTTGAAGGATGTCATGCATGTTCTAGGATTGAAGAAGAATCTGATCTCTGTGGCGATGTTGGAAGACAAGGGATATGATGTTGTCTTTAGCGAGGGAAAGGCTTTCTTGCGCAGTAAGGCAACTGGTGAAACCCGGAGGATAGGGGTTCAAGTTAAGAACCTTTATCAGTTACAGGTAGATGGCTGCACAACAATGGCAGGCAAGGCAGAAGGAGTGGTGAGCCGGGATGAGGGCGAGCTATGGCACAGGAGATTGGGCCATCTTCACCATGGTGCTTTGAAAAGTTTGTAGCAGATTTCTACCGGGCTTCCCAAAGGTACACTTGCGCAGTCAGATCAGTGCAAGGAATGTAATTTGGGAAAATTTGTGAAAGCCACCTTTCATGAGAAGGATAGTCGCGCCACGACGATCCTTGAGAGAATTCACACAGACGTATGTGGACCTTTCTCAATAGCTTCGACAAAAAAGCACAGGTATTATGTGATATTTGTTGATGATTTTTCCCGTAAGAGCTGGATATTCTTCATGCAGAAGAAGAGCGAGACATTCTCTAAGTTCTGTGAGTTTAAGGCACTGGTGGAGAAAGAATCGGGGAAGCAAGTGAAGGCTCTTAGGAGTGATAATGGTGGTGAATTCATCTCTGGAGAATTCAAATACTTTTGCAGCAGAGAAGGAATTCGAAGAGAGCTCATAGCGCCTCATAACCCACAGCAGAATGGGGTCGCTAAGTGAAAGAATAGAACAATCGTGGGTGCTGCATGGGCGATGTTGTATGATCAGGGCCTTCCTATACACTTGTGGGATGAGGCATGCAATACTAAGGTTTATGTGCAAAACCATTGTCCTCACAGAGTACTTGGCATGAGTACACCCGAAGAGGTGTTTTATGGTAAGAAGCAAAATATTTCTCATTTGAATATTTTTGGCTCACCTGTTTGCATTCATGTGACAAAGGATGCCAGGAAGAAGCTGGAGCCAACCGTAGAGGTTGGGATATTTTTTGGGTACACAGAAACACCCCACAACTATCGTGTGTATATTCTAGACATTCGGAAGACTGTTGTGCGACGGGATATCAAATTTCATGAGGAGAAAGCCATGAAGTGTTCGCTTGAGAGGGAGCCACACTTGCATGCAGATGAGGAGCTATTAGTTCCTAAGAATGAGCCTCAGGATGTGGATCAGCCACAAGAGGAGGTTCATGGAGTGGAATAAACCACTCATGCAGCGCCAACCATCAGAGGGCGGAAGCGCACTACAGAAGCTGAGCGACTAAATCTTGATGCAGAGAAGATTGTAGGAGCACCTACATCATAGCGCAGACAGAGACATTCACCTGACCGATATACTCGATACATGGCTCTGATGAGAAAGTGTATCCTGACAGAGCCATCCTCTTTCGAGGAAGATGTGGAGGACCCTGCATGGGTAGATGCCATGGTGGAAGAGTATGATTTGATTTTCAAAAACAGTGCATGGGAGATTGTCCCAAGGCCGGAAGGGAAATCAGTGGTAGGTTTGAGATGGATCTACAAAGTGAAGCAAGCAGCTGATGGGAGTGTCGAGAATTACAAGGAAATATTTGTTGCCCTAGGCTTCTCATAGATTGAGGGGATCGACTATGAGGAAACCTTTGCACCTATCGCAAGGTATTCTTCCATACGGAGCATCCTTGCTCTCTCAGCGCAAATGGGATGGAACATTCATCAGGTGGATGTGAAGACTGTGTTCCTCAACGGAGTCATTGAGGAGGAGGTGTACATACAGCAACCCAAAGGTTTCGAGATCTTCAGCAGCGAGTCGCATGTTTGCAGGCTCAAAAGAGCGTTGTATGGGTTGAAACAAGCACCTCGTGCTTGGTACACATGGATAGACAGTTATTTCACCGGTCTTGGATTCACCAAGAGTGAGGCGGATCCAAACCTATACCAGATTGTGGTGGAGGGTAAGTTGCTGATCATTGTACTTTATGTAGATGATTTGATTTTGACTGGTGATGAACAGTTGATACTCTCATGCAAGGCTGATCTTGCAAAAGAGTTTGAGATGAAGGACTTGTGCCTCCTTCATTATTTCCTGGGATTGGAAATTTGGCAGTGCAGTGATGGATTGTTTGTGTCTCAAGGCAAGTATGCCCAGGAGATACTGGAGAAGTTCAACATGCAAGGCTGCAAGCCTTTCGACACTCTTCTTCCTGGTGGTTGAAGGAAAGAGGATGCTACATCGGCAGAGGTAGTGGATGCCACTGTTTACCGACAGTTGGTGGGGTTGCTTATGTATCTAGTCAATACAAGACCTGACATATGCTACATTGTTAACCAGCTTTCACAATCTATTGTTAAGCCTACCAAGCTCTTTTGGAAGGCAGGGAAGCATGTATTGAGATATCTCAGAGGCACATCAGGATATGGATTATGGTACAGACAGTCGGATGAGGTGAAGTTGCATGGCTTCACGGATGCAAATTGGGCAGGGAGCCCAACAGAAATAAAGAGCACATCTGGAGAGATTTTCAGTATTGGGTCGACAATAATTTCTTGGTATAGCAGGAAGTAGAGATCCGTGGCATTCAGTTCAGCAGAGGCCGAGTACATGGCAACAAGTTTGGCTACATGCGAGGCTATATGGATGAGGAAGATCCTGGTCGGGTTGTTCGGTTCACACTTAGATCCTACTGTGATATATTGTGATAATCAGAGTTGCATCAAAGTCTCAGTTAATCCAGTGTTTCATGATAGATCTAAACACATTGACATCTGGTATCATCATATCAGAGATTGTGTGTAGCGGAAGATCATGTTATTTTCTTACATTCCTACGAGGGATCAGGATGTTGATATCTTAACGCATGCGCTCACCAGGAGAAAATTCGAATACCATAGAGGCAAGATCGGGGTGGCAGATAATCCCTATCTTGTTGAGAGGGAGTGTTGAGATTGCAACAAGATGATGAGCTTAGTGAAAAGAGTCGCCTTTACTAAGTGGGCCCGCAGGCTATTTTTGGCGCAAGTCTATTTTTAGACATGTCGATCATATTCTATGAGTTGCAGGATGCTATTTGTGGATGGTTGGTCAAGTTGGAAAAATATATGGACTTCTATTTTTAGACATACTAGGCGGAATCTATTTTTAGATTGCTAGTCTAAAAATAGATATGTCGAATATTATTAGCTCTTAATAATATTTGGACTATAAACATTATCTTATTCTCTTGGGAGCACTTCAGTTAAGAGCACAGATGTGGCACAGGAGCTGACAGAAGGAATTACGCTATTCCTGAGGGTTAAGTGGAGCTATTGCATGGAGACTTCAGTTAGAACTCATGTGACAGAGTTTGGTGGAGTTATTGAGGTAGTTGGTGGAGTTGTGTTCAGTTTAACTCAGTTAGACATAGTTGAGCTAGTTGTATCTAGTCTAACTGATTGATACACTACTTAGAGTGGTGTGAATTAATTATTAATTAATTCACTAAATATTAACTCATTAATCAACTAAAGAATACAACAGTTAACTACAGTGCATGGATAGTTTCAGTGGAGACCAGTGGAGAGGTAGGTGAAAGAGCAGGTTGACTATCAGTTGTGACTATAGTGTTGCATGATTTGCAACACACAGTGATTGGAGATGCCAATGAGGATTGTGTGAGCAAGGCTAGACCAATTCGAGTTCATTCAGAGCCAATATTCAGCAGGTGGCAAAGATCGGTGCATGGATTTGCTAGATCGGGCCTGATTAGTGTGTAGCGATTGTATTGTACTGAGAGCTTGATATGACCATATTTGTATGAGGATTGTTACATGATCTCTATGACATATATTATATACAAATAGTTGGGGTTTTTAGCTTCAGTCTTTCCTGTTAAAACATTGTGCTCATATGTGTAAATTTTCATGGTTTCAATGTGTGCATGCAATTGATTTAATTTCCGCAAGTAATGATCAATAGTAGAAGAGATTCTATATTATGCATGAAGTCAAATAGTGTGTGATCAAGAGAATCTTGGATGTATAACACATTAGTTATATAATTTCTATAGGGTCTTGATCTAGACCCGAAACGTAGACGTAAAAATGGATACTATGGAGATTCTGAATTCAACAACTCAAAACCCACACCACAGAAACCTTCAAACTATTATAAGTTTCATGCATGTCAGTTACAGTGGAGACCCAGTTGAGATAAAGGTGAAAGGGATGTTAACTATCATTTATAGGATTATTGGGTTGCACCCATGCAACCAAACACACATTGGATTTCCCATGATCCTTTTATAGTTTAGGAAGGCCAAAATTCCTAACTAATAGGGATTGCATTCATCAATAATTGTGCAAGCAAGGCAGGTTGTTTAAAGGGTGAGAATTGGCTAAGTGTTGGCTAGTTTTGTCCAGGACAGTGTGAGACAATTAGCTGAGTGATGGAGACTCTTGTGAGAAGAGTGCATTGTAATTGTTTCATGTTTCCATGCTAAATATACAATAGAAGATATCGGGGTTTTGAGCAACAAGCTTTCCCCAGGAAATTATCTGTGTTGTGGTTTGATTTGATTCTTTCTTTGATTCATGTGCTTGACGATTGTGTTTAATTTCCGCAATTGATTTGTAGAAGTGATTCAGTATCTAGATTTAGTACATTATTAGATTATATTGAATCCATGATATATATATTCCTTGTATAATTTTTACATGGTACCGGAGCAATATAGGAAATCACTATAGTGGAGGAGAAGCTGAGTTTGTGACTAAATATAATTCGAATTTGCAGAAGACTTTGTTGGTGCTATAGGTGATTCAAGATCGAAATGGCTTTCAATGGCTTGATATTGGAGTATGCACTCAAGGGCAGCTCTAACTACATTTCTTGGAAAGAAAGAATGAAGGTAGTACTGGAGGACAATGGGTTGAAAGAATTCATTGACAATGATGTTCCCAACCCCACTGTGATAGATGTTGCAAATCTTGATGCCTGGAAAAAGAAGGTTGCAAAGGCGAGGAGGATCTTACTGGAGGGAGTATAGGACCACATTGTCTCAAGTCTCCATGGAAAATTGACACTATATTCAATGTGGAAAGCGTTGACATATCTATTTTAGAGCAGTAGTGATAATAGAAAATTGGCACTGAATGATAAACTCAAGAAGATCAAAATCGAGAAAGGTGACTCCATGTCGAAATATTTAACAAATTTTGTTTAATGTCACGATGAGATTCAGAGTGTCAGCCTTACTATCGTTGACGATGATTTGGTGAGTCTAGATCTTCTAGGACTTCCCAAGAGTTGGCATGGTTATCAGGACTCTTTCAATGGAAGGGAAAAGATGCCAGATTTTGAATGACTTTGGTCAGATTTGGTGCAAGAAGAATTTAGACGAAATACCAGAGATGGATCTTCATCTAAGAACGAATATGGAGAATATTGTGCTTTGGCTACCAAGGCAAAGAAGGGGAAAGGAAAGAAATTCCATTCCAAATCTAAGTCTGGTAAATATGGCAAGAAGTGTGACATGTCCAGAGTGAAGTGTTTTCACTGTCACAAGCATGGAAATTATGCCACTAAGTGTCCACAAAAGAAGAAGAACAAGAAGGCTTCAGGATCTGTAGCTAGTGAGGCTTTGGCTTCGTAATTTGAGCTTGAATTCTCACTCGTTGCATGCATGGTGTCAAGTGGAATGGGATAGGTGTGGTACTTGGATAGTGGTTCTTCCTTTCACATGACAAGAGACAAAGAAATTTTCAGTATCTTGGAGGAGAAGGACCTCTAGATGCATATCGAAATGGGTGATGACGAGAGGTACAGTGCTACTGAGATTGGTACCATTACCTTCCAGTGACAGTCAGGTAAACCCTTTCAATTAAAAGATGTAATGCATGTACCAGGCTTGAAGAAAAATTTAGTCTCAATTATAATGATGGAGGATAGAAGCTATGATGTTGTTTTCAGTGAAGGAAAAGCTTTCCTGTGACACAAAACAATAGGACAAGCCAAGAAGATTGGGATTCGAGTTAATAAAATCTATAAACTTGATTTAGATGGTTACACAACATTGATGTGTAAGGCAGACAAAGTGGTGAGTCGAGATTAGGGTGACTTATGATAGAGGAGATTGATCCATCTACACCATGGAGCCTTGAAGGTCATGCAACATATTTCTACAGTTCTTCACAAGGGTAAAATTGCACAGTCAGACACATGCAAGGGATGTACTATGGGGGAGTATGCAAAGGCCACTTTTGATGAGAAGGAGAACCAAGCTTTGGAAATCCTTGAGAGAGTTCACTCAGACATGTGTGGACCATTCTCTATTGCTTCGACAACAAATCATAAGTACTATGTGATATTTGTAGATGAATTTTCTTGAAAGTGATGGATCTACTTCATGTAGAAGAAATATTAGACATTATCAAAGTTTCTTGAGTTCAAATCACTGGTGTAGAAAGACACGGGGAAGCATGTGAAGGCTCTTAGGAGTGAAAATGGTGGTGAGTACATTGCCAATGAATTCAAGAACTTCTACAAAAAAGAAGGAATTCAGAGAGAACTGATTTCGCCTCATAACCCACAACAGAATGGGGTCACAGAAAGAAAGAACAGAACAATTGTGGGTGCAACATGAGCGATGTTGCATGATCAGGGCCTACCGTTGCATCTGTGGGCAAAGACATGCAACACAACGGTATTTGTGCAAAACCATTGTCCTCATATGATACTTGGCATGAGTACACCAGAATAGGATTTTACTGGTAAGAAACCAGATGTTTAACATTTTAAGATTTTTGGCTCATATGTTTATGTGCATTTGACCAAAGACACCAGGAAGAAGCTGGAACCAACCACTGAGATTGGGATATTTTTGGAGTACACTAAAACTTCCCACATCTATCGGGTGTATTTGCCAAACATCAGAATGATTGTTGTGCGAAGGGATATAAAATTTGATGACGAGAAAGCCATGTGATTGTCCCTTGAGAGGGAGCTGGATTTGCATGCAAAGGAGGAACTCTTGGTTCCAAAGGATGAGCTTCAAGATGTGGAGCATCCACATGCGGAGGATCATGGAGTGGCAGAAAAAATTCATGTAGATCCATCTACTAGAAATGGTAGAAGGCGCACCACAGAAGCTGATAGATTGAGACTTGATGCAACAAAGAATGTAGGAGCCTCTACTTCACTACGCAAATAGAGATAGTCTCCAGACAGGTTTACTGGATACATGGCTCTTATGAGAAAGTGTATTATGACAGAACCATCTTCCTTTCAGGAAGTTGTGCAGAAACCAATTTGGGTTTATGCTATGGTAGAGGAGCATGACTTCATCGTCAAGAACAATGCATGGGAGATTTTCCCAAGGCCAGTTGACAAATTAGTGGTTGGATCTAGATGGATCTACAAGGTAAATCAAGTTGTTGATGGGAGTGTGGAGAAGTACAAGGCCAGATTTGTGGCTTGGGGATTCTCACAGATTTAGGGGATCGACTATGATGAGACTTTCGCACCAGTCATGAGGTACTCTTCCATTAGATATATCCTTGCACTCTCAGCATAAATGGGGTGGCACATTCATCAGATGGATGTGAAAACTGTGTTTCTCAATGAAGTTATAGAGGAGGAAGTGTACATAGAGAAGCCAAAAGGTTTCAATATCTTTGATAGTGATTCTCATGTGTGTCGACTCAAGAGAGCACTGTATGGGCTGAAGGAAGCACCTCATGCTTGGTATACTTGAATTGAGAGCTATTTCACTGGGTTGGGCTTCACCAAAAGTGAAGCGGATGCAAACTTGTACCAGATTGTGGTTGATGGTAAGCTCTTGATTATCGTACTTTATGTTGATGATCTAATTTTGACAGATGATGAGAAGTTGATAAACTCATACAAGGAGGATCTTGCAAGGGAGTTTGAAATAAAGGACATGGGAATCCTTCACTATTTCCTTGGTTTTGAAATAAGGCAGCGAGATGGTGAAATTTTTGTTTCTCAAGGAAAGTATGCCAAAGAGATACTGGGTAAGTTTCACATGGAGAGTTGTAAACCCATGGAAACTCATTGTTGAGCTAATTTATGTACCTAAACTAACACAATTATTTATTATCAATCCGGGTTGTTTATGCTTTGAGGCAAGATCACTATATGTGAAGATCAGATATAATCAACCTTGAAAGATATGCTGAAAGTAATACATTCTACAACTCTAACTCAATTAGTTTAAAAAGAGGAATAATATTGAAATGGTTCTTGACTCAAGAAATTCATTTTCACCTCAATTACCACTTAATGAATTTAGAGATTAAAACCAAGAACTTAAGATGGATAAATTATGAATGAAAGAAGCTCTTAACTTAAGAGACATGTAAAGTGTTCCATTATAATTCATTCATCTTAATATCAAAATCTCAACAAGAAACTGCTTGCACACAAACAAAAGAAACCAACTTTAATTCATCATTTTCATAGAAGGGATGCTCAACTTGATACATCTGTTTTTCCAACTTGATAAAGTGATGAATAAGTTATAAACTAATGACATCAATCACTATGCATGAATCATTAAGCAATCTGAAATAAAGCTTTGAAAACCAGTTCTACAATCATCAAATTACAAAGAAATAAAACTAGTTAACAAGAAAGTGTACTTAGCTTGGAATGGGGGCCCTTCCACCCTTGCCTTGCACACTTGATAAATGATCTCAGAATCTTAACTTCAGTCACACATCCATAACATTGAACAGAAAATTGATAATAGCACAAGTCTTCAAATTAACTTCTCAATCCAAAATTGTCACAATATAAAAGTATATAAGTCAATAATAATCCTCATCATAAGCCATCAAAGCTTTGGCTTTAAATAAGAAGTCTTATGAACAAACTGATCTATTTTTACTCAAACAAACCCATCTACTTCTCATCCACCTATATAAGTCGAATTCATTGTTCTTATCCCAAGAAATATGGTCAATCCCATAGAATCTCAAAACTGCCCTATTTCTATGGGATTTCTGAATGTCTAGTCATGATTGACTAGAACTAAATGGGCCTAATAAAGCTTGTTCTGTTCGAACTAAGCATAGGTGGCTTAGTCCTAGTTGCCAAGCTGTCCATCCATGCATTCAACTCATGCCCAAGTGTCCTGCAACCATATCAACCATATAGCTATTACGGGAATTTCTGAATCAGCCAATTTTGCACTAAAAATCAAACTTTCATAAAAAATTTTGAATTTGAAAAATTAAAATTAAATACCTGAATAGATATCAAATATATGTCAAAATGGAATAAATGAATGGAAAATGGATGGAAAATAGATGGATAAATAAGTTTCTTTGAGCAAAATAAGACCAAAACTAAGGCCTAACATCTCTCCCTTGCTTATCATCAAGCATGTCCCCATGCTTGCCTGTTCCTCTTTGACCTTCTTCTTTCTGAAGTAGATGTTGTACCTGTTGATGCTTCCTGTTGTGCTGCCCTTGCCAAACAATCTAAACCTGTGTCATGTCGTTCTTTAAACAAAGTTTCTTTAACCTTCTGCTTTTCATACTTGGCCTGCCACATGTTCTTTTCCTTCAACCATTTAAATGCTTGTTTAGAAATTAGATCATTCTTCCTTTTCAATCTCCCCAACTCTTCTTTCAATTTTTCATTTGTTTTGACCAATTTAGCATTTTCTTTCTTGTTTGCTTTGTTCTCCTCTTTTAACTGTTTTTCCACAATTTTACTAATTTCTAATTGATCAGTTAAATCCCTGATTTTCCCATCATTAATTTCTTTTTCAAAATCTTGAGTTGTTTTCATTAATGATGCAGCTGCTTCATCATCATAGGCAGAATCCCTATCAAATTCTTCTTGTGGAATGTTATTTTCTTCTTGTGGTCTTGGAAAATATGTTTCTTCTTCCCTGTTTAAATTGATGGGACTTTTATTTGTAAATCTTTTGGGAATAGACATCACAGATATTTCATAATCCATGGCCATGTTATTTTGTTGTTTGGCTCTTGTTCTAGGATATAAGGGTGAATTCATCACTCCTTTACTTTCCTGCTCTGTTTTCTCTTGCACCTCTGTAATCTGTTTAGTAAAATGATTTTTAACCATGAATTCTCTCCACACTATGCCCTGCAATCTCACTTGATACTCAACTAGGATTTTAATCAATCCTTGATGATACATTTGTCCTGCCTTAAGCCTGTTTTCATGTCTTGCTGTGTCAATCATTCTTAAGAGGATTTTATATAGAAAATAAGGTAAATTAATCCTATCTTCTCCCTTAATGTGTTGTAGAAGTTTAACATGATATAAATGGGCAACACTATATCCTCGGTCACAAGTCAAGAACTTTTGGATGATCAAGACCAATTCTCCCCATGGCTCATTAAACCATTCCTTGGGTATCCCTTTTGTCCTATCAAATGTCCCCTTTCGGTTTTTCTCAAGGAATAAAGTCCATGCTTTCTACTTGAAGTGTAGCCCTTTGTAATACTTCTCCCCTATCATTGGCAAATCTAAGGCTTTGGACAAGTATTCTTGGGTTACTGGGACAATGATTTCTCCTACTCGAGTCTGGTCTTGACTGAAATTCTTTATAAAATCTTTGGTTATCTCCTCAGAATGGCCATTAAATTTCTGTAGGAAGCCTATCATCCCTGCCTGATAAAGTTTTTCTATAGTCTCTTTTCCCCAGCTTTCTATCTGAAACTTTGGCTCTACCCTGTTTGTCATTGTTTCTGTAAACCAATCAATGTAGGCCTCTGCTGTTACTAACTTCATTTTAATAAAAATTTATGACTATCATTTTTTTTTTAAAATGAAATTCAGTAAGCAAAGAAGCTTACCTTCCTCTTCTGACTCAACTCAACTCTGCCCATTTTTTAACCTCTGATATATTCCCTTGCAATAGCACTATCTGAATTCCCTGTTTAATGCAAACAACACCTGTATACTTTTGTTAATACACTGGTCTCTGTTTTTTAATTAAATACACACGCAGTAATAACCATGTTTATTCATCACACAAAAAAACATGATTTACTGTGTATATAAAAATAAAAAAACTAAAGAGTGCTCTCGGCCTCATCAAAATTTCCAACATGTTTTCGGCTTAAGCAAAGGCATTTGCAAAAATTTCTGTTTGAAAACTCAGCATAAAAATCATAAAAATGCAAACAAGCTCTCGGCCTCAACACGGCTTCATCAAACCCGACTCTCTTTTTCAACCATAATTCAATGTGATAATTAGGCATTGGATCCCTGTCAAAAACAAAAACAAAACGCAGTGGCAGCAAATGTTTTATGGCGTTTTTTTTTTTCGTTTACACGCTAACTGTTTGTGAAAATATTGGTGCGCATAGTTCACTCAGAGGAACACGGCTTAGTGCGCAATTCAACAACCCCCGCCATGCTACTTCAATTAAAACGTGTTACTCATGCAACGAATTTTCCTCAAAATGTTGCGCATCGAAATCTATCAGCAATCCTTAAGTGCTGTCGATCTGGAGATAATCACGGGTTTGAAGTTACCTGAACGCGTGGAGTGTAACCGGGCGCTCCAAATCCCTATTGTTTCGGTTAACTGAACTGGTGTCAAAACACAGGATCCAAAAATTAATGTCAAACAATATTCCATAATCGCTGACTGTTAATGAACTTCACTGTTACCTGACTCAATCCTGGAAATCTGTGATCTCTGATCGTCGAATCCGGAGCGATTTCTTTCCTTACATCCGCCTTCTTGCTTTCCCCGGAGCGATTTTCACTATTCCGCTGCTTCAACCGCCTCCTCTTCTCTCCGGATTAATGTTTTGTTTCAGAACGCCTTCCTTCTTAGCTCTGGCAATGAGGAATGAGGTTGAAACGGTCATGAATTGACCGAGTTCTTGGTTGTACCGTGCCTGTTGGCGTTATGATGTGAGGTTGGTATGGCTGTCCTCTTTGACCAGTCGACCGACTGTGTCATGAGGATACCACTGCCTTGTGTTATGTTTAAATTATATACACGTACACCACACCATAGTACACGCTATATTTCAGTCTTTTTATGTTGTCTTCTCCACCTACCCATTCTGCAGCTATGTTTAAATGATATGACTGTATTGTCACCACCGTGCACGTTGATTTCCATTGTCGTGTGCTATGATATGCACATTTCATTGCCACCAACGCGTTTTACTTTGAATGATATACCCGTATCATTGCCGCCTTCTGCATGAGCTTATTACTTCCGCCGTGTGTCCATACGTGCAATGATACTTTTGCGTTGCATAATTATCATTTCACCATACCCTTTCAAGCCTGTCAACCAGATCATCGTGCACGTCCTTCATTTTGCATGCGCCATATACCTTTGCTTATCTATATACCATATGC
Source organism: Pinus albicaulis (assembly GCA_034641835.2). Taxonomy (NCBI): domain Eukaryota; kingdom Viridiplantae; phylum Streptophyta; class Pinopsida; order Pinales; family Pinaceae; genus Pinus; species Pinus albicaulis. The sequence goes on along the minus strand of CM076584.1, from coordinate 1,501,503,815 downwards.
ACGTTAATTATATACCATTAACCTTATCTCTTGTGCGTATTAACCTTATATCCTTTTGCGCTGAATTCTTATATGATTTTAACGCATTCCTTATTTATACTTATGGTATATAGTTTTCATATAGCGCATTATTTGTTTTACCTTTTATGCACATCTTTATGATTTTAAAATGACCATCTTAGGTCATGTTTAAAATCATCACCATACTAATGCTTGATTTGTGTATGTAGGTGAAAAAGTTGTCCTAGCTTGGTCTTTTGCTCAAAAAGAATAATACTTAGGATTATAGGGAATATGTCTGGGAAATGTATATGAATGAAATGGAATATGTATAGGGGTATTATGAATATAGGATGAATATTGAATATCCTCAGGTACTAACTTTAACTTAACAAAAACTAAAAATTCCTAAGAAAAATTTGAATTTCAAGCACAAAATGACTATACATATACTTCCCTGGATGATGTTTGTACCGGTGGAATGAAGTCAGATGTTGTAGATGAATCAAAAAGTGAATTTTATTGCTGCTCCTTGTTCTTCATGCTCTGGTTCCTGAATTGAAAATCAGGTCCCTTTGTAATGATTTTTCTTTGTTTCAGGTCCCTCTGCACTGCTTACAGAATATGCACATGTTGTTTTGACATTGGCAGGTCTTTAAGGTCCCTCTGTAATGATTTCTTATTTCAGGTCCCTCTGTTGACAATGCAAGTTCCTTCTATACTTCAGCTTCCCAGCTTAAAGATTTGATGCAAGTCTCCCCCTTGTTTAAGATGTGACTTGTCCTCAAGTCAGTTGTTGGTGGAGAGTACCTGTATTGAAATTATGTGAGAATAGTAGAACAAGAATAAGGAATTCATAGAGTCCAAGTTGCCCTGGTTTTCCCCTACGAATTCGTGTTTGCTGAGTGCCAGTTGCCTGGTTTTCACTAGCAAACAAATTATTTTTTATGTTTTTTTTTTATTTTATTATTATTATTATTATTATTATTTTTTATATATATATATTTTTTATGTTTTTTTTTTTTTATTATTTTTTATTATTTTTTATTATTTTTTTTATTTTTTATTATTCAACTACAGGACTGGAAGATGGGTGAGCCTGGTGTGCCATGACTTGCAGTTCTGTATCTTCTGTCAGTTGTTTCATAAATGCTTCTTAACTGATAGGCCTATTATAAGCTTTGAGCCTATGTCCATTCACTATAAAGGAGGTGGAATCCTGGTCAATTGTCTTGATTTTGACTGCTCCATTGTCGAAGATTTCATCAATTTCATATGGGCCTAGCCAGAGTGTTGTGAACTTTGCTTTGAAATCTTTGAACTTGGAATCAAAAAGTAATGCCCAATCTCCCTTGCGAAATGTCTTTGTTTTGATATATCTGTCGTGCCACTTCATTCTTTGTTGTTGCACCACTGTAGTATGTTCTATGGCTTGTTGACGATGCTCATCTAACTGATTCAGTTCCATGATCCGCTGCTGTTGTGCTTCTGTCAGGTCTAGTCCTAATTCAGCTGCTAGTCTGTATGTTTGTATCTGACACTCTATAGGCAATAAGGCCTCTTTTCCATATACTAACTGGTATGGACTAAAACTAGTTGTATTCTTCCATGTAATTCTGTAGGCCCATAGTGCATCTTTTAATTTTTCAGACCAATCTTTTCTGTTCTGCTGTACTGTTTTTGTCATGATATTTTCTAGGACTTTATTTGTTGATTCAACCTGCCCATTTGCTTGAGGATGATATGGTGTAGCTGTTCTGTGTTTGATCTTGTACTTCTCTGTTAGATCTCGTACCAGTTTTGATGTAAATTGTGTTCCTTGATCTGTTACAATTTGTCTCGGTACTCCATATCTGACAAAGATTTCTTTAAAAAGAAAGTTGACCACTATATCTTCTGTTGCTCTATTCACTGCTTTAGCCTCTGCCCACTTGGTTACATAATCTGTACATACTAAGATGTACTTCTTTCCATTTGATGATGGATTGATGGGTCCAACAAAGTCAAGCGCCCATTGCTCAAACGGTTCTATAAGGACTTGTGGCTTCAGCGGCATCTCATCTCTTGTGATTGGTCTCCCTGTTCTTTGGCAACTGTCACATTGCCTGACATATTTCTTAGAGTCTTTGAAGATGGATGGCCAGTAGTAGCCCATTTGTAGCACCTTATATGCTGTTCGTTTATCTGCAAAATGGCCACCACATGGTTCATCGTGACATGCCTTTAGAATATCTAATATTTCATCTTCTCGCACACATTTTCTAATTATCAAATCTGGACCAGTATAAAATAAATCACCATTTACACAACTATACCTGGAACTTTCTTTAATAATTTTGTGTCTTTGCTTTTTAGTGAATTGGTTTGGTAACTTTCCAGAAGATAAATAATTTGCCATGTATGCAAACCATGGTGTTTTTACTGTGATAGCAAACAGATGTTCATCGGGAAAGTTATCTGCAACTGGATTGGGATCATTAGGTGAATGTATGCGGGACAGAAAGTCAGCTACTTGATTTTCCTTGCCTGGCCGATCTTGTATTGTAATATTAAATTCTTGTAGTAACAGTAACCATCTTGTTACTCTTCCATTGGTTATAGGTTTATTCATCAAGTATTTGATTGCTGAATGATCTGTATGAATGAAAACTTGATATCCTGTTATATAATGTCTGAATTTGTTTACTGCATGTATAGCGGCTAACATTTCTTTCTCAGTGACTGTATAGTTCAATTCTGCAGGTGTTAGATTCTTGCTTATAAAGTATATTGCATAATTGAACAAGTTCTCTTTCTGCCCAAGGCAGGCACCTATTGCGGTATCAGATGCATCAGTTGATATATGAAATGGCAAAGACCAATTTGGTCCACGGAGAATGGGTGCAACTGATAATTTTTCTTTTAAATTTTGAAATGCATTTTGACAGTCATTTGTCCATTGAAATTCAATATCTTTTGCTAATAATTTAAACATAGGTTGGGCTATTTTACTGAAGTTCTCTATGAATCGTCTATAATAGCACATAGCTAAGAAACTTCATACCTCTTTACGTATTTGTAGGAAGGTAAGGTTACTAGGACTTGGATTTTTCTTCAGATCCACTTTAATTCTGACGAAATATGGTGTCTCAGAACTATTCCTTCTGTCAACATTATATAGCATTTCTCATTGCTTAATGACAAATTTGTTTCAATGCATCGTTTCAACACTTTCTCCAGATTATTTAAGCAATCATTATATGTGTTTCCATAAACTGTAAAGTCATCCATGTAAACCTCTACACATTCATGGATTAGATCAGCAAAAATTGCAAGCACTGCTCGTTGAAAAGTTGCAGGTGCATTACATAAACCGAATGGCAAAACATTATATGCATAGGTTCCCCATGGGCAAGTGAATGTTGTCTTGTCTTGGTCTTCTGTTGCTATTCTAATCTGATTGTACCCGCTAAACCCATCTAAGAAAGAGAAGAATTTCTTTCCAGCCAATGAGTCTAACACTTGATCAATAAATGGTAGAGGAAAATGATCTTTAAGTGTAGCTTTATTTAGTTCTCAATAATCCACACATACCCTCCACTTTCCATTTTTCTTTGGAACAATAACCAGAGGAGAAACCCATTGACTATCTGAAATAGGATAGATGAATCCAACATTTAATAATTTTTGCAGTTCATCTTTCACTATTTCTTTCATCATAGGATTCATTCGTCTTTGAGGTTGTCTTACAGGTTTAATTTGTTCATCTGTATAGATGTGGTGGACACATGTGCTAGGATGGATTCCTTGCATGTCAGTATAATCCCAGGCAAAAGATTTTGAATATTTCTGTAATAATGCAATTACCTCTTGCTCTTGTGTTGATTGCAACTCGTTTCCAATGTTTAAATATTTTCCAGGATTTACCTCAATTGTTTTTATTGTTGGATTGGAGATTGTGTTTACAGGAAAGATGTCTATAAAAGATTTCCGCAAAGTTTGAACAGTACAAGTTTCCTGAAAGCATTGATTCAAAAGGTTATTTGCAGCTTCATAATGGACTTCTCTAAGCTGCTCTGAAATACTTGGTTCTGAAATGAAAAGATCCATTAAGTCTTCATTCTCTTCTTCTTCTCTTAAATCAAAGAATTTATTTATACTTAAAACTGATTTAGTTTGCTGTTTTTCTTGAGCTTCAAGTACTGATTCTAAAGAAGTTGACTGTGTAGGGGAATAAAGAGCAATATGTTTCCTTTCTTCTCCATGTGAAATAATCATGCTTCCTGATCTGCACCCTATAAAGGCATCAGCGGTAGCTAACCATGGTCTGCCTAAGATTAGAGGATGTCCTCCCAAATTTGTTTTTGGTTGCAGAACAAGGAAGTCAACAGGATACTCCCATGAATCCAAAGAGACTATAATATCTTCCAATATTCCTTCGGGGACAACTTTAGATCCGTACGCAATTCTAAGATTGTGAGTTGATCTAATGTTCCCCAAATGCAAAGTTTTCATATGGTCTCATTGTCATTACATTTATGTGCTCCCAGTCTATTATTGTTTGACTGCCAGAAATTATTTATTGATATGTGCTCATAAGGTGACCCGGTAAAGGCATCAGCGGTAGCTAACCATGGTCTGCCTAAAATTAGAGGATGTCCTCCCAAATTTGATTTTGGTTGCAGAATAAGGAAGTCAGCAGGATACTCCCATGAATCCAAAGAGACTATAATATCTTCCAATATTCCTTCAGGAACAACTTTAGATCTGTCTGCCAATTCTAAGATTGTAGAGGTTGATCTAATGTTGTTCAAATGCAAAGTTTTCATGGTCTCCATTGTCATTACATTTATAGCTGCTCCCAAGTCTATTAATGTGTTTGGTACTGAGAAATTATTTATTGATATAGTAACCATAGGGATACCGGGATCAATATATTTTTCTACTATGGTTTGTGTAGACATGAGGCTTGCTAGTTTACCAATGACTTGGATTGTAGTAGGATCCTTCTTCTTTTTCTGTGATTTCTTAATGCACAATTCCTTTATTGTTTTAGCATATATTGGTATTTCTTTAATTGCCTTTAACAAAGGAATTTTTACATAAGCATTTTTTAACTCATCTAAAATATCAAATTCAGGAAGGGTTATTTCTTTTTTTTGTTCCACTAACCTTTCAGGATAAGGTGGTGTTTGAGTTGTAATGTTTGTTCCTTTCTGAATTTGTATCTTATTTTGTGATGTTTCAGGTGATTCTCCTTGTTCGGTTGGTTCTTCTATAATTGGAGGAGAATCCTTTTTAAGCACTTTTCCAGACCTTAGATGGACTTCATTAAGAGGAAGAATTGAATATGTGGGAAAACATGTTGCTTCCTCTACAGTATATGCCGCTTTTTCCACCTTATTATTCGGATTTGCAATTGGTTGTGCTGGTAATTGAGTTGGTCTGGGTTGATTTGTGGGTAGCTGCAACTGTTGTGGTTGGGTCAACAACGGTGGAGGATTCTGCTGCGGATATGGCATGGATTGTGGATATGCAGAATGTTGTTGTTGAAATGGTATGGATTGAGGATATTGCGGATATGTAAATGGCTGTTGATATTGTTGCTGGTATTGTTGAGGTTGCTAGTTTCCATAACCATATCCTCTCCAACCTTGTGCAGGTTGTTGTGGATATTGTTGTGGAGGCCAAGCTTGCCATGACATTGGAGGTGTCCAAGGATTTTGAGGTGGATAAAGGTAATTTTGTTGAGGGAATTGTTGCTGATTTTGTTGAGGCATCCTAGGTTGCCATGGTCTTCGTGGTGCTACATAATAAAAACCTTCCATTCCTGGCACTTCTTCCATTGAATTCATTTGTAATTCTTTCAATTTTAGACAATTTTCTGTGGAATGCTTTTTGTACAAAGACCACAAACCTGAATACTCTTAACACTATCCAAAGGACATTCTCTTAATGGATGTTTGTTTCTACATTTGGGACAAAAGATTGCTAAAGCTTGGTCTTGTTCTTCTTTCCTCTTATTTGTCTTTAGCACATCTACTTGTGTTCCTAATGTACTTAAAAGATATGTTTTGAATTTTTGCAATAAACTTCCTATTTCAGCTCGTGTTATCTCTCCTGCAGCTGACTTTGCTGCTTTTGAACTTACTTCCCTTCTTCCTGTTTTTGCTCTTCCTCTAGAATATTTTTGACATAAGTCAACAATTTCTTCGAATGGTAGGTTTGAGATATCTCCTTTACCCATCACATTCAAGATGTCAAGGTATTCATCCCTTATACCCTTGAGAAAGATTGTTCGAATGGTTTCTTGATTTAGAGAGTGTTGTTTAGATTTCTGTAGATTATACAAAAATCTTTCCAAATATTCTTCTAGACTTTCATCTTCTTGTTGTGTCATTCTAAAAATATCTTCCTTTGAATCTCTAGATCTGCAATAAGCTTGATATCTTTTAAGGAAGACTGATCTCATATCATCCCAAGAAGCTATTGTATGTTCTCCTAAACCCATAAACCATTTCAAGGCTGCTGCTTTTAATGTTGCAGGGAAAAGACGAAGTTTATGGATGTCATCAGTATATCCATATGTTCTACATAGAATATCAAATTCAAACATAAATGAATCAGGATCTTCTGTTGTCATTCCATAAAAATTTGGCAATACAAAAGGTGGAATATTTTTCATTTTCACTTCTTCTCCTAATATTGCACTTGTGTCAATTATTGGAAAGCCAAAGGTAGTCTCATCTTCTTGTCTTTTCTGATCATTTTCTATTTTTCTATCATTTTCTTGTTTTGCATCTTCCTCTCTCTTTCTTCTCCATTCTGCTTGTTGTCTTTCATATTGAGCTCGTTGTTCAGGAGTGAGAATAACAGATCCATGTCCTTCTTCTGCCATTGGTTGATTTGTTTCAATTTTAAGTGGAGTTTCAGGTTGGTCGAAGATAGGAGGATTTATGGATGGAAATAAAGATTGTTTTCCTTTGATAATTTCTTTTTGTTTTTCAGAAGTTGAAGATTGTTTTTGCTTTGCTTCCCAAGCTAACAAAGTTTGTCTCTCAATCAAAGTTAATCTTTGTCCACTTCTTTGTTTTTCTGCCAATTCCTCAATGATTGGATTACCAGTAACTGGGGTGTTTGATGATCCTATCTCTATTTGTGGGGGGTTTTTAATAAATCTACCATGAGGATCTCTATGTCTAGGCATAAAGAAACATAACTAAAAAGTGTAACTACTATTTTTATTTTTTTTATTTTTTCTTTCTATTGACTATGCCGATATTTGCCTCCCCGGCAACGGCGCCAAAATGTTGAGCTAATTTATGTACCTAAACTAACACAATTATTTATTATCAATCCGGGTTGTTTATGCTTTGAGGCAAGTTCACTATATGTGAAGATCAGATATAATCAACCTTGAAAGATATGCTGAAAGTAATACATTCTACAACTCTAACTCAATTAGTTTAAAAAGAGGAATAATATTGAAATGGTTCTTGACTCAAGAAATTCATTTTCACCTCAATTACCACTTAATGAATTTAGAGATTAAAACCAAGAACTTAAGATGGATAAATTATGAATGAAAGAAGCTCTTAACTTAAGAGACATGTAAAGTGTTCCATTATAATTCATTCATCTTAATATCAAAAATCTTAACAAGAAACTGCTTGCACACAACCAAAAGAAACCAACTTTAATTCATCATTTTCATAGAAGGGATGCTCAACTTGATACATCTGTTTTTCCAACTTGATAAAGTGATGAATAAGTTATAAACTAATGACATCAATCACTATGCATGAATCATTAAACAATCTGAAATAAAGCTTTGAAAACCAGTTCTACAATCATCAAATTACAAAGAAATAAAACTAGTTAACAAGAAAGTGTACTTAGCTTGGAATGGGGGCCCTTCCACCCTTGCCTTGCACACTTGATAAATGATCTCAGAAGCTTAACTTCAGTCACACATCCATAACATTGAACAGAAAATTGATAATAGCACAAGTGTTCAAATTAACTTCTCAATCCAAAATTGTCACAATATAAAAGTATATAAGTCAATAATAATCCTCATCATAAGCCATCAAAGCTTTGGCTTTAAATAAGAAGTCTTATGAACAAACTGATCTATTTTTACTCAAAAAAACCCATCTACTTCTCATCCACCTATCTAAGTCGAATTCATTGTTCTTATCCCAAGAAATATGGTCAATCCCATAGAATCTCAAAACTGCCCTATTTCTATGGGATTTCTGAATGACTAGTCATGATTGACTAGAACTAAATGGGCCTAATAATGCTTGTTCTGTTCGAACTAAGCATAGGTGGCTTAGTCCTAGTTGCCAAGATGTCCATCCATGCATTCAACTCGTGCCCAAGTGTCCTGCAACCACATCAACCATATAGATATTACGGGAATTTCTGAATCAGCCAATTTTGCACTAAAAATCAAACTTTCATAAAAACTTTAGAATTTGAAAAATTAAAATTAAATACCTGAATAGATATCAAATATATGTCAAAATGGAATAAATGAATGGAAAATGGATGGAAAATAGATGGATAAATAAGTTTCTTTGAGCAAATTAAGACCAAAACTAAGGCCCAACATCTCTCCCTTGCTTATCATCAAGCATGTCCCCATGCTTGCCTGTTCCTCTTTGACCTTCTTCTTTCTGAAGTAGATGTTGTACCTGTTGATGCTTCCTGTTGTGCTGCCCTTGCCAAACAATATAAACATGTGTCATGTCGTTCTTTAAACAAAGCTGCTTTAACCTTCTGCTTTTCATACTTGGCCTGCCACATGTTCTTTTCCTTCAACCATTTAAATGCTTGTTTAGAAATTAGATCATTCTTCCTTTTCAATCTCCCCAACTCTTCTTTCAATTTTTCATTTGTTTTGACCAATTTAGCATTTTCTTTCCTGTTTGCTTTGTTCTCCTCTTTTAACTGTTTTTCCACAATTTTACTAATTTCTAATTGATCGGTTAAATCCCTGATTTTCCCATCATTAATTTCTTTTTCAAAATCATGAGTTGTTTTCATTAATGATGCAGCTACTTCATCATCATAGGCAGAATCCCTATCAAATTCTTCTTGTGGAACATTATTTTCTTCTTGTGGTCTTGGAAAATATGTTTCTTCTTCCCTTTCTAAATTGATGGGACTTTTATTTGTAAATCTTTTGGGAATAGACATCACAGATATTTCATAATCCATGGCCATATTATTTTGCTGTTTGGCTCTTGTTCTAGGATATAAGGGTGAATTCATCACTCCTTTACTCACTTTCTGTTTTCCTGCACAGTATTGGAGTCTGGTAGTCAAAATGATTTTTAACTATGAATTCTCTCCCTGCTTATGCCTGCAATCTCACTTGATACTCAACTAAGTTTTGTCAATCCTTGATAGTACATTTGTCTTGCCAGCAAGCACATTTTCATGTCTTCTTTGACTCGGAAATCATTTTTAAGAGGCTTTTATATAGGAAATGAGGTAAATTAATCCTATCTTCCCCCTTGATGTGCTGTAGAAGTTTAACATGATATAAATGGGCAACACTATATCCTCGGTCACAAGTTAAAAACTTCTGAATAATCAAGACCAATTCTCTCCATGGCTCATTAAACCATTCCCTGGGTATACCTTTTGTCCTATCAAATGTTCCCTTCCGGTTTTTCTCAAGGAAGAAAGTCCATACTTTCTCCTTGAAGTGTAGCCCTTTGTAATACTTCTCTCCTAACATTGGCAAATCTAAGGCTTTGGACAAGTATTCTTGGGTTACTGGAACAATGATTTCTTCTATTCGAGTTTGGTCCTGATTGAAATTCTTTATAAAATCTTTGGTTATCTCCTCAGAATGGCCATTAAATTTCTGTAGGAAGCCTATCATTCCTGCCTGATAGAGTTTTTTCTATAGTCTCTTTTCCCCGGCTTTCTATTTGAAATTTTGGCTCTACTCTGTTTGTCATTGTTGCTGTAAACCAATCAATGTAGGCCTCTGCTGTTACTAACTTCATTTTAACAATAAAAATTTATGATTATCGTCTTTTTTAAAATGAAATTCGATAACGGAAAGTTTACCTTCCTCTTCGACTCAACTCCAACCTCTGCTTTTAACCTACGATATATTCCCTTGCAATAGCACTCTACGAATTCCCTGTTGAATACAAGCAACACCTGTATACTTTTGTTAATACACTGGTCTCTGTTTTTTTAAATTAAATACACACACAGTATCACAAATCACACAAACATGATTTACTTGTGTATATATAAAATAAAAAATTAAAGAGTGCTCTCAGCCTAATCAAAATTTTCGCACTGTTTTCGACTTAAGCAAAGGTGTTTGCAAAAAAAAATTGCGTGCAGACTCATCATAAAAATGCAACTATGCAACAAGCTCTCGGCCTCAACACAGCTTCAGCGAACCCGACTCTCTTTTTCAACCATAATTCAATGTGACCATTAGGCATTCGATCCCTATCAAAACAAAAAAAAAACGCAGTGGCAGCAAGTGTTTTATGGCGTTTTTTTCGTTTTCATGATAACTGTTTGTGAAAATATTGGTGCGCATAGTTCACTCAGAGGAACACGGCTTAGTGCGCAAACAACCACCGCCATATTACTTCAGTCACAGCATTCCGTTAAAATGTGTTACTCATGCAATGAGTTTCCCTCAAAATGTTGCGCATCAAAATCTATCAACAATCCTTAAGTGCTGTCAATCTGGAGATAATCACGGGTTTGTAGTTACCTGACTGTCAACAAGCGCGTGGAGTGTAACCGGGCGCTCCGAATCCCTATTGTTTCGGTTAACTGAGCTGGTGTCAAAATACAGGATCCAAAAATTAATGTCAAACAATATTCCATAATCACTGAGTGTTAATGAACTTCACTTGTTACCTGACTCAATCCTGGAAATCTGTGATCTCTGATTGTCGAACCCGGAGCAATTTCTTTCCTTAAATCCGCCTTCTTGCTTTCCCCGGAGCGATTTTCACTATTCCGCTGCTTCAAAACGCCTTCTCTTCTCTCCGGATTAATGTTTTGTTTCAGACGCCTTCCTTCTGAGCTCTGGCAATGAGGAATGAGGTTGAAACGGTCATGAAATGACTTGAGTTGTGGTTGTACCGTGCACCAGTGGCGTTGCTTATGTGAGGTTGGTATGGCTGTCCTCTTTGACCAGTCGACCGACTGTGTCATGAGGATACCACCGCCTTGTGCTATGTTTAAATTATATACACGTACCACCACCACCGGCGCACGCTATGTTTGAATGATATGGCTGTGTTATCACCACTGTGCACGCTATGTTTGAATTATATGCCTGTATTGTCATCACCATGCACGTTGATTTCCATTGTCGTGTGCTATGATATGCACGTTTCATTACCACCAACGCATTTCACTTTGAATGATACACCCGTATCATTGCCACCTTCTGCATAAACTTATTACTTCCAGCAGATGGATCCGTCATGTAATGATACTCTTCATTATACAGTATCATTATACCATGTACTGTCAACATCAACCGGATCATAACCATTATGCACGTCCTTCATTTTGCATGCGCCATATACCTTTGCTTATCTATATACCATATGCACGTTAATTATATACCATTAACCTTATCTCTTGTGCGTATTAACCTTATATCCTTTTGCGCTGAATTCTTATATGATTTTAACGCATTCCTTATTTATACTTATGGTATATAGTTTTCATATAGCGCATTATTTGTTTTACCTTTTATGCACATCTTTATGATTTTAAAATGACCATCTTAGGTCATGTTTAAAATCATCACCATACTAATGCTTGATTTGTGTATGTAGGTGAAAAAGTTGTCCTAGCTTGGTCTTTTGCTCAAAAAGAATAATACTTAGGATTATAGGGAATATGTCTGGGAAATGTATATGAATGAAATGGAATATGTATAAGGGAATTATGAATATAGGATATGTATAGGGAATATTGAATATAGGATATGTATAGGGAATATTGAATATCCTCAGGTACTAACTTTAACTTAACAAAAACTAAAAATTCCTAAGAAAAATTTGAATTTCAAGCACAAAATGACTATACATATACTTCCCTGGATGATGTTTGTACAGGTGGAATGAAGTCAGATTTTGTAGATGAATCAAAAAAATGAATTTTTTATTGCTGCTCCTTGTTCTTCATGCTCTGGTTCTTGAATTGAAAAATCAGGTCCCTTTGTAATAATTCTTTGTTTCAGGTCCCTCTGCACTGCTTACATAATATGCACATGTTGTTTTGACATTGGCAGGTCTCTCGGAGTCCTCTGTATTAATTTCTTCTTTCAGGTCCCTCTGTTGACAGTACAAGTTCCTTCTATACTTCAGCTTTTCAGCTAAAGATCTAATACAAGTCTCCCCCTTGTTTAAGATATGACTTGTCCTCAGGTCAATTGTTGATGGAGAGTACCTGTATTTGAAATTATGTGAGAACAGTAGAACAAGAAAAGGAATTCATAGTGTCCATGTTGCCTTGATTTTCCCCTATTAATTCATGTTTGCATAGTGCCAGTTGCCTGGTTTTCACTATGGTATAATTATTATTTTTATGTTTTTTTTTTTTTTTTTTTTTTTTTTTTTTTTTTTTTTTTTTTTCATTTTTATTCAACTACAGGACTGGAAGATGGCTGTACTTGGTGTGCCATGACTTCCAGTTCTGTATCTTCTGTCAGTTGTTTCATAAATGCTTCTTTACTGATAGGCCTATTATAAACTTTGAGCCTATGTCCATTCACTATAAAGGAGGTAGAGTCCTGGTCGATTGTTTTGATCTTGACTGCTCCATTGTCGAAGATTTCATCAATTTCATATGGTCTTAACCAGTGTGTTGTAAACTTTGCTTTGAAATATTTGAACTTGGAATCAAAAAGTAATGCCCAATCTCCCTTACGAAATGTCTTTGTTTTGATATATCCATTAGGTACTTACTTCATTCATGTTGTTGCACCAATGTAGTATGTTCTATGGCTTGTTGACGATGCTCATCCAACTGATTCAGTTCCATGATCCGCTGCTGTTGTGCTTCAGTCAGGTCTAGTCCTAGTTCAGCTGCTAGTCTGTATGTTTGTATTTGAAACTCTATAGGCAATAAGGCCTCTTTTCCATATACTAACTGGTATAGACTAAAACCAGTTGTATTCTTCCATGTAATTCTATAGGCCCATAGTGCATCTTGTAATTTTTCAGACCAATCTTTTCTGTTCACCTGTACTGTTTTTGTCATGATATTCTCTAGGACTTTATTTGTTGATTCAACCTGCCCATTTGCTTGAGGATGATATGGTGTAGATGTCCTGTGTTTGATCTTGTACTTCTCTGTTAGATCTCGTACCAGTTTTGATGTAAATTATGTTTGACGATGCATTTACAATTTGTCTAGGTACTCCATATGCGACAAAGATTTCTTTAAAGAAGTTGACCACTATATCTTGATTGTCTATTCACTTTGCTTTAGCCTGCACTTACATGGTTACATGTCTGTACATACTAAGATGTACTTCTTTCCATTTGATGATGGATTGATGGGTCCAACAAAGTCAAGCGCCCATTGCTCAAACGGTTCTATAAGGACTTGTGGCTTCAGCGGCATCTCATCTCTTGTGATTGGTCTCCCTGTTCTTTGGCAACTGTCACATTGCCTGACATATTTCTTAGAGTCTTTGAAGATGGATGGCCAGTAGTAGCCCATTTGTAGCACCTTATATGCTGTTCGTTTATCTGCAAAATGGCCACCACATGGTTCATCGTGACATGCCCTTAGAATATCTAATATTTCATCTTCTCGCACACATTGTCTAATTATCAAATCTGGACCAGTATAAAATAAATCACCATTTACCCAACTATACCTAGGAACTTTCTCTAACAATTTTGTGTCTTTGCTTTTTAGTGAATTGGGTTGGTAACTTTCCAGAAGATAAATAGTTTGCCATGTCTGCAAACCATGGTGTTCTTACTGTGATAGCAAACAGATGTTCATCGATTATCTTGGCTAGTTGGATCATTAGGTGAATATTATCTTGAGATGATACATCCTGAGATGATACATTAACGATTTACACTGCTTACTGGCCGGTCTTGTATTGTGATATTAAATTCTTGCGATACTTGTTAACCATCTTATTACTCTTCCATTGGTTATAGGTTTATTCATCAAGTATTTGATTGCTGAATGCTCTGTATGAATGAAAACTTGATATCCTGTTATATAATGTCTGAATTTGTTTACTGCATGTATAACAGCTAACATTTCTTTCTCGGTATTTGTATAGTTCAATTCTGCAGGTGTTAGATTCTTGCTTATAAAGTATATTGCATAATTGAACAAGTTCTCTTTCTGTCCAAGGGAGGCACCTATTGCAGTATCAAATGCATCAGTTGATATATGAAATGGCAAAGACCAATTTGGTCCACGGAGAATGGGTGCAATTGATAATTTCTCTTTTAGATTTCGAAATGCATTTTGACAGTCATTTGTCCAGTGAAATTCAATATTTTTTGCTAATAGTTTAAACAGAGGTTGGGCTATTTTACTGAAGTTTTCAATGAATCGTCTATAATAGCCTGCATAGCCTAAGAAACTTCTTACCTCTTTCTGTGTTGTAGGAGGTATTAATTTTACTAAGACTTGAATTTTTGCTGGATCCACTTTAATTCCTGAAGCAGAAATATGGTGTCCCAGAACTATTCCTTCTGTCAACATTATATAGCACTTCTCATTGCTTAATGACAAATTTGTTTCAATGCATCGTTTCAGCACTTTCTCAAGATTATTTAGGCAATCATTATATGTGTTTCCATAAACTGTAAAGTCATCAATGTAAACCTCTACACATTCATGGATTAGATCAGCAAAAAGTGCAAGCACTGCTCGTTGAAAAGTTGCAGGTGCATTACATAAACCGAATGGCAAAACATTATATGCATAGGTTCCCCATGGTCAAGTGAATGTTGTCTTGTCTTGGTCTTCTGTTGCTATTCTAATGCGTTTAACACCATAATTACCATAAACCATCTAGAGAAATAGAAATTTCTTTCCATTGATAGGTCTAACACTTTGATCAATAAATGGTAGAGGAAAATGATCTTTGAGTGTAGCTTTGTTTAGTTCTCGATAATCCTCACATACCCTCCACACTTTCCATTTTTCTTTGGAGCAAATAGCAGTGGAGAAACCCATTGACTATGTTTAAAATAGGATAGATGAATCAACATTTAACAGATTTTTAGGTTCACTATTTCTTTCATCATGGGATTCATTCGTCTTTGAGGTTGTCTTACAGGTTTGATTTGTTCATCTGTATATATGTGGTGGACACATGTGTTAGGATGGATTCCTTGCATATCGGTATAATCCCAGGCAAAAGCTTTTGAATATTTCTTTAATAATGCAATTACCTCTTGCTCTTGTGCTGATTGCAACTCATTTCCAATGTTTAAATGTTTTCCAGGACTTACCTCAATTATTTTTGTTGATGGATTGGAGATTGTGTTTACAGGAAAGATGTCTATAAAATATTTTCGCAAAGTTTGAACAGTACAAGTTTCCTGAAAGCATTGATTCAAAAGGTTATTTGCAGCTTCATATTGGACTTCTCTAAGCTGCTCTGAAATACTTGGTTCTGAAATGAAAAGATCCATTAAGTCTTCATTTTCTTCTTCTTCTCTTAAATAAAAGAATTGATTTATACTTAAAACTGATTTAGTTTGCTATTTTTCTTGAGCTTCAAGCACTGATTCTAAAGAAGTTGATTGTGAAGGTGAATAAAGAGCAATGTGTTTCCTTTCATCTCCATCTGAAATAATCATGCTTCCTGATCTGCATCCTATGAAGGCATCAGCGGTAGCTAACCATGGTCTACCTAAGATTAGAGGATGTCCTCCCAAATTTGTTTTTGGTTGCAAGATAAGGAAGTCAACAGGATACTCCCATGAATCCAAAGAGACTATGATATCTTCCAATATTCCTTCAGGAACAACTTTAGATCTGTCTGCTAGTTCTAAGATTGTATAGGTTGATCTAATGTTGTTCAAATGTAAAGTTTTCATTGTCTCTATTGTCATTACATTTATAGCTGCTCCCAAGTCTATTAATGTGTTTGGTACTGAGAAATTATTTATTGATATAGTAACCATAGGGATACCAGGATCAATATATTTTTCTATTTTGGTTTCTGTAGACATGAGACTTGCTAGTTTACCAATGACTTGGATTGTAGTAGGATCCTTCTTCTTTCTCTGAGATTTATTAATGCACAATTCCTTTATTGTTTTAGCATATATCGGTATTTCTTTAATTGCCTTCAACAAAGGAATTTTTACATAAGCATTTTTTAACTCAGCTAAAATATCAAATTCAGGAAGGGTTATTTCTTTTTGTTGTTCCACTAACCTTTCAGGATAAGGTGGTGTTTGAGTTGTAATGTTTGTTCCTTTCTGAATTTGTATCTTAGTTTGTGATGTTTCAGGTGATTCTCCTTGTTCGGTTGGTTCTTTTATAATTGGAGGAGAATCCTTTTTAAGCACTTTTCCAGACCTTAGATGGACTTCATTAAGAGGAAGAATTGAATATGTGGGAAAACATGTTGCTTCCTCTACAGTATATGCAGCTTTTTCCACCTTATTATTCGGATTTGCAATTGGTTGTGCTAGTAATTGAGTTGGTCTGGGTTGATTTGTGGGTAGCTGCAACTGTTGTGGTTGGGTCAACAACGGTGGAGGATTCTGCTGCGGATATGGCATGGATTGTGGATATGCAGAATGTTGTTGTTGAAATGGTATGGATTGAGGATATTGCGAATATGTAAATGGCTGTTGATATTGTTGCTGGTATTGTTGAGGTTGCTGGTTTCCATAACCATATCCTCTCCAACCTTGTGCAGGTTGTTGTGGATATTGTTGTGGAGGCCAAGCTTGCCATGGCATTGGAGGTGTCCAAGGATTTTGAGGTGGATAAAGGTAATTTTGTTGAGGGAATTGTTGTTGATTTTGTTGAGGCATCCTAGGTTGCCATGGTCTTCGTGGTGCTACATAATAAAAACCTTCCATTCCTGGCACTTCTTCCATTGAATTCATTTGTAATTCTTTCAATTTTAGACAATTTTATGTGGAATGCTTTTCTGTACAAAGACCACAAACCTGAATACTCTTAACACTATCCAAAGGACATTCTCTTAATGGATGTTTGTTTCTACATTTGGGACAAAAGATTGCTAAAGCTTGGTCTTGTTCTTCTTTCCTCTTATTTGCCTTTAGCACATCTACTTGTGTCCCTAATGTACTTAAAAGATCTGTTTTGAAATTTTCCAATAAACTTCCTATTTTAGCTCTTGTTATCCCTCCTGCAGCTGACTTTGCTGCTTTTGAACTTACTTCTCTTCTTCCTGTTTTTGCTCTTCCTCTAGAATATTTTTGACATAAGTCAACAATTTCTTCGAATGGTAGGTTTGAAATATCTCCTTTACCCATCACATTCAAGATGTCAAGGTATTCATCCCTTATACCCTTGAGAAAGATTGTTCGAATGGTTTCTTGATTTAGAGAATGTTGTTTAGATTTCTGTAGATTATACAAAAATCTTTCCAAATATTCTTCTAAACTTTCATCTTCTTGTTGTGTCATTCTAAAAATATCTTCCTTTGAATCTCTATATCTGCAATAAGCTTGATATTTTTTAAGGAAAGCACTATAAGAGCTCGACTGAGAAGCTATTGTATGTTCTCCTAAACCATAAACCATTTCAAAGTTCTTGCTTTTTTTTTTTTGTGTTGCGGGAAAAAATGATTTATGGATAATGTGGTATATCCATATGTTCTACATAGAATATCAAATTCAAACATAAATGAATCAGGATCTTCTGTTGACATTCCATAAAAATTTGGCAATACAGAAGGTGGAATATTTTTCATTTTCACTTCTTCTCCTAATATTGCACTTGTGTCTATTATTGGAAAGCCAAAGGTAGTCTCATCTTCTTGTCTTTTCCGATCATTTTCTATTTTTCTATCATTTTCTTGTTTTGCATCCTCCTCTCTCTTTCTTCTCCATTCTGCTTGTTGTCTTTCATATTGAGCTCGTTGTTCAGGAGTGAGAATAACAGATCCATGTCCTTCTTCTGCCATTGGTTGATTTGTTTCAATTTTAAGTGGAGTTTCAGGTTGGTCAAAGATAGGAGGATTTATGGATGGAAATAAAAATTGTTTTCCTTTGATAATTTCTTTTGTTTTCCAGAGTTGAAAGATTGTTTCTTTGCTTCCCAGAAGCTAACAAAATTTTATCTCTCAATCAAGATTGTCTTGTCCACTTCTTTGTTTTTCGCAATTCCTCAATAAGATTGGATTACCAGTAACTGGGGTGTTTGATGATCCTATCTCTATTTGTGGGGGGTTTTTAATAAATCTACCATGAGGATCTCTATGTCTAGGCATAAAGAAACATAACTAAAAAGTGTAACTACTGTTTTTGTGTTTTTTTTTCTTTTTTCTTTCTATTGACTATGCCGATATTTGCCTCCCCGGCAACGGCGCCAAAATGTTGAGCTAATTTATGTACCTAAACTAACACAATTATTTATTATCAATCCGGGTTGTTTATGCTTTGAGGCAAGATCACTATATGTGAAGATCAGATATAATCAACCTTGAAAGATATGCTGAAAGTAATACATTCTACAACTCTAACTCAACTAGTTTAAAAAGAGGAATAATATTGAAATGGTTCTTGACTCAAGAAATCCGCTTTCACCTCAATTACCACTTAATGAATCAGAGATTAAAAACAAGAACTTAAGATGGATAAATTATGAATGAAAGAAGCTCTTAACTTAAGAGACATGTAAAGTGTTCCATTATAATTCATTCATCTTAATATCAAAAATCTCAACAAGAAACTGCTTGCACACAACCAAAAGAAACCAACTTTAATTCATCATTTTCATAGAAGGGATGCTCAACTTGATACATCTGTTTTTCCAACTTGATAAAGTGATGAATCAGTTATAAACTAATGACATCAATCATTATGCATGAACCATGAAACAATCTGAAATAAGCTTTGAAAAACCAGTTCTACAATCATCAAATTACAAGGAAATAAAACTAGTTAACAAGAAAGTGTACTTAGCTTGGAATGGGGGCCCTTCCACCCTTGCCTTGCACACTTGATAAATGATCTCAGAATCTTAACTTCAGTCACACATCCATAACATTGAACAGAAAATTGATAATAGCACAAGTCTTCAAATTAACTTCTCAATCCAAAATTGTCACAATATAAAAGTATATAAGTCAATAATAATCCTCATCATAAGCCATCAAAGCTTTGGCTTTAAATAAGAAGTCTTATGAACAAACTGATCTATTTTTACTCAAACAAACCCATCTACTTCTCATCCACCTATCTAAGTCGAATTCATTGTTCTTATCCCAAGAAATATGGTCAATCCCATAGAATCTCAAAACTGCCCTATTTCTATGGGATTTCTGAATGACTAGTCATGATTGACTAGAACTAAATGGGCCTAATAAAGCTTGTTCTGTTCGAAATAAGCATAGGTGGCTTAGTCCTAGTTGCCAAGCTGTCCATCCATGCATTCAATTCGTGCCCAAGTGTCCTGCAACCACATCAACCATATAGCTATTACGGGAATTTCTGAATCTGTCAATTTTGCACTAAAAACCAAACTTTCATAAAAACTTTAGAATTTGAAAAATTAAAATTAAATACCTGAATAGATATCAAATATATGTCAAACTAGAATAAATGAATGGAAAATGGATGGAAAATAGATGGATTAGTAGGTTTCTTTAGTGAAAAATAAGACCAAAACTAAGGCCCAACATCTCTCCCTTGCTTATCATCAAGCATGTCCCCATGCTTTCCTGTTCCTCTTTGACCTTCTTCTTTCTGAAGTAGATGTTGTACCTGTAGATGATATATATATATATATATATATATATATATATATATATATATATATATATGTTGAGCTAATTTATGTACCTAAACTAACACAATTATTTATTATCAATCCGGGTTGTTTATGCTTTGAGGCAAGTTCACTATATGTGAAGATCAGATATAATCAAACCTTGAAAGATAAGCTAAAAGTAATACATTCTATAACTCTAACTCTATTAGTTTAAAAAGAGGAATAATATTGAAATGGTTCTTGACTCAAGAAATCCACTTTCACCTCAATTACCACTTAATGAATCAGAGATTAAAACCAAGAACTTAAGATGGATAAATTATTAATGAAAGAAGCTCTTAACTTAAGAGACATGTAAAGTATTTCATTATAATTCATTCATCTTAATATCAAAAATCTCAACAAGAAACTACTTGCACACAAACAAAAGAAACCAATTTTAATTCATCATTTTAATAGAAGGGATGCTCAACTTGATACATCTGTTTTTCCAACTTGATAAAGTGATGAATAAGCTATAAACTAATGACATCAATCATTATGCATGAACCATAAAGCAATCTGAAATAAAGCTTTGAAAACCAGTTCTACAATCATCAAATTACAAGGAAATAAAACTAGTTAACAAGAAAGTGTACTTAGCTTGGAATGGGGGCCCTTCCACCCTTGCCTTGCACACTTGATAAGTGATCTCAGAAGCTTAACTTCAGTTACACATCCATATCATTGAACAGCAAAATAATAACAACACAAGTCTTCAAATTAACTCCTCAATCCAAAGTTGTCACAATATAAAAGTATATAAGTCAATAATACATAAGCCATCAAAGTTTTGGCTTTAAATAAGAAGTCTCATGAAACAAACTGATCTATTTTCACTCAAACAAACCCATCTACTCTCATCCACCTATATAAGTCGAATTCATTATTCTTATCCCAAGAAATATGGCCAATCCCATAGAATCTCAAAACTGCCCTATTTCTATGGGATTTCTGAATGACTAGTCATGATTGACTAGAACTAAATGGGCCTAATAAAACTTGTTCTGTTCGAACTAAGCATAGGTGGCTTAGTCCTAGTTGCCAAGCTGTCCATCCATGCATTCAATTCGTGCCCAAGTGTCCTGCAATCACATCAACCATATAGCTATTACGGGAATTTCTGAATCTGTCAATTTTGCACTAAAAACCAAACTTTCATAAAAACTTTAGAATTTGAAAAATTAAAATTAAATACCTGAATAGATATCAAATATATGTCAAAATGGAATAAATGAATGAAAAATGGATGGAAAATAGATGGATAAATAAGTTTCTTTGAGCAAAATAAGACCAAAACTAAGGCCCAACATCTCTCCCTTGCTTATCATCAAGCATGTCCCCATGCTTGCCTGTTCCTCTTTGACCTTCTTCTTTCTGAAGTAGATGTTGTACCTGTAGATGCTTCCTGTTGTGCTGCCCTTGCCAAACAATCCAAACCTGTGTCATGTCTTTCTTTGAACAAAGCTGCTTTAACCTTCTGTTTTTCATACTTGGCCTGCCACATATTCTTTTCCTTCAACCACTTAAATGCTTGTTTAGAAACTAGATCATTTTTCCTTTTTAATCTCCCCAACTCTTCTTTCAATTTTTCATTTATTTTGACCAATTTAGCATTATCTTTCCTGTTTGCTTTGTTCTCTTCTTTTAATTGTTTTTCCACAATTTTGCTAATTTCTAATTGATCAGTTAAATCCCTGATTTTTCCATCATTGATTTCTTTTTCAAAATCCTGAGTTGTTTTCATTAATGATGCTGCTGCTTCATCATCATATGAAGAATCCCTTTCAAATTCTTCTGGTGGAACGTTATTTTCTTCTTGTGGTCTTGGGAAATATGCTTTTTCTTCCTTATCTAAGTTAATGGGACTTCTATTTGTGAATCTTTTAGGAATAGACATCACAGATATTTCATTTTCCATGGCCATGTTATTTTGCTGTTTGGCTCTTGTTCTAGGATATAAGGGTGAATTCATCACTCCTCTACTTTCCTGATCTGTTTTATCTTGTACCTCTTTAATCTGTTCAGTAAAATGATTTTTAACCATGAATTCTCTCCACTCTATGCCCTGCAATCTCACCTGATACTCAACTAGGATTTTAATCAATCCTTGATGATACATCTGTCCTGCCTTAAGCCTGTTTTCATGTCTTGCTGTTTCAATCATTCTTAAGAGGATTTTATATAGGAAATAAGGTAAATTAATTCTATCTTCTCCCTTAATGTGCTGTAGAAGTTTAACATGATATAAATGGGCAACACTATATCCTCGGTCACAAGTCAAGAACTTTTGGATAATTAAGACCAATTCTCCCCATGGCTCATTAAACCATTCCCTGGGTATACCTTTTGTCCTATCAAATGTCCCCTTCCGGTTTTTCTCAAGGAAGAAAGTCCACGCTTTCTCCTTGAAGTGTATCCCTTTATAATACTTTTCTCCTATCATTGGCAAATCTAAGGCTTTGGACAAGTATTCTTGGGTTACAGGGACAATGATTTCTCCTATTCGAGTCTGGTCTTGACTGAAATTCTTTATAAAATCTTTGGTTATCTCCTCAGAATGGCCATTAAATTTCTGTAAGAAGCCTATCATCCCTGCCTGATAGAGTTTTTCTATAGTCTCTTTTCCCCAGCTTTCTATTTGAAATTTTGGCTCTACCCTGTTTGCCATTGTTTCTGTAAACCAATCAATGTAGGCCTCTGCTGTTACTAACTTCATTTTAATAAAAATTATGACTATCGTTTTTTTAAAATGAAATTCAGTAAGCAAAGAAGCTTACCTTCCTCTTCTGACTCAACTCAACTTTGCACTTTTTAACCTCTGATATATTCCCTTGCAATAGCACTCTCTGAATTCCCTGTTTAATGCAAACAACACCTGTATACTTCTGTTAATACACTGGTCTCTGTTTTTTTTAAATTAAATACACACGCAGCATCACAAATCACACAAACATGATTTACTGTGTATATAAAATAAAAAACTAAAGAGTGCTCTCGGCCTCATCAAAATTTCCGCAATGTTTTCGGCTTAAGCAAAGGTGTTTGCAAAAATTATTGCTCGCAGGCTCAGCATAAAAATGCAAAAATATGCAAAAAGGCTCTCGGCCTCAAACAAATGTAAACACGGCTTTAGCAACCCGACTCCCTTTGGCAACCACAGTTTAATGTGACAATCAGGCATTCGATCCCCTGTTTTAGTCAAGAACAAAAACAAAAACGCAGTGGCAGCAAGTGTTTATGGCGTTTTTCGTTTTCATGTTAACTGTTTGTGAAAATATTAATGCGCACAATTTACTCAGCAGAACGCGGTTTAGTGCGCAATTTGTCAACAACCACTGCCATGCCACTTCAATCACAGTATTCCATTAAAACTCTTAACGTGTTACTCATGCAATGGGTTTCCCCCAAACTGCTGTGCATCAAAATCTATCAACAATCCTTAAGTGCTGTCAATCTGGAGATAATCACGGATTTGTAGTTACCTGACTGTCAACGAGCGCGTGGAGTGTAACCGGGCGCTCCAAATCCCTATTACTTCGGTTAATTGAGCTGGTGGCAAAGCACAGGATCTAAAAGTTAATGACAAGCAATATTCCATAATCGCTGAGTGTAAATGAACTTCACTGTTACCTGACTTAATCCTGAAAATCTGCTATCTCTGATCGTTGAACCCGGAGTGATTTCCTTTCTTAAATCCGCCTTCTTCCTTTTCCGGAGCGATTTTCACTATTTCGCTGCTTCAAACGCCTTCTCTTCTCTCCGGATTGATGTTTTGTTTCAGAACGCCTTCCTTCTGAGCTGTGGCAATGAGGAATGAGGTCTAAACGGTCATGAATTGACCGAGTTCATGGTTGTACCGTGCCTATTGGTGTTATGATGCGCATTTGGTAAAGCTGTCCTCTTTGACCAGTCGCCCGACTGTGTCATGAGGATGCCACCGCCTTGTGCATTGTTTAAATGATATACACGTATTACCACCACCGGCGTATGCTATGTTTGAATGATATGCCCGTATTGTCACCACCGGCGTGTGCTATGTTTGAATGATATGCCTGTATTGTCACCACCGTGCACGTATGATTTCCATTGTCGTGTGATATTTTTTGAATGATATGCACGTATCATTGCCACCAACGCATTTTAATTTGAATGATATACCCGTATCATTGCCACCTTCTGCATGAACTATTAGTTCCGCCGTGTGTCCATACGTGTAATGATACTCCTGCGTTGTATATGTAATTATCATTTTACCATACCCTGTCAATCATACAAGTCTATCAACCAGATCATAACAATCATGCCCGTCCTTCATTTTGTATGCGCCATATACCTTTGCTTATCCTTATACCATATGCGCGTTGATTTTATATACCATTAACC